>CM064514.1:61463530-61514915 GCA_032716605.1 Paralithodes platypus
TTTTGTTTTGGTGGTATGGAAGAGATGATGGTTTGGGATATCTGAGAGAGAGAGAGCGAGAGGAGAGAGAGAGAGAGAGAGAGAGAGAGAGAGAGAGAGAGAGAGAGAGAGAGAGAGAGAGAGAGAGAGAGAGAGAGAGAGAGAGAGAGAGAGTTGGAAAGAAAGTAGGAAGAACCGAAAACTGTAAATACACGCACTGTAAAAAAAAGCACTGAAAGAAAAAGAAAACATTAAAACCTTGTATAAACCTTGTATAAACCTTGTATAAACGAAAATCATCTAAAACTAAAACAAATGGCTGTGGAAAACATGGCAGCATCAAAATACATCTGTTCACATATCCACCAACAGGAAGGAAGGAATGAAAAAGGAAGGAAGAAAGAGGGATGGAAGAAAACAAGAATGAAGGAATGAAGATCAAAAGAAGAAGAGAGGGAATAGGGAAGAAATGAAAGAAGAAACGAAGAAGAATAGAAGAAAGGAAGGGAGGCAGGAAGGAAGGATAGAAGAATAAAGGATGTGGGAAAGAACGAAAGAAGAACAGAACAGTGTAAGAATCCCCCCCCCAATATAAACTACTAAGCGATATATAAACCAGGAATAACCAATAATAAACTGAAACAAATGAGTGTGGGAAACATGGAAGGAACAAAGGAGAACAAACAAGCAAGTAGAAATGAAAAGAAGGAAGGAACCGCTAGAAATAAAAGCAATAAGGGTTGACAGGCAGAATAGACTCTTGCCCAATTAAGAAATACGGAAATATATGTATAAACCAGATATAAATGTAATCAAAATAAAGGAAGGTATGCAAGGATGGAAGGAAAGAGAGCGAATGTAACGATGGAAGGAAGGAAGAGAGGAAGTATAAAGAAGGACAACGAAGATGAACTAAGAAACTGACCCAATTTAAAGAAATATAAGAGAGATAAACCAGTAATAAAACTACAGCATATAGTAGTAAGGGAGGACGAAAGGAAGGCAAGAAGTGATAAAGGAAGGAAGATATAAAAGAAGTGATAAAGGACGGCCCCAAAAGTCAACAGAAGAACAGAGTATATAACTGAATTAGGTGCGATGGGCCGTTTTTTTCGGGACTCCTTTTCTCCCTCGTGGTTAGGCCCCATTCTGTTTTGAGATTTGTAGACGTGTTAACCCATTAGTTTGGCGATTTTAAGACCTTTCGCCCCATTTCGTCGTCAATATTTTGACCTTTTGTGCTATTTAGGTGTCGAGTGTTTCCGTGGCGAACGATAGTGAGCCTGTAATGTTGGAAGAACCGGCCTTCGGCCGGGTAAATTTTTCTACCCGAAATTTAACAAATGTAATCTATACGGGGGAGTCTAATGGATGTTTTTTTTTTTATGGTTTGTCTATTGAGAGAACTAAAAAAAATAATGAATACATGCAAAAATCCCCCAAAAAACGGCCCATCTCCCCTTAAAGAGTATAGCCATACATGGTGAATTATACAAAACCTTGAATCATCCCAACATTTTTCCACTCTCAGCCACCAGGGAAGGAAATAGCCAGGAAGGTAGAAAAGAAGTTAGTTATAAGTTAGTTTCTTTAGGAAGGCAGAAAAGAAGTTAGTTATAATAGTTATTAGGAAGGACTAATTAAGAGTAGTTTATAAGTTAGATTCTTAGAAAGTTTAGAAAAGAAGTTAGTTATAAGTCATTTATTAGGAAGAGCAAGAATAAAGAGATTTCGTTAAAGGTTAGGTTATTAGGAAGGAAGAAAGAATTAGGGTTATAAGTTAGTTCACTATCGTTAGATAAGTTAGACAAGAAGGTTAGTTTATAAGTTTAGTTATCTAGGACTTCCTAGGCATAAAAGAAGATTGAGGTATATAAGGTAGATTATTAGGAAGGAAGGAAAAGAAAGTTAGTTATAAGTTAGTTATTAGGGGAGGAATAAAAGAAGTTTGTTATAAGTTAATTATTAGGATTAAGAGAACCTAGAGGAGTTAGTTATATAAGTTGTTGCGTGTTTTAGTTAGTTATTAGACGGAAGAAAAGAAGTTAGTCTGTATAAGTTAAGTTATTTAGGAAGGTATAAAAGAAGATTAGTTATAAGTAGTGGTAATTATGAAAGGAAAGAAACGAGGAGTTAGTTATAAGTTAGTTATAAAATTAGTTTTCTGCCCACAGCTATCTCAAAGAAAACTGCAGAAGTTATTTAACTAAATTAAAGGTTTATGTACCCCTGGAAGGAAGAAACGAAGTTAGTTATAAGTTAGTAATTGGGAAAGGAAGAAAAGAAGTTAGTTATAAGTATGTTATTAGGAAGGAAAAAAGAAGTGTAGTAGTTATAAGTTTATTTATTAGGAAGAATCACAGATAGTTTCTTTATCCACGTGCTTATGTCGGAGAGGTCTCACCGCACTTCGAGTTATAATTTTCGTTTACTTGCGAAGGAAGAACAGGCACGTTGAGTCTCTAAGTTCGTTCCTTCGTCGATGTAAGCCCAGCAGTTGTTTATAAGTTCGTTATTAGAAGTGAAAAGAAGTTACTTTATCAGGTTCGTTTATTAGGAGGACTAGGGACCAGACTTAGTATCCGTTTCGATTATAGGAAGGTAGATAAAGAAGTTAGGTTATAAGCTTAGTTATGGTGCCGTAAGACACCCACTAAAAGAATGGAGGGATGAAGAGATTTTCATGGAAAGAAGGAAGGAGCAAGGAATATAGAAGTAAGTCAGTTGTAGATATGTCCATAAGGAAGTAAGGAAGAAGAAGGAGTTTGGAATGGGAGATGGTTGGAAGAGAAGGGCGATAATTCCTAGATTTTTTTTTTAGTCGATATTAATAAAGATAGGAACAGAAGTCAGTTTGTAGATATGTACATAAGGAAGTAAGGAAGGAATGACACGGAAGGAAGGAAGGAAGGAAGGAAGGAAAGTATAGTCAAGTTAGAAGGAAGATTGCCTTACAAGGGAAGGGGAGAGATTGGAAAGAAGGAAGGGCGGAAGTAGATATTAATAAAGATAGGAACAGAAGTCAGTTTGTAGATATGTACATAAGGAAGTAAGGAAGGAATGACACGGAAGGAAGGACGGAAGGAGCAAAGGACGGATAGGCGGAATGGGTATTCTTCTCACGCAGAGTTGGAAAGAAGGGTGCGGAGTAGCTTCTTAACTGTAAAGATGTAACAATATTGTTGCTTTATTAACAGTTTGTAGATATGTACATAAGGAAGTAAGGAAGGAATGACACGGAAGGAAGGAAGGAAGGAAGGAAGGGGAGAGATTGGAAAGGAAGGAAGGGCGGGAGTAGAGGGTTAATTAATAAAGTCTTTACCCTTATAACTCCCACAGATCCTTCCTAAACAACATAAAATCGTCTATGATAGCCAAAAAAACTATCAAAATGCGTCATGATCTTCATGGGGGGGATAGAAAGATAGCAAGCATGGAAGAAAAAAGACCACCAAATTTAAAACAATGAACGAGGATTTAACCTGATTTGTGAGATAGTAAAAATAAAATCAAGCAAAACTTGGAAGACTCTCAACATGTTTCCACTTCCACCAACAGGAAAGAAGGAAGCAAGAAAGGAATACAAGAAGTTAATCAATAAATAAGTAAGGAAAGGAGAAGGAAATAAGTTAGTTAGGAAGGATTCCCAGAAGCTGGGTGGGCTCAACCGCATCTAGGTTCTTTATCCCCCTGCACACCCTCTTGCTCTGTATAGGGCCTATAGGCGCACACTTCATCCATATATCGAAGGAAAGGAAGGAGAAGAAGTTAGTTAGGAAGGAAGGAAGGAGAAGTTAGTTAGGAAGGAAGGAAAGAAGGAAGGAAGGAATGACGGAAGAAAGGAAGGAAGGAATGACGGAAGGACGGAAGGAAGGAAGGACGGAAGGAAAAAAGGAAGGAAGGAAGGAAGAGATAAAAGAAGGAAGGAAGGAAAGAAAAGATAAAAGAGGTTTAAATAAGAGAACATAGTATAAAATTGAATTAAGCTATAACATAAAGTAAAACCAAACGTGGAAGCCTCTCAACATGTTTCCACTCCTACCAACAGGAAGGAAGGAAGCAAGGAAGGAGAACGTGTGCACTTCTATCGCTATTACAATAATAATTGTTCCTCAGTGGTCTCTCAGTGTATACCACCTCCTCTACGTAGGGCACGTAGTACCCGTCTTGCGACACAATCCCACCTGCCTACTCCTGTGCAACTCTCCAACCCAAGAGTGAAACGATACTCCCAATGTTCTTCTATTCAACAGCTCAGCTCTGGAACTCTCTCCCTGAATCCATCTTTCCCTCATCCTATGACTTAAATTTCTTCAAACTCCGTGTGTCCAGACATTTTGGCTTGAACACTCCTTGATGTTGGCCCTGTCACTTTTTTCAACTCTGGGGGAGGCACTTGTCACAAGCCGTTTTGCCTTCTGTCTCCCTCATCTACATAGAAAAAAGGAGCCCTCAGACACATAAAAGACGGAGAGGAGGAGGAGGAGGAGGAGGAGGGGGGGGTGGTGGGGGTGGGGGGGGGGGGGTGGGGGGGGGGGGGGGGGGGGTTAGGGGTGGAGGGGGGGGGGGGGGAGGGGGGGGGGAGGAAGACAAGGAGGGGAACATTAACAATAAGAAGAAGAGGAGAAGGAAGGAAGACAAAATAAGGAGGAGGAGGAGGAAGGAAGACAAGGAGATTACCAAGAATAAGAAGGAGGAGGAGGAGGAAGGAAGAAATAATAGGAGAATATTGCCAAGAAGAGAACACGAGGAGGAGAAAAGAACATTGCAGAGTCAGGAAGAGGAACCATCGAGAGAAGGAGGAAAAGGAGGAGGTGGAGGAGGAGGATGGAGAAGGAAAGGGGGAATATAAGATAAGATAAATAAGAATTTGATTAATAGGATGGTAAGGGGGTGGTGGGAAAGTGTAAGGAGGACTGAGGAGGTGGAGGATCAGAAGGAGGAAGATGAAAGAATAAGGAAAAATACACACATAAAAATTCACATATATAAGGAGCCCCCAGGAATGACTCACAACTCCCCAGTTAAAAAGTTTGTGTCGTACTCCGGTAATGATCCGAACAGTGGAGGAGAAGGAGAAGAGTCAGGAAGAGTCGGTAGAGGTACGGCAAGAAGAGAAAGATAATAAACAAAGGAAAGAGGAAGGCAAAGGAAGGATATAGCGAATATGTGGTCGAATTGGAGAATGTATGATGAGGAATGAGAAAAAAAATATCAAAAGAGTAGAGGAGGTCGAATTGGATACGGAGGGAGAATCATAGAGTTGCTCGAATTGATAAACATTAAGGTAAATTAACGTAAATGATACCTGAATTGGTAGAGTTGATAGAAAACATCAACAAATTGAGTTGATCGAAGAAGAGAAGATCATGAAGGAGAATTGGAAACTTAAGTGTGTGTGTATATATAACAGTACTCATGAAGTCATAGATTAATTATGATTGGAATGGCAACATAAAGACATAACAAGAGAAAAGAGGGGAGTGACTCTCACGGTCCAAGCGACCGAATAATAAGATAAAGATACAGGAAGAACAAATGAACAGCAACAAGAGAAAGAGAACAAGCCGAAAGATAAAGTCAAGAGAGAATATAGATATAAAATAAATGTCGTGCGGACCGAATCAGAGAGAACCAGGGAGGATAACTTTCTTTCCGAGGAGAGGGGGAATTCCGCGTTTTCTAAGAGACAAGAACGCCCAATGTTTTCCCATTAGGCGCCCCGTAATTTCTGGGATTTGATAGTGTCTCGCGATTTTGAGCATCGTTCTGAAACTCGTAAGACGGGGGCCGCTCCTACGTAAAAGCGGCGATCGTGGCGGGAGTACAGAGTTGATTTTCCGTAACTGGGTTTGGGGCAGATTGTACCGTCGATCATAAATATTCTTGGACCTCTAGTTTTGTCCATTATAGGGAGGTTTTACGTTTTGAGTTTTTATTTATGTATTCATATACATATTTATTCATTTGTATATTTATATATTTACATATTGTAATAGATTATATATTTATCTATATATATATTTATTTATTCAATTTTGCTTCCTAGACCTCCATTAACAAATGAAATAATACCCTCAAGACCCCCTTTCGAGATAAATTTGTACATTTTTCGTTAGAAATATGTACAGGCCGTAGGTTCCTAAATAACCAGCTCGTTATCGCTCCGCCGGGAAAAAAAATCGGCACCTAAATGATTCGAAAGGTCTTTAAAATGGTAATGAAATAGGGCGAAAGGTCGGTAAACTAATGGGGCTAATATCATAAAATGCCAAAACTAATGTGGCCAAACATGAGGCATAAGGAGGTCCAGAAAAAAAAACTTAACTCTTTAACTATTAACTTATAATATTTACTGCATGCTGATTATCATTAAACGTTTATTTTATTTTATTTTTATTTTTTTAGGAAGGAATTGTGGGCGTCAGAAAAGTACTTGGGATAGTTGGTACCCTTTTGAGTCCTAGAGATCTTTGGTAAGCTTCATGAAATCGTCAAATGGGAGCTAAAGGTAAATACATAAAACGCGTCATCAAATAAGGAAAGGGTTAATAAAGTATGATTGTGTATGCGGATATGTCAATATAAGTTCGTATATATTAACCCGTTCAGTACCGGTGACGTCCTTTTAATTGTATCCAGGTAATGATTAGACGATTTTGTTCATCTTAGGAAGGACCTGTAACAATACTAAGGCTTCAAACTATCTAAACCAACCCATTTAACTACCACAGATCCTTCTTAAGCTGCATAATATCGTCTAAATATAGATAGGATAGAATATAGCACACGTCGCTGGTACGCAAAGGGTTAACAAAATCTTGTACATCACTCAATTCTTCCTCATGTTTAGCCCCATTAGTTTTCAGATTTTATGACGTTCGGCTCATTAGTTTGGCGATTTTGAGTCCTTTCGCCCCATTTACTTGTCAATATTGATACTTTTCGTGTCCTTTAGTTGTCGATCTTTTTTCCTGACGAGT
Source organism: Paralithodes platypus (assembly GCA_032716605.1). Taxonomy (NCBI): domain Eukaryota; kingdom Metazoa; phylum Arthropoda; class Malacostraca; order Decapoda; family Lithodidae; genus Paralithodes; species Paralithodes platypus. Next base: position 61,470,493 of record CM064514.1, read on the forward strand.
GATAGCGAGCCTGTAATTTAAGAGGAAACAGCCTTCGGCCGGGACACATTTCTATCGAATAATGTACAAGTTTATCTTGAAGGAGGGTCTTGGGGGTGTTATATACAGTATATATATTATGTGTTTAAAGTTTGATGGGCTTCTAGGGAGGAAACTAAAAAATACATATAATAAAAAAAATGAACACATGAACAAATAAATACGCTCATCTCCTCTTAACCTCAAACCTCCGCAAATCAAAAAGTGCTGGAGCTAATGGACTGTAAAATTAACATTTCAGAACAATTTCCTGCCTGACACATACCAAAGGGTAGACAAATTAGCTCGATTACTCTAGTCCTGTAGAGGCTATTGGTTAAGCTTTTTTGGTCTAATTATAACGAATATACTATAGCCTTGCATCAGCTGTAAATTCAATCAAAATTAATCGTTCACCGAAAACCATGATGATAATATTGTGTAAAATCTAAAGAAAGGGACATTATCTAGGTAGGTACTTCTACTATGTGAAATAAGTAACCCCCCGTTCTTAACATTAATCATCAATTACAAACCCCAATGTACTTCAATAACTAATGAAAGCATATGGTCCTCCCGGGATTCGAACTCGGGACACCACACCCAGAACATAAGCACCCCAACCATTACACCACCAACAAACACACAACAATAAACACGGGGTACTAGAAACTCATGGGGACTGTCCATGAAATATGATAACGTAAAATGACACTGTTTATTGGCAAAGTTGTCGGCGAACTAAGGAAGCTGACTGTACCCACTACCCCATCAAGGTTGCAAAAAATATAGTAGCTGCGAAAGGAAGAGAAGTTTCGGGGGATGAGTGTATGTCGTAGTAGTAGTAATAGTAGTAGTAGTAGTAGTAGTGGTAGAAGTAGTATAAATAGTAGGAATAGTGGTAGTAATGCGAGAGTTAAGGGAGCCCACCTCGCGTTTTTTCTCTTTCTCTACCTCTCTCTTTGGCTTGTATCCATTCGGCCCCATTCACCCTAATGTTTTAAGACGTTTACCCCCATCCAGGTGTCAATACCGCGAACCTGCATATATATATATTTTTGTTTGGACAGCAAGCTAAATTTGTAAATTTTTCGATAGCAAAATGTCTCTAGCGAAGCCGGATTTCTCCATACAATGCTGGCTCGCTATCACTCGCCAGGAAGAAATCGACACCTGGATGGGGATAAACATCCTAAAACAGTAGGCTGAATGGGGCCGAATGGATACAAGCCAAAAAGAGAGGAAGAGAAAGAGAAAACAAAAAGCGAGGTGGGGGAGGAGGAGCCAGGAAGGGTTTTTGATGCAGTGAAGCGGTGAGGGGATTAGCATATTGATCCCACGGAGGGTATTGGGGTTGGAAGGAGTCCTGGTCAGTTCTCTCTTTCTTTTCTTTTTTTCCTTTTTTTTTCTATGATAATGAGGGAGACAAAAGGCATAACTGCCTGCAGCGAGTGCCTCCCCCCAGATTTGAAAGAGTGAGAGCCAAAATAAAGGGACGTTCGAGCTAAAATGTCTGGACACACGGAGTTTGAAGCAATTTAAGTCATAGGAAGAGGGATAGACTGATTCTGGGAGAGAGTTCCAGAGCTCAGCAGTTGAATAGAAGAAAGTCTGAGAATACCATTTCACTCTTGGGTTTGAGAGTTGCACAGAGTAGGGGTGGGGTTGTGTTGCAAGGCGGGTACTGCGTACCCTACGTACAGGAGGTGGTATACACTGGGAAAGCTCCGAGGAACACTGGTTATTGTAGTAGCGATAGAATAGCGAGAGAGATGCAACATTGCGGCGAAGAGAGAGAGATTGCAGAGAGTTGGTGAGTGGGCGGGAGTTAATGATACGAAAGGCTTTCCTTTCTACTTTCTCTAGGAGTGCGGTGTGGGAGGATCCTCCCCACACATGCGAACAATACAATGGGGGAGGCTGGGTGCTTGTTGGTCATTTTAAGGGTTTTGTCTCTCTTTGGCCGACTCTAACTCATTCACTGACATACTCATTTAATGGCTCACTTACTCTCTCATTCGTTCACTCACCGACATACTCATTTTCTTTCTCACAATCTATCTTTCCCTCATCCTATAAATCAAACTGCTTCAAACCCTGTGTATCCAGGCATTTTGACTCTAAAGTACCTTGAATGTGGTTCACTATCACTCTTTAAACTTTTGTGGGGACACTCCTTACAGACAGTATTGCCTTTTATCTCCTTCATACACACAGAACAAATAATGCCTACTCACTCACTCACTCTCTCACTCACTCACTCACCTGCTCAATCGCTCACTCATTGGCCTACTCACTCACTCTCACTTGCTCTAACTGTTTATCGAATTTCAGCAGAAGCACAGTAATTATACACCGTGTTTTTGTTATCTTTCTCTCCGTTTCTCTCTTTCCCTGGCTGTATTCATTTGGCCCCATTCAGCCAACTGTTTTAAGACGTTTATCCCCATCCAGGTGTCGATTTCTTCCTGGCGAGCGATAGCGAGCCAGCATTGTATGGAGAAATCTGGCTTCGCCGGAGACATTTTTCTATGGAAAAATTTAAAAATTTAGCTTGCTGTAAAAAAAAAAAAAAAAAAAATATATATATATATATATATATATATATATATATATATATATATATATATATATACAAATAGCATGGCGACTGATTATGATAAACAAAATATATACAGTACATCCTTAAAATGAGAACACAGCTTATCAACATATACCACACAACGGGCGCCTCTTTCGCATTCCACATAAAAAAATACAGAATGATAAACAAGTCAGTATAATAATGGAGAGATACATTCATAAGCAACTTAATAAAACAATATTTTTTTTTTTATACCAAGTGTTTTTTTATATATATTTCAATGTTCTAACTTTAGTGAAGCCTGTTTAAGACCTTTAATCATCGTCGTCCGTAATTGCAGATTAAAATGTGTTAAAGGAGGTCACCGTTTTGTTTATCTTTCTCTCCTTATCTCTTTCCCTGGCTTGTATCCATTCGGCCCCATTCTGCCAACTGTTTTAAGACGTTTATCCCCATTCAGGTGTTGATTTCTTCCTGGCGAGCGATAGCGAGCCAGCATTGTATGGAGAAATCCGGCTTCACCGGAGAAATTTTTCTATCGAAAAATGTACAAATTTAGCTTGCTGTCAAACCAAAAATATATATATTCTGGCTCGCTACCGCTCGCCAAGAAAATATTGACACCTGGATGGGGGTAAACGTCTTAAAAAGCTGAATGGGGCCGAATGGATACAAGGCAAACAGAGAGGGAGAGAAAGATAAAAAAAAAAAGAGAGGTGGGCTCCCTTAACGAAACAATATGCACTGTATTTTGGAATCAAACTTGGGCTAATATAAGGCTAACTAAATAATGACTAATATTGAATAGTTAGAGGAGTTGGATATTAGTCCAGATTATCCCCTTGAGGATTAATGGATTATGATGCAATTTGACAGTTTATTCTGGTTATCATTGGACGATTTTATACAACTTACAAAGGCTCTCAAGGAATCGAAAGGGTAAACCCTATCTCAATTAACTCTCTAGCTCACACAAGTTCTTCCTAAGCTGAATAAAGTCGTCGAACAATAGCCAGAATACACTGTCACAGCGCGTCATAATCCTCAAGGGGTTAGGGAACAAACATTACCTTTGACTTATTATGAACACCTTAACCCTTTCACGCTCATATGACGCAAAGGGTTGCCAGATTAGCAATAATAAATAGAGTTCTCTCACTCTTATAATTACCTCGACAATATGAACTGTAGTAAGTACTTCACTATCGACCAATCTAATTACACGCGGGGAAACGGTTGCAAAATTATTGGTAAATCTTTTAACTCGCACGAATCTAAGAATTTCTTCTTCAACCGAGTTGTCAACTTGTGGAATGGGCTTCCCCGAGACGTTATAGACTGCAGCACCGTTGATTCATTTAAATTCCGCCTAGACAAATATCTCGCATCAAACCCGCGACTGACTGCGTTTGTAAATGAATAACTTTGTCCTCCCCTCAGTTACTAACCCTTATGTCCCCTACTAACTTCCTAGTCCTGCCACGTTAGTGACAGGGCAGTAGTTCCCTTTCCAATGTTCCCTTACCCACTCTAAACCACTGTTTGGACACTTGATCCTCAGTGTTTTGGAGGACAAGCAACCTAGAGGGGTCACTAGACCTGTTGTTGCTTGATTTCCTTTGTACTTTGTACCTCTCCAAAATTAGTTTTCTGCCCACAGCTATCTCAAAGACAACTGCAGAGGTTGAAGTAACTAAACTAAAGGTTTCTAAATACCCCTGATGGTAACAAATGCTTTAAAGTATCCCCAATAGGCTCAACAATCGCGTCATATGTCGGAGAGGGTTAAGGGGGCAACGGTTACTTTTTCTGGTCCCCCTTCCCCTCATGTTTAGCCCCATTAGTTTTTAGATATCAAGACATTCGGCCCATTAGCTTGGCGATTTTAAGGCCTTTCACCCTATTTTGTTGTCAATATTAAGACCATTCGTGCCATTTAGGTGTCGAACTTTTCCTGGCTAGCGATAGCGAGTCTATACTTTAGGAGCTATGGAAATTTTTCTACCGAAAAATGTAAACATTTATCTAGAAGGGGGATCTTGGGGATGTTTTTCTAAGCCTGATGGAGGACTAGGGAGGAAACTAAATAAACAAATAAACAAATAAATAAATAAATAAATAAATAAATAAATCGACCAATATTATATCCTTAACAATTTTCAACGTTGCAAGTCCTAAAGAATAACTCAGCTTTATCGAAATTATTAGAAGAAATAGTTTGGAATGCGAGGTTTGGGAAAGTTGCGATAATTCCTAGATTTTTTTTTTTTTTTTTTTGGTCTGGATGATTTATGCAAATATAATCAAGCGATGGATGATTGCCTTACAAATTTCCCTCCCATTTTTTTTTTTTTTTGGCAAACATACCGATATTTCATAATTCGTATTCTTCTCACGCACATTTTTCACTTGTGTGTGTTTTTTTTCTTCTTCACTGTTATCACTTAAGAATATTGTTGCTTTATTAACCCTTTCAAGATCTAATTACGCATACATTTTCCGTTTTAAGACTATTATAATTCGATCTTATTCAGATTAGGAAGGGTAAATGGAAGTCAGAGGGTTAATTGAGAAAGTCTTTACCCTTATAACTCCCACAGATCCTTCCTAAACAACATAAAATCGTCTATGATAGCCAAAATAAACTATCAAAATGCGTCATGATCTTCAAAGGTTTAATTAAATGATAAGAGGCTGAGTTGATGTTGAAGTAAAGTTAGCGTAGATATTTTGCTAAAACAGATTCCCAGAAGCTGGGTGGGCTCAACCGCATCTAGGTTCTTTATCCCCCTGCACACCCTCTTGCTCTGTATAGGGCCTATAGGCGCACACTTCATCCATATATCGAGTACTGTTCGCATGTGTGGGGAGGATCCTCTCATACTGTATTCCTAGACAAAGTAGAAAAGAAAGCCTTTTGTATCATTAACTCATGTCCACTCACTCTGCAAGCTCTCTCTCTTCGCCGCAATGTTGCATCTCTCTCGCTATTCTATCGCTATTACAATAATAATTGTTCCTCAGTGGTCTCTCAGTGTATACCACCTCCTCTACGTAGGGCACGTAGTACCCGTCTTGCGACACAATCCCACCCCTTCCCTGTGCAACTCTCCAACCCAAGAGAGAAACGATACTCCCAATCGTTCTTCTATTCAACAGCTCAGCTCTGGAACTCTCTCCCTGAATCCATCTTTCCCTCATCCTATGACTTAAATTTCTTCAAACTCCGTGTGTCCAGACATTTTGGATTGAACACTCCTTGATATTGGCCCTATAATTTTTTCAACTCTGGGGGAGGCACTCGTTACAGGCAGTTTTGCCTTCTGTCTCCCTCATCTACATAGAAAAAAGGAGCCCCCAGCAACGACTCTCACACACACACACACACACACACACACACACACACACACACACACACACACACACACACACACACACACACACACACACCACACACACACACACACACACACACACACACACACACACACACACACACACACACACACACACACACACACACACACACACACACACACACACACACACACACACACACACATACATATAAGGAGCCCCCAGCAATGACTCACAACTCCCCAGTTAAAAAGTTTGTGTCGTACTCCGGTAATGATCCGACCAGTTCAGTATATCTTGGCCAGAGTCAGTTAGAGTCGGTAGAGTTGGACAAATTGGTAGAGTTGGTCGAATTGGTAGAGTTGGTCGAATAGGAAAAGTTGGTCAAATTGGAAAAGTTGGTCAAATTGGTAGAGTTGGTAGAGTTGGTCGAATTGGTAGAGTTGGTCGAATTGGAAAAGTTGGTCAAACTGGTAGAGTTGGTCAAACTGGTAGAGTTGTCAAATTGGTAGAGTTGGTCGAATTGGTAGAGTTGGTCGAATTGGAAAAGTTGGTCAAATTGGTAGAGTTGGTCAAATTGGTAGAGTTGGTCGAATTGGAAAAGTTGGTCAAATTGGTAGAGTTGCTCGAATTGATAGAATTGGTAAATTGGTCGAGTTGATTGAATTGGTAGAGTTGGTAGAGTAGGCTGAATTAGTTGAGTTGATCAAATTAGTAGAGGTTGATTATATATATCAGAAACTTCAATTTAGGTAGATTTGGACAACTACTGTAGGTCATGATGCAGTATTGGACACTTATGTGTGTGTGTATATATAACAGTAAACATGAAGTCATAGTTTATTTATTAAAAGTAGGCCAGAAATCGTGACCTCTAACCTCTGTAAAGGTCGTTGCACACTGACACGAAAGCCCCTCCAGGCAAGTTCCCGACTCGAAATTTCAGCCTGATACAGCGAATCGGCAACATAATCGTGGATATCGGGAATTAGCCGTGAGTGACTCTCACGGTCCAAGCGACGTATCGGGGGTCGATACGAGATTTTGAGCTGTTCAAAAGTTTGTGGGAATCCCCCGTCAACTGTAAAAAATCGTCTGAGTCTGGTCTCCATCACGAACTTGCCGTATCACAATCATGTGGTCCGTATCAAAGACGTATGGTCCGTATCAAAGCCGTATGGTCCGTATCAACATCGTCTGGTGCGTAAGCCTGTCGTGCGGACCGTATCTCTTCCGTGTGGAAAATAGGCAACGGTCGATTTGGCAACCGCGCGCCTAGCCACAATCCGGTTGCACGTCTCACGGAGTCGATACGATTCTTCGGAGTTGTATCGCAGTCTTTTGGGTCGTATCTTTTCCGTGGACTAGTCGTGTACCCGTCGCACGACTTTTCCTATCTTCTTCGTAGCATTCGTTTCTCCACCATATCGGCATCGCTAGAGTCTTATCAAGTCATGCGGAAGAGATATGGTAGAGATACGGTAAAGATACGACTCTAACGATGCCAGCCATTTTCGCCGCGATCTCTAAAATTCGGCAAGACACAGGATTTGTATGTGTCGTGGGTGTTCGTGCCAGTCTTGAAGGGCCTGTCGTGTCAGTGTGCAACGACCTTAGCTCAGCACGGGCTAGGGCAAATCGGCTGTAAATTTTCACATCTACTCCCTGGCTGACCCTTCCCAAATGGTAGAATTAACAGCTCACTTACTCAAGTCCTATTTGAGTTATGAGGGGTTGGAATCTGTATTTCTGGCCTACATAGTGAACAAGGCATAGTAGGGCCAACATAAGATAGCAAATTCCAACAAGCTTAACTCCTTAAACCATATGATAACATTAAAAGCAAATCGTGCTATCAACAGATATTTTTGGGATCGATCGATTACAATTAAATGTAAAGCAAACCATTAATTGCAGATTAAGTCAGTTAAAAGAATTCCTATCTCGGGAGATACATAATTCATGAGAGAGAGAGAGAGAGAGAGAGAGAGAGAGAGAGAGAGAGAGAGAGAGAGAGAGAGAGAGAGAGAGAGAGAGAGAGTGAGAGAGAGAGAGAGAGTGAGAGTGAGAGAGAGAGAGAGATAGCCAAGAGAAGGAAGCAGACAAAAGGAAGCACACGAACACATACACAGAGAGTACAAAGGAAATCAAGCAACAACAGGTCTAGTGACCCTTCTAGGCTGCTTGTCCTCCAAAACACTGAGGATCAAGTGTCCAAACAGTGGTTTAGAGTGGGTAAGGGAACATTGGAAAGGGAACTACTGCCCTGCCACTAACGTGGCAGGACTAGGAAGTTAGTAAGGGACATATGGGTTAGTAACTGAGGGGAGGATAAAGTTATTCATTTACAAACGCAGTCAGTCGCGGGTTTGATGCGAGATATTTGTCTAGGCGGAATTTAAATGAATCAACGGTGCTGCAGTCTATAACGTCTCGGGGAAGCCCATTCCACAAGTTGACAACTCGATTGAAGAAGAAATTCTTAGATTCGTGTGAGTTAAAAGATTTACCAATAATTTTGCAACCGTTTCCCCGCGTGTAATTAGATTGGTTGATAGTGAAGTATTTACTACAGTTCATATTGTCGATGCCTTTGATGATTTTGAACACTTGAATTAAGTCACCTCTTAATCTGCGCTGGGTTAAAGGAAATAGATTTAATTCTCTAAGACGCTCTTCGTATGGTTTGTTCTTTAGGCTAGGTATCATTTTGGTAACTCTACGTTGAACTCGTTCTAGCTTGTTTATGTCTTTTTGGTAATAAGGGCACCAGGATTGAACGCAGTATTCCAGAAGAGGGCGGACTAAGGAATTGTAAAGGGTTAGGATTACGTCTTTGGATTTATGCTCAAATGATCTGCCTATAAAGCCAATTATTTTGTTTGCCTTCTTAACAACTTCTGAACATTGTTGACTCGGTTTTAGGTTACTCGATAGTTACTCCCAGATCGGTTTCTCGGTTTACATTCTTAAGCTGAGTGCCATTCATCGAATAGTTTGCTTTCTCATTTAGGTATCCGATATGTAGTACTTTACATTTATCCGCATTGAAACTCATTTGCCAAATTTGGGCCCAATGTGACAATTTATCTAGATTGTGTTGCATATCGTCAACTTGATCTTTTGAGAGTACGCTATTTGCAATTTTTGTATCGTCAGCAAATTTTGAGATTGTACAGGTGAGACCCTCATCTATGTCGTTGATGTAAATTAGAAAGAGAATTGGTCCTAGTACCGATCCCTGGGGTACCCCGCTACTTACATTGGTCCATTTAGATGCCTTACCGTTTATGACTACTCTTTGCTTTCTGTCGCTGAGCCAATTTTCTATCCATTTCAACACACCGTCTTGTATTCCATGCGCTTTTAGTTTTAGCAGTAAACGTTTGTGGGGAACTTTGTCAAAGGCCTTTTGAAAATCAAGGTATATAATATCTACAGCTTTACTCTCATCGTAGAGGTTGAGGATATCGTGGAAGAAGTCTAAGAGGTTTGTTAAACAGGAACGTTTTTTACGAAAGCCGTGTTGAGTATCTTTAAGTATGTTATTTGTATGTTAGAGAGGAGAGTGAAACAGCAAATAGCGGACACACACGATTAATAATGATGATAGACAAAGAAAGTTGAAAAACAAATTAGAAACAGACAGGCAAACAGAATCATCCAAACGAAGACAAGCATAATCATCCCCATGACAAACATCCCCAAACACGATACAGTTACCCCTCAAATCATAACAACACCCATTTCACTAGAGCACAAACCGAATACAGGTTTAGATAGCACATACAGTATAGCAGCTTGTACCGCCACCTATTACATGGGGTGTGGTTGGCGATACAGTTTGGGTATGCAAAACTGGCCAAATGATGCCTGATGATTTGGCGAGGTAATGCTGTGAGTGTGTGTTGGTGCGTGTGTTGGTGCGTGTGTGTGTGCGTGTGCGTGTGCGTGTGCGTGTGTGTGTGTGTGTGTGTTGTGGTGGGCGAGGGTGGATTGGTGTGTGTGTGTGTGTGTGTGTGTGTGTGTGTGTGTTGTATATATATATATATATATATATATATATATATATATATATATATATATATACAGTATATGTGTGTGTGTGTGTATGCGTGTGTGTGTTTTGGTGTTCTGGTGGGTGAAGGTGGATTGGTGGGGGTGGATCGGTGTGTGCGTGTGTGTGTGTGTGTATTTTGGTGTTGTGGTGGGTGGGGAAGTGTGGATTGGTGTGTGTGTGTGTGTGTGTGTGTGTGTGTGTGTGTGTGTGTGTGTGTGTGTGTGTGTGTGTGTGTGTGTGTGTGTGTGTGTGTGTGTGAGAGAGAAGGTAGTTTGTCTTGGTGTTTAAGGTGTATTTTCTGGATCCCCTCCTCCCTCGTGTATAGCCCCATTAGTTTTGTGATTTTAGAACATTTGGCCAATTAGCATGGTGATTGTAAGACCTTTCGTGCCATTTAGGTGTCGAATTTTTCTTGGCGAGCGAAAGCGAGCCTGCAATTTAGGATGAATCGGTCTTAGGCTGGAGTATTTTTTCTACCTAAAAAAATACACAATTTTATCTCAAAGGGGGGCTGGAGCGTATTTGTCTAAGCTTGATGGAGGTCCAGGGAGAAAACTAAAACAATAAAATAAATATATAGATAAATGAAATAAATACACATACGAATAAATAAATAAATAACTAAATAAATAAATACACAAAGGAACAAAACAATTCCCCTTAATTGAGTGGTAATAAACACAAATAAAAAAGTTGACGACATGAATTTAAGCACCATTTGAGGAGGAGCACTTTATTGGCAATGTGTCGGTAATAGCTTCATCAGGTCAATGATTTGGGGGGTTGGTTAGGTACTTGTGGGTTAATGGGCGTTAATGGGTGGATGGGTGGGTTGGATGCTGGGTGGGTTGGGTGGGTGGGTGGGAGAGTTTATGGACGGTGGGTGAGTATCTTTATAGTGGTGTGTATGGGCGGGTGAGTGGGTTATGTGGGTGGGTGGGTTGTGTGGGTGGGTGGGTGAGGGTGAGTGGGTGAGTATCTGTGTAGTGGTGTGTATAGAACGGTGGGCTTTCCAGTCACTCCGCTTCACGACTACTTCTCCTCATGACCACTTCGCCTATGTCCATTACGTCTCACGACCAGTTCGCCTTGCCACCACTACGCCTCACTACCACTTCGCCTTGCGTCAATGACGCCTCAGCACCAGTTCGCCTCATGATTCAGCTTCCATAACACTTCGCCTCACTACTTATTTTCCTCATGATTTTACATATGTTTGTGCATATATGTAAGTTTGTATGCATGTATGTATGTATGTAATATGTATGTATGTAATTCAGAGTTGGGTCAGTTAAGTTAATTAACTTAACTTTTTCCGATTAACCAACTATTTTGAAAAATGGGTTAACTTACTTAACTTAATCGAAATATCTTTAAATTAATCGTTAACTTCAATTAATTTCCGATTAATTTTCCTCTAAATCATATTTTCTACTCTGTGAACGGAGTCTGGGAGAGCAGAGCGAAGTGGTAAATTCAACACTCCCGTGATAATGTATAGTCTAATCCTAGGATCGTCTTGTCGGAGTAGTAGACCTTTTCCATATTTCCTTTGTCTGTTTCTTGCGGTAAAAGAGTCACAAGGAGTTACAAGGAATAGTTAGTATCTCAAACACTTTGCAGTCCATTCCGGAGAGATACTCGAAGAGGAAAGAGAGGGATTATCTAGTGCACTACACTCATTGCAGTGTGCAAAATACCATCTACTCACTTCCTGAACTGTTCTACTGAAGAACTGTTTACATCTTTTGAGGGAAGTTTTTTTTCCAGTGGAACACATCTTATATATAATAAAGTTTCCACAAATATTAGTGCTGAACCTTTTCAATTCTAACTTCCAGCCATGGTTCCGTGTTGTATTCATATTTAAACTAAACAGAGAGAGAGAGAGAGAGAGAGAGAGAGAGAGAGAGAGAGAGAGAGTTCATTAGTAATTTACACTTAAATATTTTGATGCGATTGTATTATTTATTGTTGACCTATTTTTTCTAATGCAAAGATATGAATATACATAAGGATATGCAGAAATAAAATAGAAATGTAGGAACAAGTTCAAACTGGATAGGACAATAGGAATCGTTGGTTGGAGGTGGAGTCAGTAGGATAATTAAGGAGGATTAGCACGGTCAAGAATGTCCGGGTTCATTTCCCATCAACTGGTGACTTGTCTAGTTGTTTCGGAGTTCAAGTTTCAGTGTAATCCAGCCAACTATTTCCATCTAACGTTAGTATTTATGCTGATTTCTATAATACATGAGTTCCAAAGTGCTGCAAGAAAAAAAGGTTGTATAACTCGGTCCTAAAGTGAGGTAAAGTGGTCATGTGACTCGGTCCCAAGGTGAGTTAGAGGCAGTGAACACACACACACACACACACACACACACACACACACACACACACACACACTCACACTACAATGCTGAGCAGAGAACAAAGACAGAAAATGCCGATATTTTATGGCTGAAAATACCTCTTACATTTGAACATAAAAACATAAGAACATTTGGCTACGGTATACCATATTCTTCATCTGGATTACGGAGTGTACCCTTCCAGTATGAATGACATTATTCCTATTTTATTATTGCTAATTTCAGGTTATCTTATTCAAAATAGGTAAGACTTCTGATAGCCAAGAGGGGTAAAAGTACCTCGAGTATCTCCTTCTGTAAAGTATATCTCGATGTTTTAGTTTGTCTATCATCAGACGATATTAATACGTTCAGGAAAGGCCTCCCATATTAAAGAGTTAATTTCTTGCCTACATGTTTCAATACAATTAAAAAAATACAGATTATTGAGAATGGTAACTAAATAATCGTAGGGCAAGTACCAGAAAAGGGACTGAATATGAACCACGTGCCACACAAACGACTTATGTACATAAGTGCACTGATTCCTGTATAAATTTTATGTCAACTACTATAACCTCAAAAGTCCTACATACTTATAATCAATTGTAATTTATTGAAATGCTAACATTGCTTTTGTTTCGGATTTGAATGCTCTGTAATCTTTCCATGTATGCATTTTAATTATCACGGTCCATTTCTTTATGTGTTGACCAGTTGACCAGCAAAGGTTGTGAGCTATTTCACTCTTCTATCAGTATTACAACCTTCAGTGTTCTTCTCGGTTTTTCTTCTACTCGACAAACTCTCTCCCTTAATTAATCTTTCCTTCATCCTATGACTTAGACTGCTATATATTCCTTGTACCCAGGCATTTTGACCCAAATGTCCCTTGAATTTGGCTTCCTGTCATTCTTTTGGCTTTGGGTGAGACACTCGTGACACTCAACCTGCCGTTTGTCTCCTTCATACACACATAAGAAAAAAATACTTATTGAAACGTTTTGCTGTCTTCCAAATTGTATATATCTGTAGTATGAACACAACAAATTGTGATATGTTGTCCTGTCATATAATTCATATGAATTGTTGTATATTATTATTTTCGTGTTTCTAATATCGGTATATGTATTGTAGATGTATACCGGTACTTTCCAACCCATATTGTTGTTATTTTCAGTCAACTTCAAATCGCTTAAGGAGGCTGAACCTTCATTGAGCCCAGATATAAAAATTTCTAATTTTTGTGTTCTTGTTCTATAATGCTTCTTTCAACATAGGAGAATAGCATAGGAAGGAACAAAAAAACATATCGCATCCATAACCCCCCGGGCCGGGGGTTCGACCTCGACCTCGACCCCCAAAAAACTAAACAAAATTCTTTCAGCCACCCAATTTTTTTTTTGTGTCTGTAGTCTAAAGGGCTGCTGTAAGCAATAGAAATGATCATATGAGGGCATAAACACCCATATGACATCCCTAGGGCCCCCTTGGGGGGGGCCCCAAAATCATGGATTTTGGTAAAAAATTGTTTAAAATAATTCTACAAGGATTTCCCCTGATGAAAATTTTCGATCTTCTATGTTGCGCGCTATGGTAGAAAACGGAAGCTAAGGAGGACTAACTATTTTATCTGCCCCAAAAATAGTTTAAACTGATGACAATCTTTAATTTTAGCTTGCCAGAGATCCTATTTTGGCACTTACGAGATCATCTACTTTTGTGTTTATTGCTCAAATTCATTCCCCTTCTACACACTACATATAGGACTATATAGCAACTGGAAAATGCAGAGATAATGGCATTATCTCACATATTTTTTCAAGATTCGACATTGTTTAGGTTGAAATGTTGGCTAAAAAAAACATATATATATATTATATAGTTTTTTTCAGCCCCTTCTATTATGCAATATGGTAAAACTCGTGCATTTTCTTGTAGGGGATGCAGGTAGAATACGCCATGCAAAAATTGTGGGAAATTTGAAAAATTTTGAGTGAGATGATTTTTTTACAAATATTTCAATGAAATTCTGCACTCGCGTGCGCACATAGAGAGCTGATTTTTTCAGCGAGTCTTAGTATTTCCATTGGTAATAAGATGGTATACTTGAAGAAATACACTAGCTCTTATACAGGCTGACTTGGGGGTCAAAGCTTCAGCCTCCCCTTAGTCAGACAAGTTTGAAGTTCGAGTTAGACGCATTGTATAAGAATGTGTACAGTACATTAAAGTTGTAAGGAAATAAGGCAATCCAGTACATGTCTTTGATTATGAACACACTCTTAAAGTAGTTTATTGTAGTTAAGCCTAAAACAAAATTTGGAGGTTAGGAGTTTAACGTGGACATACCGGCATGTAATACAATGAAAACCGATAGTCAACATTATGTGAAATGCATTTTTTTTTCTTTTTTGCTAGCTTAATATCCATCGATCTGGGTGTCCATTATCTCTCGATACCTTTACCTGACCTGATTGACGAGACGAGTAATTTAGCCAAGTGAGATGAGTTCTAATATCTACTATAATTATACAATATATGATTGATTGTAAATCCCCTGAAACAGTCCAAGAAAGAATAACAAACATTATATAGATATATATTTTGTCATTGAGGAACTTATAAAAGTTTTTGCTTGCATTCATCAAAATGAGTAAATTTGGAGGGGAATGATAACAGACTTAAGGAAATAACTCACACAGGGATACTAAATTGTGTAAGGAAATTGAGTAATGCTAATTATAATATTATAGAAAGTTTAGTTTAATACATATACAAATAGATGTTTGCAATCACAAGTTGAATAACTTGTACAAATAACTATAACAGAAGCAGAAATTCAAGTTTAGGAAGCTTGAAAACTAAAATGAAAGGAAGAGTTAATTGATTAACTTAACCGATTAACTTTTAAAATGAACTTAACTTAACTAGTTAATTCACAAATTCGAGTTATCTTAGTTGATAAAATACTAAAATTAACTTAGCTTAACTAGTTAATTTAATGAGTTAATCGACCCAACTCTGGCTATGTATGTATGTTTGTATGTGTGTGTGTGTATGTATACAGTATATGCATGCATATGTGTATGTATGTTTTAATGTATGTATGTATGTTCAGTATGTATGTATGTATGTATGTATGTATACATGTATGTATGTATGTATGTATGTATGTATGTATGCATTTTTTTGTCTTTCGTCGTGCTTATTTCGGGCCTTGACCGAAGTAAGCATGGGGCATGAACGGCTTTACCCAAGGAGGTCCTCTGATCCCACTTTTAGTCCATCGCTCGGGGCACAATATGGTGGTCAGGGTGGTCGGTAGCCCATCATTAGGGTATGTCATTTAGACTACGTGGAGTCTCACGAGTGCTTGTCCCGACATTATTTCAGGCAGTTGTAGTCTGCTATCTTTTGCGTAAGGTTGTATATAATTATATATTAGTTATATATGACTTCTAACCGCTTTGGTTAGGTTGGTCCTCATGATATTAGTGAGCTGGGTCTATAATTAGGCCTTGTAATTGGGGTTGGGTGTGACGGGATCTGCCTTGTGTTGGCTAATCGGCTTACTGCCTACTCCCATTTTCTTATGTGCATATATATATATAGAAAGAAGCAGTGAAACAAATGAGAGCGGGAAAAGCAGAAGGTTTGGATGGTATTGCTGTGGAGTGTATAAAGAAGGGTGGAGATGTGATAATAGATTGGTTGGTGCGACTTTTCAATGTGTGCTTTGCTGTGTCAATGGTACCAATAGACTGGAAGAGTGCATGTATTGTGCCGTTGTACAAGGGGAAGGGAGATCGGCAGGAGTGTTCAAGTTATAGAGGTATTAGTTTATTGTCAGTGGTTGGAAAGCTGTATGGCAGGGTGTTGATAGAGAGGATAATAAAGTGTACGGAAGTTGCAATAGGAGAAGAACAGTGCGGTTTTAGGAGGGGAAGAGGGTGCGTGGATCAGATGTTTGCAGTAAGACAGTTATGCGAGAAGTATTTAGAGAAGCATAAGGAGATATTTTGGGCTTTTATGGACTTGGAAAAAAGCGTATGATCGTGTGGACCGTGAAGCAATGTGGAAGGTGTTAAGGATTTATGAAATAGGAGGAAATTTGTTAGAAGCAGTTTAGAGTTTTTATGAAGGGAGCAGAGCATGTGTGAGAGTAGGAAATGGTGAGTTGAGTGAATGGTTTGAGATAAAGGTAGGTTTGCGACAGGGTTGTGTAATGTCACCATGGCTGTTTAATATGTTTATGGATGGTGTGGTGAGGGAGGTGAAAAGGAGAACTATGGGAAGAGGATTGGGTTTAGTAGGAAAGAATGGTAGAGATTGGGAGTTGAATCAGTTGCTGTTCGCTGATGACATAGCATTGGTGGCGGATTCTGATGAGAAACTGCAGCGGGTAGTCAAAGAGTTTGGTGTGGTTTGTGGAAGGAGGAAACTGAAGGTGAACATCAATAAAAGTAAAGTAATGGTGTGTAATAGGGGAGAGCATAGGGTGAATCTAGATGTGAGGCTGGATGGGGAAATATTGGAACAAGTAGAGTGTTTTAAATATCTAGGAGGAATGATAAGCAGGAGTGGAGGTATGGAAGTGGAGGTAAAACAGAGAGTGTGTGAAGGAAGGAAGGTTTTCGGAGCAATGGGAAGTATGTGGAAGACGAGAAATCTCGGAGTGAAAGTAAAAAGTGCACTGTATCAAGGAATTGTTGTGCCAACAGTGATGTATGGGGCTGAGACATGAGCTCTGAAGAAAAAAAAGAAAAGAGGGCTGGATGTAATGGAGATGGCCTGCTTGAGGAGTATGTGTGGAGTTACTCGTAGAGACAGATTGAGGAATGAAGAGATACATAGGAGAGTGGGGCAACAGGAACATTTGTTAGCCAGAGTGGACAGAAGGGTGCTGAGCTGGTATGGTCATGTTGAACGAATGGGAGATGAAAGGCTTACAAAGAGAATATGTGAGTCAGGTACAAGGGGAGATAGAAGGGCAGGAAGACCCCCATTGAGATGGAGAGACTGTGTAAGAAAAGCTTTGGATGATAGAGGAATGACTATAGATCAGGCAGGGGAAGTGATAGTGGACAGGAGTGAATGGAGCATGCTTGTGAATAGTTGAGTGAACACGTGGTCATTTGAAGTAAAGGGTCGGGCGCAAGTTGGACTAGATAATAGTCCATCAGGCGCCTGGCCCAGGGAGACGATTAATATGAAGGGTGCGCCTGGAAGTGTGGTGGGAGGGCTTGTGGCTTTGGCTCCACTGCATGTCTGCCTGCCGAGATCGGAACCTCTCCGGGTGGTCGGGGGCCGGGGGAGTGCTGGAGCGACCTTGGTGACCCTGGTCTCTGGGTCTTCTCCTGGGTGACCTGGATGTGTGTGAGTTTGTGCTTTTTATCTGTGTTTATTTGTTGTTTTATGTTGTTTTTGTGTTTTCCCTGTTCTTGCTCTGTCTTGAGTCGGCTACCCCCAAAATGTGGATTGGGCCTGAGCATATAGATAGATATATATATATATATATATATATATATATATATATATATATATATTTATATATATATATATTTTTTTTAAAGTCAAGTAATCCTGAGAAATACCAGGGGGAAGGCGGGTAGGCGTGGCGAGCCGCTGGCTAATTAGGAAATGGCGGGTGGAGATCCAAAATCACTGATTTGCCTGGGTTTTTCGACCAAAATATTTTCGATTCTGGGCGAAAGGCCGGGCGAAAATGAAATCTACGACCATGTCTAGAAGCAGCTCGGCGAGAAAAAACGAATGGCACCAGTTAGAATTCTCTAGGACTTATAGTTTGGGTTACAGAGGACTTTTAAAGTCCAAAAAACGGTCCCCTGGGCCCTCCAGGAAGCCCAAGTCAAAATCGAAATCCTAAACTAATGGTCCGATTTTAATTCTGTTTGCGCCATTCGATTCAGCTTGCCAAAGTGTACTTATGGTATAAATTTAAACATAATCCGTACAAAAATAACTCGTCTATGGCGTTTTTAAACTTTAAAATAGGCCAATTGGGCCTAAAAATTGGTCAAAGTCAAAAACAAAAAATTACACCATTGAAACCGCAACGGCGAGACGAATCCAAATATGTAATAATATTGACAAGTCAAAATTGGACCAAAATCACCGATTTGCCTGGTTTTTCGACCAAAATATTTTCGATTCTGGGCGAATGGCTGGGCGAAAATGAAATCTACGACCATGTCTAGAAGCAGCTCGGCGAGAAAAAACGAATGGCACCAGTTAGAATTCTCTAGGACTTATAGTTTGGGCTACAGAGGACTTTTAAAGTCCAAAAAATGGTCCCCTGGGCCCTCCAGGAAGCCCAAGTCAAAATCGAAATCCTAAACTAATAGTCCGATTTTAATTCTGTTTACGTCATTCGATTCAGCTTGCCAAAGTGTACTTATGGTATAAATTTAAACATAATCCGTAAATAAATAACTCGCCTATGGAGTTTTAAAACTTTAAAATAGGCCTCTTGGGCCTAAAAAATGGTCGAAGTTAAAACAAAAAATTACACCATTGAAACCGCAACGGCGAGACGAATCCTAATCATAACTATCAAATACTAATATACATCGTTCAAATTGTGCGTCAAATTAGTAGAGAGGTGAAGAGGTAAGAAAGCGTGAGGCGAACTGGAGCTGAGGCGTTGTTGTCGTGAGGCGAAGTGGTAGTGAGGCGTAGTGGTTACAAGGCGAAATGGTTGGAAGGCGTTGTAGTCATGAGGCGAAGAGACCAAGGCGAAGTGGTAATGAGGCGAAGTGGCCTGCTCCCAACGGTGGGTGGTTGGGTTGTGAGTGGGGGTGAGGAGTCTAGGGGCGGTTGGTGAGTACCTTTGTAGTGGTGTGTATGGGTGGGTTGTGGGTGAGGGGTGTATGGGCGGTGGGTGAGTATCTGTGTAGTGGTGTTTATGGGTGGGTGAGTGGGTGGGTTGTGTGGGTGAGTGGGTTATGTGAGTTGGAGGGTGGGTTGATGGGTAGGGGTGAGGGGTCTATGGGCAGTGAGGGAGTATCTGTGTGGAGTGGTAAATGGGTGAGTGGGTTGTGGGTGGGAGTGGCGTGAGGGGTCTATGGGCGGTGGGTGAGTATCTGTGTAGTGATGGTATATGGGTGGGTTGGTTGTGTGGGTGATGGGTGTTTTATGGTGTTGACATGTAGGTTAACGGGTGATTATGTGTGTATGTTTACGTTTATGTGAGAGAGAGAGAGAGAGAGAGAGAGAGAGAGAGAGAGAGAGAGAGAGAGAGAGAGAGAGAGAGAGAGAGAGATCCACATGTTTTTATTTGCCGTTTTCCGAGGTGGATTTAGTGAAGATCTGATACACCACATTACTGCTCCTCCATGGGCAAACTATTATATTATATTTATATTGTTCACATCTAAGCTAAAAGCCCATACATAAATGTAGTACAATACATAATATTATATCATATATGTACAATAAAACTATCTATATCTATATTTATATATATATATATATATATATATATATATATATATATATATATATATATATATTAATAGATATATATATATATATATATATACATACCGGTATATATATATATATATATATATATATATATATATATATATATATATATATATATATATATATATATATATATAGATATATATATTATATATATATATATATATATATATATATATATATATATATACTGTTTATGAGAATGGCAACAATTGATGGACATATAAATAACCAACTACATGGGATATGGGATGAGATAAATAAATAGAAAGATGCAGAGAAACAGAGACACAGACCAAACAAACAGACAGAGAGAGCAACAACGCACCCCTCCCATCGCCAATAAGAAAACAGCGTAGAGATCAAAGGGTCATCTGTCCACCCGGGTCTCTGAGGGACACCCACGGTTCTAATAACACTCACTCCCTCACAAATACACAATGTACAAATATCTTCATCGGATCAAGAATTGTATTACCTTTCGTGTTTTCTTAATAGTTAGCGTTAGTATTAATTATAATTTACTGCTTAAACATTGCCATAATATAATGATATACCTAGATATGCAAATAATTATACTATTAGATAATATATATACAGTATATCGTGGTAGCTTACCTATATACAAAACATATGGTGGGCAACACCGAGTAGCCCTGGTATACAGGGTGTTCCAATAATGTTTTTCATAAATTATATGGTGGACTCATCAGACAAAAATAAGAATACATTACTCTATGAACATGAGGTTGAGTATTTATAATAACGGAGTTATTACACGATTTAAGTTAACGATAGATACAATGCCATTCAGTCCAAGGGGTAATGTTGCCATTTTAGTGGATTATATCCATTTAGCCTTCGCTATCGCTTGCTAGCCTCAAGATAGTGAGCAGTAGCGATCTTACTTTTCGGTAGAAAAATATGTCCGGCTTCGCCGGTAGAAAAATCAAATTCGGCGAAGCTGGACATATTTTTCTACCGAAAAGTCAGATTGCTACTGGTCACTATCTTGAGGCTAGCAAGCGATAGCGAAGGCCAATTGGATATAATCCACTAAAATGGCAACATTACCCCTTGGACTGAATGGCATTGTATCTATCGTTAACTTAAATCGTGTAATAACTCCGTTATTATAAATACTCAACCTCATGTTCATAGAGTAATTTATTCTTATTTTTGTCTGATGAGTCCACCATATAATTTATGAAAAGCATTACTGGAACACCCTGTATACACAGGACAAAATTAATACGTACACTCACTACGATATACCTCATAATTTGACCATTAGAAAAAAAAAAAAAAATCTAACAAGAAAAGAAGTTCAATGTTTCTTAGTAAATAGGCATCTGAAAAACAGTTCTACCCGCTACACAGGCTCTTACCGAAAAGAATAATAATAATAATAGTCAAATAAATTAATAAACACCTAAATAATTGAATATACTACGGGCGCAATGTGTAGCATTATCTGGTAAAATAGTAACCTTTAAAGTGGTGTCAACACTTCAATTTCCCCCACATCTCGCCACCAACACAAGATGAAAGAGACGGAAGAATCTTTGGTCACCTTTAAAGAAACATGAATCAAGATACCCCATCAATATTACATGTGTCGCGGGGACGTCCATGGGGAACTGGAGAGAACGCGTATACAGTAGCCGCCATATTGTCTCCCTAGCATTGAAACCACATTAAGGGGAAATGGGCGTTTTTATTTCTTCATATATATATTTTGTTATCATTTATTTGAGTTTCCTCCATAAACCTCCCCCAAACTTAGAAAAAAAAACACTCCCAAAGACCCTACTTGAAGATTAATTTGTACATTTTTCGATAGAAAACTGTCCCGGCCGAAGGCCAATTCCTCACAAATTTCAGGCTCGCTGTCGCTCGCCAGGAAAATATCGACACCTAAATGACACGAAAATTCTTAATATTGACAAGAAAATGGGGCAAAATGTCTTAAAATCGTCAACCTAATGGGTCGAACGCCATAAAATCTGAAAACTAATGTGGCTAAACGTGAGGAAGAAGGTGGACCATAAAAAACGACCCAACTCCCCTTAATAAGACTTAACCAATTCGTTGGGACCCTATTTTATTTTCTATATGCCTTAAGTTCTATACAAGGCATACTCTATCTTCTAACTCTTGCGAGGGTTAGAAATATGTTACCTATTCAATAAACAAATAATTACAGATTTATCAAGCGTTTTAGATACTGCACTCAATAATAATTTGCATAGCATATCGTGAATACGCAGGATAAGGGAAATCCAATGTATACATTATATTATGTGTATTATTTTGGAGTGGTAATGTGTTGGAAACGGCAGGATTGGTTTAGGGCATGTTGGAGGTGTATCGCACAGTACACACACAGAATACAAAACAAATAGAAACCCCCAAAATAGCTCCTCTAAACTATACTTAAATTCGAATCTGTATGCCAAGGTTACGAATCCTATACTCACTCATATTTAACCCCATAAGCCCTTTCGTGCCATTTAAGTGGTGATTTTTCCCTGGTGAGCGATAGCGAGCATGTTATTTAGGAATCGGCCTTCGGCAAGGACAATTTTTCTACCGATTTTTTGTTTTGTTTTAAACAATATCTAGAAGGGGGATCGTGGGGATATTTTGTTAAGCTACATGGAGGTCTAGGGAGGAAATTAAATAATACATAAATAAGCAAATACTGTATATAATTAAATAATACATCAATAAGCAAATACTGTATATAATTAAATAATACATCAATAAGCAAATACTGTATATAATTAAATAATACATAAATAAGCAAATACTGTATATAATTAAATAATACATCAATAAGCAAATACTGTATATAATTAAATAATACATCAATAAGCAAATACTGTATATAATTAAATAATACATCAATAAGCAAATACTGTATATAATTAAATAATACATAAATAAGCAAATACTGTATATAATTAAATAATACATAAATAAGCAAATACTGTATATAATTAAATAATACATCAATAAGCAAATACTGTATATAATTAAATAATACATCAATAAGCAAATACTGTATATAATTAAATAATACATAAATAAGCAAATACTGTATATAATTAAATAATACATAAATAAGAAAATACTGTATATAATTAAATAATACATAAATAAGCAAATACTGTATATAATTAAATAATACATAAATAAGCAAATACTGTATATATACCAAAGAATAACCACTACCGCCTTAAGGGGAGAATTCCACTTGAGGGATTGTTTTCGGGACCCCTTTCTCCCTCGTGTTTAGCCCCATTGCTTTTGAGATTTTAAGACGTTCGCCTCAGTAGTTTGGTGTTTTTAAGAACTTTCACCCCATTTCTGTCAATTTTAAGACCTTTCGTGCCATGTAGGTGTCGATTTTTTCCTGGCGAGCGGTAGCGAGCCTGTAATTTAAGAGGAATCGGCCTTCGGCCGGGACATTTTTCTACCGAAAAATGTACACATTTATCTTGAAAGGGAGTCTAGGGGGTGTAATTTTAAACTTGATGGAGGTCTAGGGAACAAACTAAATACCTCCCCTTAAGATGTACTGAAAATGGAACCTACACTACACTCTATGCCAAGGTTACGAACCCAGTACTTAAACCAATAAAGTCACGCCGCCCTCCACGCTTCATGTTGGGAATATTGGATAAACCATTCTTTACATAACGGGGCTTGGATACTCAATAAGTTAAGGCGAGGTGATGGCCATAACAAACCGATGAATTAAGGGGACAGTGGCTGGTTTTTTGGTCTATTAATTCATTTATTCAGTTAGTTATTAGTTTCCTTGCTATACCTCCATCACGCTTAGTAAAACACCTCTTAGACTTCCCTTCAAGATAAATTTGTACATTTTTCGGTAGAAAAATGTCCGGGCCAAAGACCGGTTTCTATTAAAATTACAGGCTCGCTTTCGCTCGCCAGGAACAAATCGACACCTAAATGGCACGAAAGGTCTTAACATTGACAACGAAATTGAGCGAAAGATGTTAAAATCGCCAAACTAATGGGCCGAATGACTTATAATCTGAAAACTAATGGGACTAAACATGAGGAAGAAGGGGGACCAGAAAAACGGCCCCTGTCCCGTTAATAGTGTAATCCTTCCCCACGACGTCATAACATCCTCTTACACAGGTAAACTAGATTATCATAAGTTATACTGTATACCCAGTTATGTGATATTTTGTATGCTTGATGGAGGCGTAGGTAGGGGTAAATAATCTCCATTTAAGCAAGCACTGGTTTAATGGAGTGGACACTGGTTGATATTAGAGACCCTATAGTAACAGAGATCGGCCAACTTCCGCCATCTTGGTGCAACTGGTGATATGGATCTTGTTTACACTCACAATTCTTCATTCTCATAATAAACCTTTGGGAATACCGGTACAGGATATACCGTTTGTTCTTTGGGAATACCGGTACAGGATATACCGTTTGTTCTTTGGGAATACCGGTACAGGATATACCGTTTGTTCTTTGGGAATACCGGTACAGGATATACCGTTTGTTCTTTGGGAATACCGGTACAGGATATACCGTTTGTTCTTCGGATACACATTCTACACGATCATAAAATATCAAATAACACCTCGTAGTTTGCTAATTGAGGCACCAAAATGGCGTCCAAGTAATAAGATGGCCTCACTCTCTCTCTCTCACACTCTCTTCTCTCACTCTCTCTCCAGGATCTCTCAAGTTGAAATGATGTGTTGGTAATCCCACTGAGTCATCATCAATAAACATAATACAATACAATAATTATAATACAATCCTAATAATACCCCCTAGATAATTATACAAACCAGGCTAATTGGAACATCAATCTCAACACATTAATTCATAAGACAAAGATATCAATTACCCTGTCGAAAACTAATAGCTTGGTTAATTGTTTTGGTCGTTTGACAAATTGATGTTGCTTTGAGTTACGGGTGGGCAATTAATAAACCATTTTAATCAGGTAGCTATGAAATGTGTTCTACTTATTATCTATGTATGTCATTTATGCAGGTACGTTAGACATTTTACCTGATTAATTTATGAAGAAAGAATATGATATGTTGTAACAGTGAACCAATTTGAGTAATAAGTACCGTTCTACTCAGATGAACAGTGCTGTATCATATTATGGCTGCTTCCAGACGTTTTTATGCGTATTAGAAGGGATAACACGAGTCAAATCAGTAAAATACGCTTTAATCGAACCTTTGTCTTTAGAGGTCCTGCTTATGCTGAATAACAGCATCTGGTGGTTGTTATTATATATCTATTTATCTATTGCCAGACGCCTCCATCCCCGAGGGGGTGGCCATGAATGAATCACCTCCACATGCTTCCGTATTCAGTGGTAGTTTGCTGGATTAAGCCGGTATCACACGAGAGCTTTTATAGTCAACATTCGATGATCAACATTTTTATGGCAACATTACTGGAATATTTTTCCCTGGTATCGGAAACTAGACTGATGATAGATGAATTAAGGTGACAAATTTTTTTTTTTTTTTTTTGACCTCATAAGCTGCCAGATCAGTGTTGAGGGTAAATGTTGAGTGAAAAAGTGCTCGTGTGATACCGGCTTTACCTATTTATTTTGTGTTAACGAGGGAAGGTCGCTAGCCCAACCGCCAATGAAGTTACAATATGTATAATAATAATAACGATGATGATAACAAATAATAAAATACATTAATAAACAAGTAATAATAAACATAAATATACTAAGGTCATTCCATAAGGTCATTCCATAGAGCAAACATGTTGGAGTCATGCGTAACAATTGAATATGTTGGAGTCACGCGTAACAAGTGAACATGTTGGAGTCACGCGTAACAATTGAACACACAAATACGAGTTACAAGTGAACAGGACAATAGATCAAGACAAACAAGTGAGAACAAAAAATAGTGACAAGTGAACAATTAAATAGATATAGAGAGCCAGTGAACACATAATAGTTACAAGTGAACCGAGCAATAAATAATGATAACAAGTGAAGACCAAAATAAGAGTTACAAATGAACAGAACAATATATACAGAGGACAGGTAAAGCAAACTTAAAGGTGAACAGTTTCACACTGATTATTAATGAGTGAACATTGGATACCTGTGGAATGCCTTTTTTTAATTTTGTAATTTTAAGAGGAGATATATTTATTTACTTACATATCTATATATTTATATAGCTATATATATATTAATTTATCTATATATTTATATAGCTATATATATATATTAATTTGTCTATATATTTAATATTATTATGTTTTTTTCTTCCTCCCTTGACCTCCATCAAGGTTATAAAAATACCCCCAAGACTCCCCTTCGAGATAAATTTGTACATTTCTCCTCCTAAATCGCCGGCTCACTATCGCTTGCCAAGAAAATATAATTGACAACTAAGTGGCACGAAAGGCCATAAAATTGACAAAAAATGGGACCAAAGATTGCAAAATCACGAAAAACAAACGTCTTTAAAACTCAATATTAATGGGTCCAGATTTTTTTTTTTTTTACAGGCCCACTGACTCGGACTTACAGATTTTTCAAATGTTACCATAACGGGGGTCCGGCATTTTTTATCTTTCTCTCCTTTTCTCTCTATAATTATTATGTTCTATCCAACAACCAACTCTACTCCTAAAATCGATTAATGAAATATTACAAACACATGTGGCAGTCCGTGGATTCGAACCCAGGACGCTCACACCGAATATCAACACCTTATACATTACACCACGAAGGCAGTTAAAGAATGGTGGACACTGCCTACGATTTATTATGCAACTTCGAATCCTGCATATCAATCTAAGCATGTACACACATCCCAACTGCAACTCACGTAGGCTATGCATATGTGAATGGAAAGAGCAATTAATGGGGCCTTAACCACTAGGCCACAGGCAGAGAGCCAAAATTGAGAATGTGCAGTACAAGCCTTTATTTACAACACTATCCTAGTCAGTTCAGTGGGCGGGTGGAGACAAACTGATTGTTGGCTGCCAGAATTTGTAAGTGACGTTTTTGTACCAGAGCTAAATGTCGGGGCTTGGTAAAATGGAAGATTGATGTAATAATATTAATAACAATGAAAATAATAATAATAATGAATGGCAGCATCCTATAAACTGTAATACCACTTTAATAATCAGACCGACAGAATAACATAGCCTACAGGCAGGAAGCCAAAACTGGCAGCGTGCAGTACAAGCCTTTATTTACGGCACAACATTATAATATTAAACAAGGGGCTGGAGTTTTCGAAAAAGGGTTCCAGTCCTGACGATATTCATGACTTATAGTGTGCTGGCTTAATAATCCTGAAGGGTTGACAGCCTCTAAAGCCCTATTTTCATGACTTATAGTATGCTGGCTTAATAATCCTGAAGGGTTGATAGCCTCTAAAGCCCTATTTTAACTAACTGAAAATAATATTAATAAAAGAAGGCATCCTATGTGACGTAACCCAATTTAAGAATTAGACCGAAATCGTATGTGGCGTAATCCCACTTTAAGAATTAGACCAAAATAATAGTGTTAAAACAGGATGCCAAAACTGACAGTGTGCAGTACAAGCCTCTATATTTACCACCATCCCAGACCGATTAGGGGATGGGGGTAGTCAAACTGATTACTGGCTGTCACGAGTCCTGGGTAATGTTCTGTGTCACGGCTTGGAAATTATATGTAAAAGTGTTGGTAGTCGCATTTGCCCTTTCTTGTTTATCACCCTCAATCTCATATATATTTAATACTGGTTGTCAGGGTCCGTGGGTGATTTTCTTGTGTCAGGGGTAAATGTCATGATTTTGAACATTAGAAGTAGAAGTGTTATTACTCTAGCTCTCTCTTGCTTCCTTGTTTGTTATCTCACTCACTCGCTCACACACGCGCTGTCTTTCTTATATATATATATATATATATATATATATATATATATATAAAATCACCGTTAAGGCTGAAATACTAGAAGGCCGGATGGTAATAAGGGCATGATGATCATAAGAGCAAGGCGTCTAGTAATAATTGCAATAAAACAGAATATTACGAACGTATTATTTTAACAAGCTCCGAGACCCCACAAAGCTTTATATACAGGTATATCAATGAGTATAACTTTCATTTCGCTATACATGTAATTTTATTATTCTTTTGTATTCTATTCAACCTTTTGTGTTCAGTATTTTAATTGGCTTCAAAACACATGTATATAGTATCCAATGACAATTAAAAAAAAAAAAATCATAAACAAATATTTCTCGATTAGAACACCGAACTAAAAAAATAAAAAATAAACAAATAAAACCCGTGGTGTAAATATTATGATAGTCACCGAACATATAATTAACTTTATAGCCGGTTATATAAGGCAACAGTGTTAAAGGTCACATGAAAATAGTTAACCCTCTCAAGATACGATGACGTATTACTTTTCTGTTTTGTGGCTATTATAAGACGCTTTTATTTAGATTAGGAAAGGTATTTGGAAATCAGAGGGTTAATTGAGATAGTCTTTACCATTTCAATTCTCACAGATTCCTCATAAGCTGTCTAAAATCGTCAATTGATAGCCAGAATAAGCTGCCAAAAAACCGGTATAATCCTAAAGGGTTTAATACTACATGTTTCAGTGGTTTATCAGTAGTAGCTGTAAAAATAATATTAGTAGTAGTAGTAGTAGAAAAAGTAGCAGTAGCAGTATTATTATTTTATATATTATTATTATTATTATTAATAGTAGTGGTAGTAGTAGAAAAAGTAGCAGCAGTAATAGTAGTAGTGGTTGTTGTTGTAGCATGTGCATAAGTTTTTATCGTCATCCACTTGCTTTACAGTATTTGTCCAATAAATAACTGTATGTCAAGCAATAAGACAAACACAAAAAGGAGAACGAAAAGTAGGCATCAATAGAGTGTCTGAGAGAGAGAGAGAGAGAGAGGAGGATAAGTAAGCAATAATCCTCATAGGAAGCATAAACACAACATCCACGTCTAATCCACCCAAAACATACATTAAGGGGACAGTGGGTTATTTGGTTGTGGTCTATTTGTTCATATATTCATTAGTGTTTTAGTTTCCTCCCTAGACCTTCATAAAACTTTACAGAAAAAAAACATCCATTAGATCATCCTACGAGATTAATTTGTACATTTTTCGGTATAAAAATGTAATGGCTGAAGGCCGGTTGCTCCACAATTACAGGCTCGCTATCGCTCGCCAGGAAAAAACGACACGTAGAGGGAATTAAAGGTCTTAATATTGACAAAGAAATGGGGCAAAAGGTCTTAAAATCGACAAACTAATGGGGCAAACGTCATAAATTCTCAAAACTAATAGGGATAAGCATGAGGACGAAAGGGGACCAGAAAAACGCCCCATGTCCCCTTAAAACAACCTCTGGCAATCCCTCCTCTTGAAACACCCCACCATATTACAAACACTTCCCAAGAAAAAAAAAAAAAAAAAAAAAAAAACACTTGTGCCGAAAACTCGCACGGCTCTCCCAAGTTAAGGATTTTTGTTTTACTTATTTTGCCCCCTGAACCTGTAAAGTCTCAGCCAGAACATTTGTGTAAGTAATATTTATTGTATCGCACTGTGTGTAGTATGGTTGGCTAAACATACAATTTAAATTTAAATTAACACCAAACATTAAACATTTCGGTAGAACAATGTCCCGACCGATGGCCGGTTCCTCTTAAATTACAGGCTCGCTATCGCTCGCCTAGAATAAATTGACATATAAATAGCACGAAAGGTGTATATATTGGCAAAGAAATGGGACGAAAGGTCTTAAAATCCCAAAACTTATCGGGCGAATGTCTTCAAATCTAAAAACTAATGAGGATAAACATGAGGGAGAAGAGGGTACAGAACAAATACTCATAAGCACAGATTCTTTGCTATACAGAAATCGGCCAGCTTGTCAATCTGATTTAGTTCTGGCTAACAGTAGACGATTTCGTTGAGGTTAGGAAGGAGCTATTGGCACTTACAAGGGTACAAACTATCCCAACTTACCATTTGAGTCCCACAGGTCCTTCATAGGGTAAATACAAATACCAAATGAAAACCAAGATAAAAAAAAAGGAAGGAATCTATCTCTTGATTAATATGTCTATCTATCTATATATCTCTCTGTGTCTGTCTATCTATCTATCTGTCTAGCTATCTATCTATCTGTCTATATATGTCTATCTATCTATCTATCTCTATGTGTCTGTCTATCTATCTCTATGTGTCTGTCTATCTATCTATCTGTCTATCTATCTATCTGTCTAGCTATCTATCTATCTGTCTAGCTATCTATCTATCTATCTGTCTATATATGTCTATCTATCTATATATCTCTGTGTCTGTCTATCTATCTATCTATCTATCTATCTGTCTATATATGTCTATCTATCTATATATCTCTCTGTGTCTGTCTATCTATCTATCTGTCTAGCTATCTATCTATCTGTCTATCTATCTATCTCTGTGTCTGTCTATCTATCTATCTGTCTATCTATCTATCTGTCTAGCTATCTATCTATCTGTCTATATATGTCTATCTATCTATCTATCTATTGGCAGTAAACAATATCCATTACCCATCTACGAACTCTACAATCTCCTAAAGTGAAAAGGGGTGTTTTTCCTCAATCATTGTTCAGTTTGAAGTTAATCATGCAGACGACGTTATTACGTTGAATAAAATCGTCTAATGACAGCCAACATGAGATAACAAAAAGACGTCATCGTACTGAAAGAGCTAGGAATGAGAGAGGGAGAGAGAGAGCGAGAGAAAAAGAGCGAGAGAGAGAGAGAGAAAGCGAGAGAGAGAGAAAAAGCGAGAGAGAGAGAGAAAAAGCGAGAGCGAGAGAGGTACAAAGTCGTCCACACTCGGATTACTCAAGGGGCGTCTAGAAGAAACTTTCACCCTTTTTTTCTTCTGCCCATTTATTTTTCCTACCCACATTGACTCGGGTATGAATGACGTCATCAGGCTTGGGTTTAGAGGACTTGTTCGGAAAAATGCAAGAAAATCCCAAAACCCAAACTACGGTACTTTTTTTTTTTCCATCCGGGCATATTTTTTTTTTTTTTTTTTTATAATCTGAGAGTTCAAATGAGAGTCGGTAAAGTTTATAAATGAAAATGGTTGGTGATTTTTGTTACCGGTCATATTTTTTGTTGTAATAGCGGTCGTCATGGCAACCCAACGCCTACCCTTCGTTAACCCCTTTAGAGAGTTATGCTGGCTACCATTAGACCATTTTCTTCAGCTTAGGAAGAATGTGTGGGCGCCGGAGGGATGATTGAGATAGGTATTACCCCTTTCACTGCCTATAATAATAACTATCTCAATCTGGTTTATCCAGGTTGTCACTATACTCTGTTTATTTTCAGCTGAGGGTAAATTGCTATGTCCCTATCTTCATTACTCTGTTATTACGAAGATTTTATAGCGAAATTTGTTGTTAATTGTGAGAACTTGGCATTAATATGACTTGGATATATATTAATTTCATATATTTCCATTAAGTATCGGACAATTCGCTTCTAAAAGATTCAGTTTATCATCAGCTGGAAAAAAATAGACTATAGGCGATGTCATGCTGTTTTGTAAGTAGCGGACTCAATTCTCTGCTATATTTATTTATTTTATTTTATTTCAATTGTTCGTGACTGTGCAATCGTAAACCCTTTGAAGATCGTTCCGCATTTTGACAGTTTATTGTGGCTCTCCATAAACGAGATTTGATACAGTTTGGGAAGGATCTGTGGGAACTATTAGGGTCCAGACGGTCTCAATTAACCCTCTCTGACTTCCACATACGCTTCCTAATCTGAATATAATCGTCTAATAATAGCCGGATAACAAACAAGAAAAGTGATTGAACCAGCTCCTCCAGGGGATCATAATATCATACTCTCTCTCAGGAGCTTAGCCCCTTGAGGATTAGAATGCGGTTTGGCAGATAATTCTGGCTTTCACTAGGCGATTTATTCAGTTATGTAAGGCTCTTTAAGTTCACAAATCCTTAGGTCTTTTGTGTGTGTGTGAGAGAGAGAGAGAGAGAGAGAGAGAGAGAGAGAGAGAGAGAGAGAGAGAGAGAGAGAGAGAGAGAGAGAGAGAGAGAGAGAGAGAGAGAGAGAGAGAGAGAGAGAGAGAGAGAGAGAGAGAGAGAGAGAGAGAGAGAGAGAGAGAGAGAGAGAGAGAGAGAGAGAGAGCAAGTGTATGTGTGTGTGAAGCTCTCTTGACCACAACCTTGAAGCTCACCCTACGGTTCACCAATTCTGAAGCTCTCCGAAGCCCCAAGACCAACACAAGACACAAGAGTTGCTGAACTTCAAGCTGTTACAGTGGACCAAACAAGTTAGGCCACCGAACTATATACATTTGGCTTAGAAAATGGCCTCCACATCGAGCATACTCACTATCAATTGCGAGGAAGTCTTGCGAATAATACATATACCGTTACAGATCTTACTCAACATCAGCAGACATTATTACAGTTAGAGGGAAAGGAGGCATGACTGTGATAAGACATGTTTAGCCAGCTGTACATGTGGTAAGGTTCATTAGACTGTATGGTAATAATTTCGCCATGGAAATGTTATTACATTGTGTACAGATTGGTTAATAAAGGTAATGTTCTCACAGTAAATTACGAGTTTCAGTGAACATCGATCTCGTTGTCTATATACGATTAAAATAAAAAAAAAGTATACTAGAACATAGACTTTTTTTAGTTCATATGATAAAATTACACAGTCAATTAGAAGGATTGCATTATACATTTTAGCTTATACCACATAGTAGGCACAATTGCACAAATATATATCCATACATACACGCCTAACCACACTGCAGATCAAAAGGTTAACCACTTCAGGATTAGGACGCAATTTGACAGCTCATTTTGGCTATTATTAGCCGATATTATTCAGCTTTGGAAGGGTATATGGAAGTCAGAGGATTGATTGGTCCATTTATTGCCCCATTAACTCCCACAGACCCTTCCTAAGATGTATACTAATAACACCCAGAACAAAACTGTTAACCCTTTCACGCATTTATGACGCAGAGGTTGCCAGATTAGCAATAAGAAATAGAGTTCTTTCACTCTTATAATTACATCTCCAAAATTAGTTTTCTGCCCACAGCTAACTCAAAGACAACTGCAGAGGTTGAAGTAACTAAACTAAAGGTTTCTAAATACCCCTGATGGTAACAAAGGCTTTAAAGTATCCCCAATAGGCTCAACATCGCGTCATATGTCGGAGAGGGTTAAAACGCGCCATAATCCTCAAAGGGTCAATACCAATGGACAAAAGCAAGTGTGTAAAAGATATTCTATAAATCAACACCACCACCATCTCCCATCAAGCACATACCCAACCAATCCCCTTCCTGCCTAACAAAAGTGTACCCAAGATCTAGCCCCACAATAAATAACAAATAAAATAAACAAAAACATAACAATAACAAAACAATAACAAAAACAATAAACAAAAACAAAACAATAACAACACATTAAACAAAACTAAAAAACAAAAGAATAAAAAAAAAAAAAAAAAAAAACAATAAAAAACAATAACAAAACAATAACAAAACAATAACCCAATAAAAAAAAATAAAAAAAATAAAAAAATAACAAAACAATAAAAAAACAATAACAACCCAATAAACAAAAATAAACAAAATAAAAACAATAACAAAACAATAACAAAAAACTAAACAATAACAAAACTACAACAAAAAACACCAGCTTGTTTCCCTAATTGAGTTTTCCGGGCCAGGCAAGGAGACCACCACAACCGCTAAACAAAAATAATAACCAGGAAGAAAAAACTACTAAAAGAGGTGCATTCAGTCTTTGAGGGCCTTCATCTTGCATTAATTAAGAAGCATGAATGAAGCAAGGTTGATTAAGGGGGATGGTACACCTTTTGGTCTAGTTTTTATTTATTTATTATTTTGTTTTTAAATTTTCTCCCTAGACCTTCATCAAACCTAAAATAACATCCATTAGATCCCCCTTCGAGATTAATTTGTGAATTTTTCGATAGAAAAATGTCACGTCGGCCGGTTCGTCCACAATTACAAGCTCGCTATCGCTCGCCAGAAAAAATAGACACCTAAAGGCCACTAAAGGTCTTAATATTGACAAAGAAATAAGGCAAAAGGTCCTAAGATCGACACACTAATGGGGCAAACGTCGTAAAATCTCAAAACTAATGGGGTTAAGCTAGAGGGAAAAAGGGGACCAGAAAAACGGCCCATCTCCCCACAAGAAGTTTTTTTGTTTTACTGTGTGTGTGTGTGTGTGTGTGTGTGTGTGTGTGTGTGTGTGTGTGTGTGTGTGTGTATGTGTGTATCTTCGGTTCGTTAGTCGAGTTATGGTTGGTGTACTGATAATGAGGAAAGGAATCAGTTCAGTTATGTATGTATTAGAATCATTTTTACATCTTGGATCTTCTTTGATGAGACGTACTTGCTTGGCGATATTTTACTTGTGCGTGCGTGCGTGTGTGTGTGTGTGTGTGTGTGTGTGTGTGTGCGCGTGTGTGTGTGGGATGTGTGCGCGTGTGTGTGTGGGATGTGGGGGGGGGGGTTTAACTTTTGTATAAAGGCATACAATTCCACAATTTAAACCAAATTATCAACTTATTTGTAAAGCTGCTATGTTTAAACTTCCCGTGTGTGTGTGTGTGTGTGTGTGTGTTTGTGTATATATGTGTGTGTATGTGTGTGTGTGTGTGTGTGTGTGTGTTTGTGGGCAGGTACACGTTAATTAGATGGTTGGTGCAATGATAATGAGAGTAGGCATCCTGATCCCATGGTTTTTCTTTGGAGAATTTCTTTGATATGATTTTTTAGGCTATTGGATTTTTTTTAACTAGATTTTTTCATCGGCAAAATTAAATATGATTTCTTGGGGTTTCAGATCTTGTTTTCAAAGAGATTACGATATTCAGCTGTAAGGAATGTAATTACGCGATTATTTTTTAAATTATTTATTTATACAGTATATATATATATATATATATATATATATATATATATATATATATATATATATATTATATATACTGTATATATATACTGTATATATTTTTTTTTCTAAAATTAGAAAAGGTCTCTCACAGTTAAATGTATAAAGAGTCTCAT
Organism: Paralithodes platypus; assembly: GCA_032716605.1. Classification (NCBI taxonomy): domain Eukaryota; kingdom Metazoa; phylum Arthropoda; class Malacostraca; order Decapoda; family Lithodidae; genus Paralithodes; species Paralithodes platypus. The sequence continues at coordinate 61,505,575 of CM064514.1, forward strand.
ATCTACCATAATATATTTTCTCACCTGGTGGAAAACTCAATCCCTCAGCAGCTGATTTATCGGTACTTAGTAGCTTGTTTAGAGATGTATGTAACTAATCTACATAATTAACCCCTTACCGATTAAGACGCATTATGACAGTGTATTTTGGCTATCATTAGGCGATTGTATTCAGTTTGGGACGACCCTCTAGCAGTCAAAGGGGTAAAAACAATCTAAATCACCTCTCTGACTCCCATAATTCCTTCCTAAGCTGAATAATATCGTATAATGATTGGCAGAATATTCTGCTAAAACGCATCATAAACCTTAAGGGGTTAAATAAACACAATTGTTATCGTCAAAATTCTCAACATTTCATTACGACACTGTTCATCATCATCATCATCACCATCATCATCATTGCCACTTCACCTCCACCATCATCATCATCATCATTGCCACTTCACCCAACCATAATCATCATCATCATCATTGCCACTTCACCCCCACCATCATCATCATCACCATCATCATCATCATTGCCACTTCACCCCACCATCATCATCATCATCATCATCATCATCATCATCATCATCATTGCCACTTCACCCCCACCACCATCATCATCATCATCTTATCACTGCAATCACCGTCACTATTATCACCTTCTTCTTTATAGGTAGAGCAGATATCGCGACCCCTACCCTCTGTAACTCAAAATAGGGCTAGTGTAAATGGGCTGTTATTGCCTCACCTATTTCCTGGCTGACCCTTCCTAAATGATAGAAATATTTGCTCAATAATCTAGCCGTTTTAATGAGTTATATAGTATAGTGGTCAAGGTGTTTGGCCAAGCTATAATGAATGAACTATAGTTCATTACAAAGAGATGAATAATATTATTCTTTAATCATTGCAATCATCGTCCCCCACCCCCCTCTCTCTCTCTCTCTCACACACACACACACACGCACATATATTATTGTCTGACCTCTTCTAAGGATTCATCTCTCTCTCTCTCTCTCCTCTCTCTCTCTCTCTCTCTCAGTAGTTCTCAATAGGGGTAAAAAAACAGTAAAGGACAGTACCAGTATTAAAGCTGTATGGGGAGAGAGAGAGAGAGAGAGAGAGAGAGAGAGAGAGAGAGAGAGAGAGAGAGAGAGAGAGAGAGAGAGAGAGAGAGAAAACAGTACTAGGTGTGTGTGAGAACTCTGTGTGTGGGTTAGGTGTGCTAGTGGTTGCAAGAGTCTACATATATGTGTGTAATAATAATAATAATAATAATAATAATAATAAGTGTAGATTTATTGTTCAGTTGTGAGGCGGAAAATATACAGCTTTTCTGGGTACAGCACATATGCTTATTCTACCTTAAGGGGAGATGGGTTGATTTTCTGGTCCCCCTTCTTCCTCATGTTTAGACCCATTAGTTTTCCGATTTTAAGAAGTTCGACCCATTAGTTGGGCGATTTTAAAACCTTTCGCCCCATTTTTTTGTCAATATTAAGACTTTGTGCAATTTAGGTGTCGATTTTGTCCTGGCGAGCGATAGCGAGTCTGTACTTTAAGAGGAAGGCCGGAAAAATGTTCTATCGACAAATTTACAAACTTATCGTGAAAGAGGGTCTTGGGTAGGTTTTTTTTTTTTAAGCTTGATGGAGGTCTAGGGAGGAAACTAATAACAAATATTTAAAATATACATAAATGAGCAAATAAATACGCCCATCCCCCCTTAAATACAAGGTCACATGTGGCCTTTGGTGACCATGAGGGGCCTGACTTCCCACCATAGTATATACGCAGATGCACTGGTGAGACCTACATGTGGGCTATCGCAAGCTGATAGTTGAGCAGCTTGGCTAGAGAGGGACCATACTACAATACTCTCCATTGCGATAGCCGAATAAACCCTTCTAGGATTCTGGTAGACTTGAACCCTCGAATTCGCAGTTACCGTGCGGCGTCTTAAACCACTCGGCCATCCCAACACACGTTCCATATGTGTGTGTGTGTGTGTGTGTGATAGATAGATAGAGAGAGAGAGAGAGAGAGAGAGAGAGAGAGAGAGAGAGAGAGAGAGATTTGCATACATCACTTAATACACTTACCACACACACCTACAGTACCATCGAAAGTGAAATGATTTGGATTAAATTCCAGTAGAGAGAGAGAGAGAGAGAGAGAGAGAGAGAGAGAGAGAGAGAGAGAGAGATTTGCATACATCACTTAATACACTTACCACACACACCTACAGTACCATCGAAAGTGAAATTATTTGGATTAAATTCCAGTAGAGAGAGAGAGAGAGAGAGAGAGAGAGAGAGAGAGAGAGAGAGAGAGAGAGAGAAAGAGAGAGCAAGATAGTACGAAAACACGAAAACGATAGCAAATTAAAAAAAGAAACCTGAATGCTTCCAAAATTACGATGGAATTTGGACTGTCTCGTTTTTATTAATACGTCTTGCAATTGAATGGATGCCAAAGCAAAGGCTCAATAGGAGTTTGATGAATGAACACAATTATCAGGGCCATCTACAGGGAGAGTGTGTGTCAATTTGGGTAGAATAGTCGCCATATTGCATATTTCAAGATGTGTTGTAATGGTGTATTCTTTATCTTTACTTCATTCATCTTTAAGGGAGTTTGTGTTTAGTATTTAATTGATTATTATTTTTTTAGTTTGCCCCCTAGACCTCCATCAAGCTTTGAAAAAAATAAAACGAAGAACCCCCTCCCCCCATTTTCGAGATAAATTTGTACATTTTCGGTTGAAAAATGTCCAGACCAAAGGCGGATTCCTCATAAATTCCAGACTCGCTATTGATCGTCAGGCAATAATCGACACTTAAATGGCACGAAAAATCTTAAAATTTACGAAGAAATGGGGCGAATGGTCTTAAAATCGCCAAACTAATCGGACAAATCTCAAAACTAATAGGGCTAAGCATGAGACAAAAGAGAGCCTACAAAAATAACACCCCCTTAATACAAGCGCCAATATCCTGTGGGGAGGGTTGTCGTTGAGAGGGTGTGTGTCTAGTGTTATTCTAAATGTAGTGGAAATAACGGCATTGTGTACTGAAAGGGTTAATTGTGTAGGGGTATGTATGTTTGCGACTAGACATGTGTTATTCTTTTATTGTGTTTTCAGTCATCTGCATTCAATAAATATATAAAATAGATAGATAGATACAATAGATAGAGATAATTTGCTAAGGAAAAATGTACAAATTAATCTAGAAGGGGGATCTAATGGATTTATTTTTATTTTTGATGGAGGTCTAAGGAGGAAACAAAAACAATGATAAATATATCAAATATTCGACCAAAACAAAAAAATACAAAATAATAACACTCTTTCCCCTTAAGAGGTATATACAACAAGGCCATTACTGTAACATTCTTGGCATCAATTCCACCTATAAATGGCTCAGACAATTATGCATGCCAGTCGCTTTTTTTTTTGTCATACATATTTTTTGTTGCATTCAAATTTTCGCGGGAATCTCTTTCGCGTATTTTTTGCCTGCCGTTGTATATTTCGCCTCATTATTTTCAGGCAGTCGATTCCGGTGAGAGACATTGGTGAGTGTGTGTGTGTGTGTGTGTGAAAGGGTAAACATATAATGGACCTGTGTGGGTTGTGTGATCGTGTATACAATACATTATTTCACCATCCTTCGCTAAAGCAATGTTTGTAGTTAAATGCGTTATATTTTACAAAACATTAATCATTTCCATTATAAATAGTCAGTGCTAAATACATCGTTCACCACATGTTGCAGAAAAATACTATCTCTCTCTCTCTCTCTCTCTCTCTCTCTCTCTCTCTCTCTCCTTTGATCACTACCTTTGCTCCACCCACTTGTCTCTCCTCCTCCCTTCTCGTCTTCCCCCCCCCTCTCTCTCTCTCTCTCTCTCTCTCTCTCTCTCTCCCTCCCTCTCTCTCTCTCTCTCTCCTTTGATGACTACCTTTGCTCCACCCACTTGTCTCTCCTCCTCCCTTCTCGTCTTCCTCTCTCTCTCTCTCTCTCACTCACTCACTCACTCACTCACTCACTCACTCACTCACTCACTCACTCACTCACTCACTCACTCTCTCTATGCATCTTTTCCTTGGCTTCTCTCTTCTTGCTCTCACTGTCCGTTCCCTCTCTCTGATTCAACATTATGCAATACGTTCTATTTCACCTTTAATAGTCTCCACATATTCCCCGATTTTCATTGTTTCCCTTGCACTTATACAATACACCTTTTTGCTCAACCTTTCAATTGAGTCTATAGTTTAGTGCATCAACAGTATTATTAATTACGTAAAGATATCTAAAAGCTGGAGACATGAGGCAAAACACTTGAGGCATATTACTAAGGGGGGTGACCTGCTTCTTTTCTTTTCTTATAAATTTGTCTCTTTCTCTGGCTTGTATCCATTCGGCTCCTTTCAACCTACTGCTTTAAGACGTTTCTCTCCATCCAGGTGTCGATATTTTCCTGGCGAGCGACAGCGAGCCAGCATTATATGGAGAAATCCGGCTTCACCGGAGAAATTTTTTTCTATTCGAAAAATGTACAAATTTAGTCTGCTGTCAAAAACATTTTGAATAATACGCTGGCTCGCTACCGTTCGCCAGGAAAAAATCGACACCTGGATGAGGATAAACGTTTTAAAACAGTAGGCTGAATGGGGCCGAATGGATAAAAGCCAGATAAAGAGAGAAAAGGAGAGAGAAAAGGCAGGTCACCCCCCTTAAAAAAAAAAAAAAATTGTGTACAGCTGACGGTAACGAGCAATGTCCTCACCTTAATTATTACACTTTTACGAATAATTTGCAAAGTAATATGTTGCTAATTATGAAGGCTTGGCCTATATATGGTACAGAGACATAGTAGTTTAATATCATTACATTAACTATCGAGAAATCAGCTGCTAAAGGATTCGATTTACCGTCAGCTGATATAAAACCAACTATAGTAATGACATAATTTAACTCCAACGTATTTAACTATCACATTTATAGATAATCCAAACTCATTCACTCACACAAAACACAAAAACACACCACACAACATCTCTCTCTCTCTCATATATCTTCTCTCTCTCTCATATATCTTCTCTCTCTCTCTCTCTCTCTCTCTCATATATCTTCTCTCTCTCTCTCTCTCTCTCTCTTCTCTCTCTCTCTCTCTCTTCTTCTCTCTCTCTCTCTCTCTCTCTCTCTCTCTCTCTCTCTCTCTCTCTTTCTCTCTCGGCACCGGATCCCGTCCCCGATGATATTTTTTCGGATTGTATGAGTGTTATCTTAGTGAGGAGGGGGGAGGGAGGGAGGGTAAGGGGAGCGGGGGGGGGGGGGAGGTCTGGCAGGTGCTGAGCTACGATAATCGACCTCAAGCAACGACGATAGCAAAGAGGGAGGAAGGCAAAAATAAAAAAGGAGATATTATATGAGAAGATAAACTAAGATGAATAAAATAATATATATATAATGAAGGATGAAGACGTGATTTATAAGAAGATAAATGATAAGATAAATTAAATAAGGTGAAGAAAAGGAAATATACGAAAATATAAATACAAAAAGATACATAAAAAGAAAAGTAAACAGAAAATAAAAACTACACAAATTAAAACACTAATTCATGATTACAAGACACAAATATTTACGTAAATAAAAGCAGATGAATAAAATATAAATTATAAAAGCAAGATAAATATAAATAAAATATAGGTAAAATTAAGATATATAAAAAAAGATACATGCAAAGGTAAATAACAAGAAGATATAAACAAATATATAAGAAGATAAATTAATTAAGAATTACTAAAAATCAAATAAATACATGAACAGTTGGTAACTATTAGGCAATTTTATGCAGCTTTGGAAGATCTGTGGTAGCTAAAAGGATTATTTGAGATAGTTTGTAGCCTTTTCATGGTTAGAGGTCCTTCCTTAACTTGATATAATCATCTAATAGTTGCCAGAAAATAATGAAAAGGACGTCACCGGTACTGAGAGGTTTAAGAAGGTTCCATATAGAACTTTTATCGCCAGCTCTCGATGATCCACATTTATATGGTAACATTGCTAGCATCATTTGCAACGGCATTAAACAAATTATTGACGATGGGTGGACTTGGGCGGCAGTAATGTATATAAGGTTTACCATGTTGATGAGAAGAAAAAAAAATAAAAAAAATAAACGCGCTTTTGATTCCGGCTTTAGCGATGGGGAGGGGGGATTGGCAAATGACAGGCAGGTTTTGAGCCTGGGTAAACAATAATATTGAATTAAGTCCAAAGAATGCAATTAAGTCCACTGCATATCCTCCTCATAATTGTTGCTTTAACTGTTTATTATGTCGTATTATTAGGAGACAAAGATTATTTATTTGCATCCCTTAAGGGGAGATTTCCACTTGAGGGACTTTTTTCTTGACCCCTTTCCTTCTCATGTCTAGCCCTATTGCTTTTGAGATTTTAAGACGTTTGCCCCATTAGTTTGGTGATTTTAAGAATTTCCGCCCCCATTCTGTCAATTTTAAGACCTTTCGTGCCATTTAGGTGTCGATTTTATCCTGGCGAGCAATAGGGAGCCTGTAATTTAAGAGTTACCGGCCTTCGGCCGGGACATTTTTCTACCGAAAAATGTATACATTTATCTTGAAAGGGGGTCAAGGGGGTGACAATTTAAGATTGCTGGAGGAGTAGGAAACAAACTAAAAACCACCCCTTAAGTTGTCTTCATGGTAACATAAAGGACTACTACCTCTTCATGGTAACATAAAGGACTACTACCTCTTCATGGTAACATAGAGGACTACTACCTCTTCATGGTAACAACCTAGAGGACTCCTACCTATTCATGGTAACATAGAGGACTACTACCTCTCATGGTAACATAGAGGAATCATACCATCTTCATGGTAACATAGAGGACTACTACCTCTTCATGGTAACATAAAGGACTACTACCTCTTCATGGTAACATAAAGGACTACTACCTCTTCATGGTAACATAAAGGACTACTACCTCTTCATGGTAAACATACGATGGACTACTACCTCTGTGTATGGTAACATAGAGGAATACTACCTCTTAATGGTAACATAAAGGACTACTACATCTTCATGGTAATAACTTAGAGGATACTAACGCTTCATGGTAAGCATCTAGAGGACTACTACCTCTTCATGGTAACATAGAGGACTACACTCTTCATGGAAACATAGAGGGACTACGACTCTTCATGGTAACATAGAGGACTACTACCTCGTCCTGGGTACATAGAGGACTACCTCTTCATGGTAACATAGAGGACTACTACCTCTTCATGGTAACATAAAGGACTACTACCTCTTCATGGTAACATAAAGGACTACTACCTCTTCATGGTAACATAAAGGACTACTACCTCTTCATGGTAACATAGAGGACTATAACTCTTCATGGTAACATAGAGGACTACTACCTCTTCATGGTAACATAGAGGACTACTACCTCTTCATGGTAACATAGAGGACTACTACCTCTTCATGGTAACATAGAGGAACCCTCCTTCTTCATGGTAACATAGAGGACTACTACCTCTTCATGGTAACATAGAGGACTACTACCTCTTCATGGTAACATAAAGGACTACTACCTCTTCATGGTAACATAGAGGACTACTACCTCTTCATGGTAACATAAAGGACTACTACCTCTTCATGGTAACATAGAGGACTACTACCTCTTCATGGTAACATAGAGGACTACTACCTCTTCATGGTAACATAAAGGACTACTACCTCTTCATGGTAACATAGAGGACTACTACCTCTTCTTTCAATACTCTGGATCTGTATGATTCAGTTTATCTCTGGTAAAAACCATAATACCACCCTAACTAAATACACTTCACAACATTTAGGTGTGCTCAACCGGTTCCACGGGCACTTCACCCAACACAGCTTCTTGCTCTGTACAGGGGTATGTACTGTACACCCATGCATGTGTTGTATGCATGTATAGGGAGGATCCACTCACACAGCATTATTCGAGAGGCTTGAGTCCAATAATCTCGTCCCAACAATTCCCCTTCTCTTGCTAACTCTCTTCAGTCTTTTCCACTCGCCGCAATGTTGCATTTTTCTCTCATTTCTATCGCCATTACAATAATCAGTGTTCTTCAGAAGTATCTTGGTGCATGCCTCCCCCATACAGAACATAGGTGACACCTTCCCACCCCAAATCTGTCTCAATCTCTAACTCAAGGGGGAACCGATTTTCAGAATCTTACACCCAACATGTAAACTCTTGAATTCGCTTCCTCGGGCTATATTATCTCTCCCTCTGACTTAAAACTCCTTTAAGTTCTCCGTGTCTAGATATTTGTATTCCAAATACCTTGAATTTTACTTTCAATCATCCTTTCAACCAGGGATGGAGGGAAGTAAAAATGTAATTGGTCTAGCGATACTCAGGTTAGTAACGGGAATATGTAATGCATGCAGAGCTGGTTTTAATTTCGTTTATATGAAGTTAGAAATTATTTTTGTTTGCATCCATTAGAATATTTCTGCTTTGATATATACAGTATATACGTTTTAAATGATAACGCACTACTTATTCTATTTTAAGGCAAAAGCATTACAGTGTTATTGATAAGTATTGGAAAAACAATTGTGCTACCCTAAAACAAACAAATGCGCACTGTGCTAGTCAATGTTCTTTACCAATATATACACAAATATTATGCCGGTGTCGCAAAATGTATTCAACAAAAAGAGTTCCGACAGTTCTGCTATCAGATGCTGCTCAGTGGGTTGAATAAGTTATATCACAAATGTCAATGTTACGTTCGCTCTGTATTAGGAAAAAACAAAACAAAACAGTATGTCAGATGTTGAACAAAATATGCTGAATGATATTAAAGTCTGATATAATGAATTATATAAGGATATGATATGATGAATTAAATAAGAATATGATAGAGACACAATGCTCGACCAGTGGATACCATTGTGTTTTTCTATATATCCATAGGGTGTTCAACGATGTATGTCCACTATTGTACTCAGCACCGTGACATTTCCACAACCTCGACTTTGAACTACTGTTTAGCTGAATGACGATATATTACCTTAACCAATTTGAGGGATATATTCACGAGATAGATATCAGTAATAAATCAATACTGATTTTCAAGTCTAAGATGTCATGTAAATATAGGCTTTGTCTTTAAATGTTACCCTCTAACACACCTGAGCAAAGTCTCTGATTTAACAATTTTGCTGTATATTATTAGTAACTCTTTGGAAAATAGAGCCTATAAACCCTGTCATGGACTACTTTACTGTTAGTTAAGGGGAGATCTCCAC
>CM064514.1:61515015-61555996 GCA_032716605.1 Paralithodes platypus
GGAGAAGGGGGGGTCCCAGGAAAACGGGCCCCCCTGCCTCCCCCTTACTTAGTGATTGTTGCCGTTCTTGGGTGTCTCCTCGTGCCTTGAAACCCCGTTATGTTTGTATTGTTTTGTATCACTGCATTGGTTTCACCCTTTCTGTTGTTGCTTGGTGATGTATGTTGATGTTTACCTTGTGGAGAGAGAGAGAGAGAGAGAGAGAGAGAGAGAGAGAGAGAGAGAGAGAGAGAGAGAGAGAGAGAGAGAGAGAACTTGTTTGATATATTTTGCCGATTTGTGCAAGAATTGATGTATAATTTGACATTTACTCTTTCGTTTGTTGAAATTGTTAGACATATATTGCATCGTGTGCTTTTATTTATACAGTACAAGCTATTTGTATGATACAATGGAAAAAAATTTGTCAATGTAAGTTATAGCTACACACTCAGAGAGAGAGAGAGAGAGAGTGTTGAAAGAGACATGTGCCACTATGTTTTCCTCTCATTTATAATCTAAGTTTGTCTTCAGTCGTATCACCCAATTAGTCGATGATTGTGGCCGTAATCACATGCTTCGGCGTTTTTCCCATGATTTGGATATTTATTCTTAAGTTTCCATCTTGATAATTATGTTTTGTCGATTTTCACTCGGACTCTTGATATTGGTTGGTCGTTTACATCATGATTCCAGTACTTCATGATTTTGTAACGCTTTCCACGTGATTTGGTTCCTCTTTAGACGGTTTTTTGTTCACACACAATATTCTGCCACAAAACAAAGCCATGCACTCAGGTAGAATGACACGTGAAGTTACCCAATCCTTTTACTCTCGTTGCCAATCGACCTTTTTTTCTTTAATCATTACCTGGAATTTGCTGAACATTTTGACCTTATGATTCAGTTGTACTTTTGTTGTGGCTTACAGATGAAATTTCCAAATTTTCGCTGATTTTCACTGTTTTCCGGAAGGTTTGATTATTCATTTCGACGAAAAGTGCATGGCATAATTACGAAAAGTCCTGTGTACCTCTGTCATCTGTAATTATGTTATGATATGCAATGCTATACTATGCCACGATACGTTATGCTTCAAATGCTAACAAGAGACCTATAGAAGTCAAATGAGAAACAAGTCACAGGGCAAAACACACACACACACACACACACACACACACACACACACACACACACACACACACACACACACACAGCCCGTAGCCTAGTAGGTAGAGCTCTCGTCTCACACACGAGGGGTCGGGGGTTCAATCCCCGGCCGGGCGGAGACAAATTGGGCTTGTCTCCTGTCATGTGTTAGCCTCAGTTCACCTAGCTGTAAATAGGTACCTGGAATAAGTGGACGACGTTGTGACGTCCCTTCTGGGGTTGGCAAAAATGGTACAAGGCGAGATGGGTATCATATGGTTCACCTAAGCTGATGGTTACCTAAGCTTTCGGACGAGACGGTACCGTCTATAGTGAGAATGGTACCATACAGATCCACCCTAAGCCTTCGTTTCCGATGTCGCCAATTGGTTAAATACAGACTACACACACATCCACAGCCATTCCAACAGTACATAAAACACTTAACATGCATTTCACGCAATACATTCCCAGTTAAGGAGGCGCGATAATAATGAGCTTAGCTCGCATTGCGTAGATTCCCCTTGACGAACAAGTAACTGAGTAACTGAGTAACACACACACACACACACACACACACACACACACACACACACACACACACACACACACAGGGATGTTAGTCCAAAATACTGGGAACTGGGAATATCCATTACGATACTTGTCTAAGTAAAATGGATTGATTATAAAGTAACTAAGACAAGACAACACGAGCGCTGCTCAATTCCTGTAAACTACAAATAGGTAAATACAAATAGGTAAATACACACACACACACACACACACACACACACACACACACACACAAGCACGTAACAAAAAATAAGATCAAAATAAAACAGAAAAAACGAAAAAAAAGGAAAAACGTAAAATCCTCCCTGAAACAAGATACTACTACCGGCTGTCGTCGGTGATATTGTGGACTGGCGTAGCCAACGTTTGTCAAGTGACCTGCCTACAAACGTTAGCAGGGAGTGATACAACGTTTGGTGCTATATGGGGTTTGTTTTGTTTTGTTTGAGAGAGAGAGAGAGAGAGAGAGAGAGAGAGAGAGAGAGAGAGAGAGAGAGAGAGAGAGAGAGAGAGAGAGAGAGAGAGAGAGAGAGAGAGAGAGAAGAGCGAGAAGAGCGAGAAGAGCGAGAAGAGAGAGAGAGAGAGAGAGAGAGAGAGAGAGAGAGAGAGAGAGAGAGAGCGTTTTAAATTACTTAGGGGTGTGTTCTTGATGAGCACGTATTATGTGACTTACTTTAATATTGTGGTCGACATATCTACTAGACCAGAGTGAAATTGGGTGCTTCCAATATAGTAAAATTATATAATCTACAAAATGGGGTTAGTAATTCTGTGTCGATGTTAAGGGGGTATGGACGTATTTATCTGGTCATATATATATTTATATATATATATTTATATATTATATATTTATATATATATATTTATATATTATATATTTAGTTTCCTCCCTAGACCTCCATCAAGTCTAATTACCCCCCCCCCCCCCCCCCAGACCCTCCTTCAAGATAAAATTGTAAATTTTTCGATAGAAGCATGTCCCGGCCGAAGGCCGATACCTCATGAAACATAGGCTCGCTATCGCTCGCCAGTAAAATATCGACACCTAAATGACAGGAAAAGTCTTAATATTGACAAAGAAATTGGACGAGAGGTCTTAAAATCTCCAAACTAATGGGCCGAACGTCATGAAACCTGAAAACTAATGGGGCTAAACATGAGGGACAAAGGGGACCAGAAAAACGACCCATCTCCCCTTAATTCAAGGTGATAATGTTTAGAAGCCGTTAATTGGAGAATATGGTGAAACATCTTTACCATCTATTGGATTGTCAAGATTCGGTCAATTTTGGGATCCGACTCACAGACGATTGACCACTTGCGAGTTTCATGCTGTAAGGAAGATGGAGTCGTAAACATTGATATTTAGGGGGGATGGGTCGTATTTATTTCCTCCTTTATATAACTTGTATCTGTTTTGTATTTATTGTTTTGTTTATTTTCCTCTCTAGACTTCCATCATGCTTTGCTCGGCCAAAGGCCGGTTCTCCTTAAATAACAAACTCGTTATCGCTCACCAGGAAACAAATTGACACCTACAGTAAATATCACGAAGTCTTAATACTACCAAAGAAATGGGGCGCAAGGTATTAAAATCGCCAAACTAATGAGCCGAACGTCATAAAATCTAAAAACTAATGGGGCTAAGCATGAGGAAGAAGGGGGGGGGGGGGCAGGGGGGGGGGGGGGGGGGGGCAGAAAAACGACACACATCCCCCTAAGCAGAATTATCATCTACAATTCGATCGTAGAACATTTGTATATACAGTACATAGAACCAAATTCATTATACTTTCTATCAACCAGAAGCCTACGTTCTCATTGCAATGTTGTTTAATAGCGATGCTTCCGGCTCCAACTTCCTTATAGCCTGAAACTTGCAATCAGTTAATTCAGTCAGTCACTCAGTCATTATAAGCAATCTCGAATGATGTCTCTCTCTCTCTCTCTCTCTCTCTCTCTCTCTCTCTCCATCCTCTCGCTCATCCTCTCTCTCCCCATTCCTTCCCTCTCTCTCTCTCTCTAACAAAACAATAAGGCAAAGTAAATGGTGTAATATTCTCCATAATACCGATATAATTTACCCCTCCATGAGCTTTACCGATATATAACTTCCTGAAACTCCTAAAAATATGAGGCTATTGTCAAGCATTAAGGAGGGGATAGTTCGTTGTTCTGCCCCCCCCCCTTCTCCCTATTATTTAGCCCCATTAGTTTGGAGATTTTAAGACGTTCGACCCATTCGTTTGTCGATTTTAAGACTTTTCGTCCCATTTAAAAAAAATCGAACAATATATGGTTAAGGGGAGGTTTTTAGTTAGTTCGCTAAAACTAACTTAACATTACAGCCCCTAGACCCCCTTTCAAGATAAATTTGTAAATTTTTCGGTAGAAAAATGTCCCGGCCGAAGGCCAGTTCCTCTTAAATTACAGGCTCGCTATCGCTCGCCAGGAAAAAATCGACACCAAAATGGCACGAAAAGTCTTAAAATTGACAGAAATGGGGCGAAAGTTCTTAAAACGCCAAACTAATGGGGCGAACGTCTTATAATATCGAAAGCAATGGGGCTAACCATGAGGGAGAAAGGGGTCAAGAAAAAAAATCCCTCAAGTGGAAATCTCCCCTTAAGCCACCTGTAGTCAATACGATGATATTATTGATCACCAGAATTTCTCAGAATATAGTATGCAGTATTGCACCTCATTCACCACCACAACGACAAACTTCACTCTCGGCTTATGGAGATTTGCCATGATACCTACGTGTACAATTGACTCAAGAAGTGCAGCGTACCCCCTCAGTTAACATTGTTTTACTGATATGATATTGCTGGCTAGTTGCAATGACAGTTCTGCCTTGGTTTATTTTACACACACAGACTGAAACAACTACAAGAAGAAAATAGCTCTATCAGGCATTTTATAGGTACAACAGTTGTCTGAAAAGCAGTTATATATATACTGTATATATATAGATAGATAGATACAGACAGATACAGATATATAGTGCTGTAATGGAACCTGTTGTACCAAGCACCACTACTGCCTCATCAATCCACCAGCTATCCTATAACGCTGTCAGGAACCGTGCAACATTTGCATCGGATTCACGTTGCAGACACCGTGAAGAGTGCACCACACGCCATGTACTGTACCTCCCTGCCAAATACCCCCCCCCCCCTTCTATATCTTAAGGCTTGTGTCATACGTACCGTCATCATTTTCTAGTACACTTCTCGTCATAAAAAAGTCACTAAATAATTGTTTCTAATTGGCACACACAACCATATTGACATATACGGTATATATCTGAGAGTGAGGGTCCGAGTCTAGGTGGTGAGACAGTGAAGCACTGGAGCAAAGCAGCTTCAGAGATGTGGCTGCTTTGAGCCGTGGGTGGGCGACCGTGCATCTTGCGAAGGCAAGATATCGGGGGGGGGGGGGGGGGGGGGGGCTGGTTGTATCCCAAAGTGCTTCACATGTCTCACTCCCTAGATTGGAACGAGACCTCACGGGCTTCGCTGTTCAATGTACGGTTGAATGTACAGGCTCTCAGCCTATGGCCGAGAGGGAGTAGTTGGGATATAGGAAGAAAAAACAAATATATATATATACCGGTATATATATATTTGATTGGAAATCTTGGTTACAACTATAATCAGTTGACGCAATTAAGCTATTGAAATTATAATAAACCGAGTTGACGTTCAATGGACTATATATGCTAGATCAGGGTTATGAGACATTTTTTGTTTTATTAATTTACATATAATGATTATTAAAGAAATATCAAATTTAAGTGAAAAGAGTATGTATCACATGTGGCGCGGCAGTAAGCGTTGCAACTAAAAATCACCATCATTTGAATAAATAAAGTGGACTGAGTATCTGGGAAGCGCACTATATCCCACCAACATTCATCATTCTCGACAACACAAACACTCTCTCACTACCATTCACACACTTACACACACACAGACACACACACGGTCACGGTGGCCGAGCGTGCTCAGTACACTGTATTGGGAGCGCTTGCTCTGGTGTCGGGGGTTCGATCCTGGCAAGGGAAGTTCTCTCAAAAACTTTCCCAGGCCGTGAAGACAAGGTCTGGACGGACCGTCTCGAGGGACCCACAAAGTTTCCTGCCCACGTCCTATCCCCTCGGGGGTATGTAGGCGCTCCCGTTAGCAGCCAGAGTCGGTCTGTCGATCCCTTAGGATAAGATCTAGGTTAAGTTTGTGTATTTTCAGCCTTATTGGCTGCCGGCTTGATATAAACCGATTATTATTATTATTATTATTATTATTATTATTATTACACACACACACACACACACACACACACACACACAAACACATACACAGACGCACTCACACAAATAAATTACAAACACACGCACACATATACAAGCAAATATATACAGTATACACACAGGCACAGACACATACTGACACATAGAAATACACATGCAGATAAAATATATTAAATATAAAAAGTGTCCCATCTCGGTTGTATTAAAAACACACTAAATATACAGTAAAAAGTGTTCCATTTCGGTTGTATAAAAAATATATATAACAAGTGTCCCATCTCGGTTATATTAAAAAAACAGCATTCCGGTCTTGTCTTGGTCCCAACTGCGTGATGTCAGAGCGTGAAATAATTGGCCTTGGCTGTCAGATAAGGCCGATGAGAGAGAGAGAGAGAGAGAGAGAGAGAGAGAGAGAGAGAGAGTACAAAGTAGTACAAAGGAAATCAAGCAACAACAGATCTAGTGACCCTTCTAGGCTGCTTGTCCTCCAAAACACGGAGGATCAAGTGTCCAAACATTGGTTTAGAGTGGGTAAGGGAACATTGGAAAGGGAACTACTGCCCTGGAACTAATGTCCGTGGCAGGATTAGGAAGTTAGTAGGGGACAGATGGGTTAGTAACTGAGGGGGGGATAAAATAAAGTGATTCATTTACAAAAACAGTCAGTCGCGGGTTTGATGCGAGATATTTGTCTAGGCGGAGTTTAAATGAATCAACGGTGCTGCAGTCTACAACGTCTCGTCTCGGGAAAGCCCATTCCACAAGTTGACAACTCGATTGAAGAAGAAATTCTTAGATTCGTGTGAGTTAAAAGATTTACCAATAATTTTGCAACCGTTTCCCCGCGTGTAATTAGATTGGTCGATAGTGAAGTACTTACTACAGTTCCTATTGTCGATGCCTTTGATGATTTTGAACACTTGAATTAAGTCACCTCTTAATCTGCGCTGGGTTAAAGGAAATAGATTTAATTATCTAAGACGCTCTTCGTATGGTTTGTTCTTTAGGCTAGGTATCATTTTGGTAACTCTACGTTGAACTCGTTCTAGCTTGTTTATATCTTTTTGGTAATAAGGGCACCAGGATTGAACGCAGTATTCCAGAAGAGGGCGGACTAAGGAATTGTAAAGGGTTAGGATAACTTCTTTGGATTTATGCTCAAATGACCTGCCTATAAAGCCAATGAGAGAGAGAGAGAGAGAGAGAGAGAGAGAGAGAGAGAGAGAGAGAGAGAGAGAGAGAGAGAGAGAGAGAGAGCGAGAGAGAGAGAGAGAGAGAGAGAGAGAGAGAGAGAGAGAGAGAGAGAGAGAGAGAGAGAGAGAGAGAGAGAGAGAGAGAGAGAGAGAGAGAGAGAGAGAGAGAGAGAGAGAGAGAGAGAGAGAGATTCGTATCGGCCTGGCTACCTACCAATATACAAATTGGAGGTGACCAGCAGGGTAACCCAGATTTTGCCGGGTAAAAATAGGGCAGTGGGGTGGTGGGGTGATACGTATTTCGTTCGTGGAAAATATATATATATATATATATATATATATATAATAATAATATATATACTGTATATATATACACAGTATATCTGTGTGTGTGTGGGTGGGTTAAAAGCTTGAAAACTCCTTCTGAATGTCGGAGGTTCGATCCCAGCCGGGGGTATTTAAACATTTATTAGGTCACATGTATTTGTGAGATATATTCGATATATATATATCAAATTATATATATTTATCTATATATTTATTCTTTCTATATTCCAACCTGCTCCCCCTCGGGCATTGGCTGAGAGCCTGTACAGTACATTCAACGGTGAAGCCTGTGAGGTCTCATTCCAGTCTAGGGAGTGAGACATGTGAAGCACCATCCCTTGCTATCTTGCCTTCACAAGATGCACGGTGTTTGGTTGCCCACTCACGGCTCAAAGCAACCCCATCTTCGGAGCTGCCTTGTCTTCGAGCTTCACTGTCTCACCCCATAGATATATATATTCAGAATGACATCGGTGAGTTGACCTCCAGGGTATCTTATTTTCAGTAGAAATAATGTGGCAAAAAAAAAAAAAAACGCCATATTTTCAATGTATTTCCAATGGGCCTTTTCACAATATTTCGGACGTAGCGTCCATCTTCAGGTACAGCACATGATCCTTTAAAATAGAAATCTAATATATATATATATATATATATATATACCGTATATATATTGTGGCGAGAAAAAGGCAGTATGTGTGGTATAAATATTGTGTTCATAAGATATATATATTGGTAGGAAAAAGGCAGTCTGGTTGTGTGGTAGACATATTTTGTGTATGATATATATATTTTGGCAAGAAAAAGGGTATTTTGGTTGTTTGGTTGACATATTTTGTTCATATAATATTTACTGAGCCGATGAAATAGGCCGTGGCGTGGTTGGGTATATGTATTTCGTTTAGGGCAGATATATTGAGGCGTAAAAAAGGCAGTGAGGTTGTGTGGTTGAAATCATTTGTGTTCATACAATATATATCCTGGCGAGAAAAAGGCAGTGTGGTTTAACGGTAGAAATATGTTGTTCACTAAATATACATTTTGGCGAGAACAAGGTACTGTGGTTGTGTGGTAGACATATTTTGTTAATAAGATATATAATCTGGCTAGAGAAAGGCAGTGTGCTTTAACGGTAGAAATATTTTATTCACAAAATATATATTGTGGCGAGAAAAGGACAGTCTGGTTGTGTGGTAACATTATTTTGTTCAGAAGATATACAGTATATTGTAGCGATAATAAAGGAAGTGTGGTTGCGTGGTAGACATATTTTGTGCACAAGGCATATTATGGCGAGAAAAAGGCAGTCTGATTGAGTGGTAGAATTATTCAGTTCATTAGATATATATTTGACCGAGAAAAGGGTAGTGTGGTTCTGTGGTAGACATAGTTGGTTCATAAAAAGATACTGTGATCAGAAAACGTGGTGTGGTATAAATCATTAGTAAAAAAAATACAATAACATTAAATGACTGTGACTAGAAATAGAGCATTATGGTTGATTGGTAGAAATAATTGGGTCGTGAAAAAATAGATTGTCTAGAAAAAAACCCAGTGTCGTTGTGTGGTAGAGACGTATTATTCTTGAAAAAGTACGTATAGCAAAACCCTTCATAATAATGACTGAAACACATATTAATGGTTATCGAAGACAACTTGTTTTTTAGAATATAATTTGAAAGCTTTCTTGTGATGCTAGTATATCATTTTTATCGATGGATCTTGCGGAAAAAATTGGGCCAACACGAAAATGGGGCCATTATTATATCATTTATCGTTCACCTCCCAAAATAGATGAAAATAATGCATGGTATATATATATTATTTTATTCTAATATACTGCGGCATACATTATGTTATCATGAAGATCAAATTGACATAATAAATTGTAAGTTTAGAGTATTAGCTATCAGTACATAGAGTTGAACTGATTTATGAAAATTGAGATATGTGAGTTGGGAATGAACGCCCAACAACATATATAAGTACTCTAAACCTGGACGAAAGTGTCACGGCAAATATATTATTGGGAAATGGCCTGGGGGAGAAAGAGAAAGAGAGAGAGAGAGAGAGAGAGAGAGAGAGAGAGAGAGAGAGAGAGAGAGAGAGAGAGAGAGAGAGAGAGAGAGAGAGCACTGTATATACATAGATAAACATACAAATAATCTCAGTAGGCAATGTATAAATAGTTGTAAATATATGTCATATTGTACGAAAATTACTGTAATATGACTTTCAAAATGCTAATGAATGCATGTTATTTTTCGTATTATGAGAGGGAGAGAGAGAGAGTGTGTGTGTGTGTGTGAGTGAGATTGTCGACTGTGTACAAGTAATTATGACAATAAAGCCAGAGACTTACGAGGTGTGGTGTGTGTGTGTGTGTGATTAATCTTACTAGTTATAAGGTATTTTTGGGGTAACAGATGGCACCACTTTTCATACTATTTTGTTTGTTTTTCTAATCCAAAAATACACTTTAAAAAAAATAAAAAATAAAAATAAAACGGTGCAGGGTACTCAATATTACTCATTACAAAGTATGCCAATAATATACTGTATATACTACTTCTAAACTAAACCTCTACACACACACACACACACACACACACACACACACACACACACACACACACACACACACACACACACACACACCACACACACACACCCACACACACACACACACACACACACCACACACACACACACACACACACACACACACACACACACACACAAGTAACTGAGTGGAACACACACACACACACACACACACACACACACACACACCCACACACACACACACACACACACACACACACACACACACACCACACACACACACACACACACACACACACACACACACACACACACACACACACACACACACACACACACACACACACACACACACACACACACACACACACACACACCACACACACACACACACCACACACACACACACCACACACACACACACACACACACACACACACACACACACACACACACACACACACACACACCCCCCAGCGGCTAACTAGAGGGTAGAAGAGGCCAAGGACTCGGAATATCCCGCTGGAGTGTGAATAATATTGTTCGCATTATTGAACCTAAAATCATGGCTCCGGTACACGCAATATGAGACTCCTTTTGCAGCGATGCCGTCTGTATCATTTCATTCTGGCTATATTTAGACGATTGTGTGCCGTTTATGAAGGATGTGTGGTAGTAAAAAGGGTTAAGTGTGATAGTTCGAAGCCGGTTAATTGTTGAAGGCCCTTTTTAAACAGAATAATATCATCTAATGGTAGCCAAAATAAAGTTAAAAAGACGTGGCCGGTATAGAAGGGGTTAAGCGGAGTCGCACTGGCGAGTTTTGTCAGCAATTTTGGATCTGCAACTCTTTTTCTGGCAATATGTTAAGTACTTTAACTTATCATTTGGTGTTGTCAATTATAGTGTTTCATTCGTGTGCGTGTGTGCGTTTGGTTATATTGACTTACGTAATCATTTGTTCTTGCCTAAAATTGAATCCCTTAGCAGCTGATATTTAGGGGGGTATGTAACACTACTTTATGTCTCTGCGTCGTATTCATTAAAAACGTAGTCGGATTTCTCCATACAATGATGGCTCGCTATCGCTTACCAGGAAAAAATCGATACCTGAATGGGGCGAAACGTCTTAAACAGTAGGCTGAATGGGGCCCAATGGATAAAACCCAGAGAGAAAACGCAGGTCGGTCCCCTTAAACCTTGAAACCCAACTTCTGAAACGTAAGGTTAAGGGGAGGTTCTTAGTTTGGTCGCTAGATATCCTTCAAGCTTAAGAGTAAACCCCCTTGAGCCCCTTTCAAAATAAATTTGTACATTTTTCGGTAGAAAAATGTCCCGGCTGAAAGCCAGTTTCTCTTAAATTACAGGCTCGCTATCGCTCGCCAGGATAAAATTGACACCTAAATGGCACGAAAGGTCTTAAAATTGACAGAAATGGGTTGAAAGTCCTTAAAATCGTCAAAATAATGGGGCAAACGTCTTAAAATTAGAAAAAACAATGGGGCTAAACATGAGGGAGAAAGGAGTCCAGAAAAAAAAAATCCCTCAAGTGGAAATCTCCCCATAATACTATAGCACTATCATTTGTTTATCTAGTTATTTATTTATGTATTTAGTGTTCTAGAGTTTATTCAAATGTTACCGTAGCTGTTAATAATTACGGATATACTGTGACATTAATTACGAATATACTGTGACATTAATTACGGATATACTGTGACATTAATTACGAATATACTGTGACATTAATTACGAATATACTGTGACATTAATTACGGATATACTGTGACATTAATTACGGATATACTGTGACATTAATTACGAATATACTGTGACATTAATTACGGATATACTGTGACATTAATTACGAATATACTGTGACATTAATTACGAATATACTGTGACATTAATTACGGATATACTGTGACATTAATTACGGATATACTGTGACATTAATTACGAATATACTGTGACATTAATTACGAATATACTGTGACATTAATTACGAATATACTGTGACATTAATTACGGATATACTGTGACATTAATTACGGATATACTGTGACATTAATTACGGATATACTGTGACATTAATTACGAATATACTGTGACATTAATTACGAATATACTGTGACATTAATTACGGATATACTGTGACATTAATTACGAATATACTGTGACATTAATTACGGATATACTGTGACATTAATTACGGATATACTGTGACATTAATTACGGATATACTGTGACAATAATTACGTATATTGAAGTCAAGAGGCTTACATCGAGGAGA
Organism: Paralithodes platypus; assembly: GCA_032716605.1. Taxonomy (NCBI): domain Eukaryota; kingdom Metazoa; phylum Arthropoda; class Malacostraca; order Decapoda; family Lithodidae; genus Paralithodes; species Paralithodes platypus. The sequence continues at coordinate 61,527,407 of CM064514.1, forward strand.
CACTTGATATCAATTAACATCCCATTAAGGGCAGGTTTCTAGTGTGTTGCTTAGACCTCCATCAAGCTTAAAATTACATCCCCTAGACCCACTTTCAAGATAAATATGTACATTTTTCGGTAGAAAAATGTCCCGGCCGAAGGCCGATTCCTCTTAAGTTACAGGCTCGCTATCGCTCGCCAGGAAAAAATCGACACCTAAATGGCACGAAAGGTCTTAAAATTGACAGAAATGGGGCGAAAGTTATTAAAATCGCCAAACTAATGGGGCAAACGTCTTAAAATCTCAAAAGCAATGGGGCTAAACATGAGGGAGAAGGAAGTTCGAAAAAAAATCCCTCAAGTGGAAACCTCCCCTTAAATGTATATTATCAACTATAGTGGCACATTAAACTAAGATAATTCTCATCAATCTCTTATGAACCAAAATGAAACTCGTGTAATTGACCGTAAACAATACAATTACCAATATTATTTTCATTACAGGGTAGCGTATAATTATATTCAATTGAAAGATATATTTATTTTGGTATTCACATATACTCGAAGGAAGACGATGCTGTTTTAAGGAGGGTGACCCGTTTTGTTTTTTGTTTTTTTCTCCTTTTCTCTCTTTCTCTGGGTTGTATCCGTTCGGCCCCATTCAACCTGTTGTATTAAGACGTTTACCCCCATCCAGGTGTCAATATTTTCCTGGCGAGCGGTAGCGAGCCAGCATATACTGTATATATATATATATACATATATATATATTTGTTTTGACAGCAAACTAAATGTGTACATTTTTCGATAGAAAAATGTCTCCGGCATAGCCGGATTTCTCCATACAATGCTGACTCGCTATCGCTCGCCAGGAAGAAATAGACACCTGGATGGGGATAAACTTCTTAAAACAGTTGGCTGAATGGGGCCGAATGGATACAAGCTAGAGAAAGAGAGAAATGATGAGAAAGGGACAAAAAGCAGGTGACTCCCCTTAAGGGGAGATCTCCACTCGAGGGATTTTTTTCTTGACCCCTTTCTCCCTCATGTTTAGCCCCATTGCTTTTGATATTATAAAACGTTTGCCCCATTAGTTTAGTGATTTTAAGAACTTTCACCCCATATTAAGACCATTCGTGCCATTCAGATGTCAATTTTATCCTGGCGAGCGATAGCGAGCCTGTAATTTAAGAGGAACCGGCCTTCGGCCGGGACATTTTTCTACCGAAAAATGTACAAATTTATCTTGAAAGGGACTCAAGGGGGTGTAATTTTAAGCTTGATGGAGGTCTAGGGAACAAACTAAATACCTCCCCTTAAGTGCAATATATTCCTTTAAATTATGGTAATACAAAATATTAAAGACATAAATGAAAACTGTGTCCTACTTTCCGAAACAATTACTTGAAGAGGCGAACGATGCTAATCACACTGAAGGCTAATTACTTTGATAACAACAACTATAGCTAATTAAGAGGGAGGTAGTAGTTTTTTTTTCTGGACCCCCTTCTCCCTCATTGTTTAGCACGTTAGTTTTGAAATTATAAGACGTTCGTTCCATAGTTTGGCGAGTTTGAGACCTTTCGCCCAATTTCTTTGTCAATATTAAGACCTTTCGTGCCATTTAGGTGTCGATCTCTTCCAGGTGAGCGATAGGGAGACTGTAATTTCAAAAGGAATCGGCCTTAGACTGGGACATTTTTCTACCGAAAAGTGTACAAATTTATCTAAAAGGTGCATTTTAAATCTTGATGGAGCCTACATCGAGGAAACTAAAAAATACATTAATACATATTTACATTGACCAAAAAACAAGCACTACCCCCTTAGGGGGAGGTTTTTAGTTTGTTTTCTACTCTTCCAGCAATCTTAAAATTTCACCCCCTTGACCCTCTTTCAAGATAAATTTGTACATTTTTCGGTAGAAAAATGTCCCGGCTGAAAGCCGGTTCCTCTTATATCACAGGCTCGCTATCGCTCGCCAGGATAAAATCGACACCTAAATGGCACGAAAGGTCTTAAAATTGACAGAAATGGGTCGAAAGTTCTTAAAATCGTCAAAATAATGGGGCGAACGTCTTAAAATTGGAAAAGCAATGGGGCTAAACATGAGTGAGAAAGGAGTCTAACAAAAAATCCCTCAAGTGGAAATCTCCTTAAGCCTAGATAAAATACATAGTAACATAGCATCTTTTTAATTAACGTATTCTATAAGCATATACTAACTATATATATATATATATATATATACATATATATATATATATATATATATATATATAAGGTGAACACACAATCCAACCCTTCTATGCCGCAAAACTATGAAAACTATCCATGGCAGAAAAGTGGAAGAGATATGTACAGTCAGGAGCATAAATCCCGACATATCTACAGTATTTCGAACGGCATCGAACGCTAACGAGACCATACAATGCTTTATTATAGCCCAGATGATTCAAAACTTGGCTTCAAAGGGTCAAAGATTCGGATTGGCGTACATTTATATATGATCACGGCTGTACATTAAACACACTTCCTAAATCGAACAGCAATGTATATATAAAGTCACCCTGCTAAACACACAAGGAGGAAGTGTAAAGAAATAATGTATGTACAGTATCTTGTAGATAAGTAGTTTAATGGAAGGTCTTTTTTTTTTTTTTTTTTTTTTTTTTGGGGGGGGGGGGGCCCTTCTCCCTTATGGTTAGCCCTGTTAGTTTTGACATTTTAAGACGTTCGCCATATTATGTTGGTGATTTTAAGACCTTTCGCGACATTTTTTGCCAATTTACAAACCTTTCGTTCCATTTAAATGGCGATTTTTTCCTGGCGAGCGACAGTGAGCTTGTATTATAGAAGAAACTGTCCTTCGGCCGCCGGGACATTTTTCTATCTAAAAGTGTACATATTTATCTCAAAGGGATCAGGTCTTGGGGCTGCTTAGCTAAGGTTGATGGAGGTCTAGAGAGAACAAATAAAATAAAATAAATATAAATAAATATATATAAATATAAATAAATATAAATATATATAAATAAATATAAATAAATATAAATAAATATAAATGAATATAAATGAATATAAATAAATATAAATAAATATAAATAAATATAAATGAATATAAATAAATATAAATGAATATAAATAAATATAAATAAATATAAATAAATATAAATAAATATAAATAAATATAAATAAACACACACTTACAGTTAACTGTATTTATCAGTGACCATTATGCAAGCCCAAATGCAGAGTAATAGGAGAACTTGAAACCTAAATAAAGGAATAAAGTAAGTGATCGTTATACAGCTGGCAACGTTTATCTGAAGACACAATATAATACACACACACACACACACACACACACACACACACACACACACACACACACACACACACACACACACACACACACACACACACTCGCGAACGTACCGGTATTTGAATTGGGTAAATATTATATATATATTGTGTTCACACACACACACATACACTACAATAAGACACATGCATGGGTGCAGATTGACAGACAGACACGCAGACAGAAGGACTACACACAAAGCTTAAGGGGAGGCAGACCATTTTGCTCGACCCCCTTCTCCCTAAAGTTTAGCCCCACTAGTTTTGAGATTATAAGACGTTCGGCCCATTACTTTGGCGATTTTAACACCTTTCGCCCCATTTCGTTGTCAATGTTAAGGCCTTTCGTGCCATTTATGTGTCGATTATTTCCTGGCGAGCGATAGCGAGCCTGCAATTTTAAGAGGAACCGGCCTTCGGCCGGAAAATTTTTCTACCGAAAAATGTACAAATGTATCTAGAGGGGGGTCTAGGGGGTGTTTTTATAAGCTTGATGGAGGTCTAGGGAGGAAACTAAAACAATATATGAATAAATGAATTAATAGACCAAACAAACGGTCTGCTTCCCCTTAACGGACACAAATATTATTGACATATTAAACAATAATTGTGAGTTTCGGGCTATATACAGATCATTCAAGCTGTAGTTACTATCGCAGAATTACTATAAAAATACGTTTGTTGTACACATATTAGCTAAATATATATATAAGTAACACCCCGCTCTTAGCATTAATCATCAATTACAAACCCCAATGCACTTGAATAAACTAATGAAAGCATATGGTCCTCCCGGGATTCGAACTCGGGACACCACACCCAGAACATAATAGCACCTAAACCATTATAATACCACCAACACAGTTATGTACTGTCTATGCATCATAAACATACATATATTCAACATATATTCATGTATAAATGTATAATGCTTTAGAGTTACCACGTTCAATTATTATTTACAATGAATTCCTTACATAATATATATATATATATATATATACATACGGTATATATATTGCGAGAGTGAGTCTATATATAATATGTTCTCTTTATAACCTCATAGATTACAAATTGGCCTTTAATAAATAACAAACAGTAGCTTGACCATAGTAATTGCTTTCATAACACAGAGTACTAGCTCGCTTTACCCACACTCTCTCTCTCTCTCACTCTCTGCCAGAGGGTGCTGAGGGTGGAGAGAGAGCCTTCTTCTTTGCTATCCTTTCCTTCCACTGTCCCTTACTCTCGGGTTAGCCATCTCTACTAGAATTAAATCCTGACCACCTCGCTGGGATAGTAAGGTCTGTGTGGTTAGTATATCTGTGTACATTTATGTAAATCTATGTAAATATCCCTCTCTCTCTCTCTCTTTCACACACACACAAACCCACACACACACACACACACACGCATTATACAGTTAATCGCATCAAATATGTACAATACAATAGCAGAATTCTCTCTCTCTCTCTCTCTCTCTCTCTCTCTCTCTCTCTCTCTCTCTCTCTCTCTCTCTCTCTCTCTCTGACATACAACTTTACCAATGACCCTATCAATCTATCGTACACACATACAGCACATGCGCTAATTTTTAAATATTCGACACTGGCGCGAATGTCGAGTGTCCCAAATCGCTTTTATATAGACTCGTTTTCGCTTTGGGACCAGAGGGGGGAGGGAGGGAGGGAGGGAGGGAGGGAGGGAGGGGGAGGGAGAGAGGGAGGGGGAGGGAGAGGGAGGGAGGGAGGGAGAGAGAGAGAGAGAGAGAGAGAGAGAGAGAGAGAGAGAGAGAGAGAGAGAGAGAGAGAGAGAGAGAGAGAGAGAGAGAGAGAGAGAGAGAGAGAGAGAGAGAGAGAGAGAATCTTTGTCAAGATCATTGGTCGGCTTCATATTATTTAGGTGCTGTATCATCAACTTTAGGAGTTTACATACATAAGGAATAATGAAGTCGACACAGAGAAGTTCTCTCTCTCTCTCTCTCTCTCTCTCTCTCTCTCACAAACATAATAACCACAGACAAACCCTTTTCCCATCTCCACTTCCACTCTTCAAAACATACACACACACACACACACACACACACTATTATATATATACAATATCTATATATATACAGTATATACACACACACATAAATTCAACCACCCTACACATTATATACACCACACATACAGAATATGACTGAACGTGACATAGATTTAATAAGGCCCTTGGTGTGAATATGTGCATTGTCAACGAGGCTAATACTCCCCTATCAAAATGCAGGCCCCGTGTGGATGGAGATAAATACATGTACGGGATAATAATTTGGCTCTAATGTACTATCATTTGTCTGTAAAGCGGGGGAGTGTGTGTACCTTTTCCGTATCATTTTATTTGGAGATAAATATATATACGGGATACCAATTTAGCGTTAAAGGGGTCACCGGCTTGTGTTTTATCTTTCTCTCCTTTTCTCTCTTTCCCTGGCTTGTATCCATTCAGCCAACTGTTTCAAGATGTTGATCCCCATCCAGGTGCCGATTTCTTCCTGGCGAGCGATAGCTAGCCAGCATTGTATGGAACAATCCGGCTTCGCAGGAGACATTTTTCTATCGAAAAATTTACAAATTTAGCTTGCTGTCAAAACAAAAATATATGTATGCTGCCTCACTACCGCTCGCCAGGAAAATATTGATACCTGGATGGGTGTAAATGTCTTAAAACAGTAGGCTGAATGGGGCAGAAAGGATACAAGCCAAAGAGAGAGGGAGAGAAAGATACAAAAAAGCGAGGTGGGCCCCCTTAATAGCGCCACCGTACAGCCACCTAATAAGTACCGTACCGCCTCCCAGAGCCTGGTACCGTGGTTTTGTACCGGAAAGTGGTCTGAGGTTGCGATATTCAATTAGCAAGGTTATATAGAGAGTTGGGGCTGTAGACATCGATATATAGCAGAAAAACCAGCTAAAATACGGTCGTAGTGTATATATATATATATATATATATATATATATATATATATATATATATATATATATATATATATACTGTATATATAATATCAAATACGGTCGTAGTATATATATATATATATATATATATATATATATATATATATATACAGTATATATATATATATATATATATATATATATATACAGTATATATATATATACTGTATATATAATATCAATTCAACATACTTTCTATCAATCAGAAACCTAAATTTGTATTGAATTTCGGTTTTATATCGATGCTTACGGTTCCAATTTCTTTACAGCCCGAAACTCGCAAGTGGTCAATTGTAGGCCTAAAGTTGGCCATGGTGGGGTATAATACTAAAACAATACCTGTGCAGTAGAAGAGTTTATACATCAGGTACGGTGGTGCTATTAAGTCATGTCTCATCTGTCATTACGTTTGGCTCGCTCTGTGCTGTATTAAGGAGAGGCAGACCGTTTTTCTGGACCACCTTCTCCCTAATGTTTAACCCCACTAGTTTTGAGATTGTGAGACGTTCGTCCCATTACTTTGGCGATTTTACCACCTTTCGTCCCATTTCGTTGTCAATTTTAAGACCTTTCGTGCCTTTTAGGTGTCGATTATTTCCTGGCGAGCGATAGCGAGCCTGCAATTTTAAGAGGAACCGGCCTTTGGCTGGGACATTTTTCTACCGAAAAATGTACAACTTTATCTAGAAGGGGGGTCTACGGGGTGTTTTTCTAAGCTTGATGGAGGTCTAGGGAGGAAACTAAAAAAATATATATGAATACATGAATTAATAGACCAAAAAAACGGTCTACCTCCCCTCAATATCTGTCAGATATTGAATAGGGTGGATAAGTGAACGAACATGTTTGTATATCTCACTCAAAAAGAAAACAATCATGTGTAAATCTTGCTGATACCAATTATTGATCAAAACATAATTGGTACCGAGACATCACTTATTTTGTATATCTCAATCAAAAAGAAAAAATCATGTGTAAATCTTGCTGATACCAATTATTGATCTAGACATCACTTATTAGGCCGATTGTATACGTGGAACACAGTGGGACTGAGCCAAAATACTAGTAATAACACAATACCTTTACCAGTTTCTTGCAACATACAATCCCGACCTTCCATACCTGCAACAAGAGAGAAACAACGTATTACATTTGAGAAAAGAGTCTTATATACTGTATATATTGATAAATAGATAGATATGTAGATATAGATAGATAGATAGATAGAGAGAGAGAGAGAGTAATAATAATAATAATAAACATAATAAAAATAAGAGTAAAAATAATAATAATAATAATACCAATTCTAAAGTGTGTCGAAACTGTAGAAGAAATTTTATAAAAGTGTATTAAACGGGGCTTATCTTGTATTGAAGATCTTAACTCAGGGCTTACTATGTATCATGGGCTAAAATTGTAGGCTTAAATTGTCTGTGTGTACTTAACTTGTATGACATACCTTGAGCTTATCTTGCATCACTGTTAGAATACTCCACTTAACTATAACGCAGACACACACTCTCTCTCTCTCTCATATACCTTTCTTCTCTTTCTCTTAATCTCCTATTCTCTTCTCTCACTTGTCCTCCCTACCCTTTTTTCCATCTCCCCAACTCCCATTTCTTCTCTTGCTTGTGCCCCCTACCCTTTCTTCCCTCTCCATCCATCTCCCATCTTCTGTTCTCTTGTTTGTGCCTCTCTGTCCCCCCATCCTGTTCCCAGAAGCTTTCAGTACCGGTAGCAGGTAAACAGTTTCTCCTGTTGTTTGTGTATGGTAGTCTACTTCGTTACTCCATTTAACCGTGGCACTCTCGCTGGCACTGATACACTATAATTGGGTTAAGGGAGAAAACCAAAGGGGTAGACTCACATACACACACACTTGTACACATTTTATTCATTTTATTTACCCTGTTGTATTGTATTATTATTTATGTATGTATGTATAAATATTGTATATGTGTATATACAGTATATGTATATACGGTGTAAAATATATATATACATTTAGGTTTATACAACTTACAGGGCAGAAAGGGCTCTTTAGCCATGGTAGGCAACCTGTCTAGGGGAAAGAAAACCCTGATCAAAAACTCGAGTGGGCTAGACACATAAGCTTTGGACAGCAACTGACCTAGGAGAAGGAAAACTCTGATCACAAACCCATAGCATGATCGTAAAGCCCGAGATCTTCGAGGAATACTGCTTTACAGAGGCGAAGAGACTCGAGCATCCACATGATCAGCAAAGCTATACTAGCTCAAGTCCAACCATGTTAGGCAGGTTCACTGTCAGGGATCCGATTAAAAGTGTTCCAGCTCACCAACACGTCCTAAGCCAGCGCGGTGAGTCACATGGCATAACCCTCCCAAACAACCACTATGACAAGCACAACAAACCAATGGCCCTCAATTCCCAGCAGCTCTGAAGCAACTGACCACGGCGGCGGTCAGACCTGCTCCAGAGTAGGGGGTGCTAAGAATCTCTGGCGACAAACAGGCCGCCTTTGGAATGTGACCTTGGAACGTACAATGCCCGAACCTTGACCACTGAAGCAAACTTGGCTATCCTCGACGAGGAACTGAAAAGTGTGAAAAGGGGATATCGTAGGTCTTAGCGAAGTTAGAACAGGTGAGGCATTCATCGAATTGCCTGACAGTCACGTGTTATGTTATAAAGGAAAATAATAGAGGAAAGAATGTGGAGTTGGATTCTTGATAAACAAACGACTAGCTGGTAATGCTGAGGAATTTGTTAGTATCAATGAGAGAGTTGCATGAATAATCATTAAGCTTAATAAAAGTTATAAAGTCAAAGTAATCCAAGTATATGCACCAACGGCAACACACGATGATGAAGACATTGAAAAGTTCTATATAGTTAATCTAATTTGGTTAGATTCAATGGCTAAATAGTATTATTCTCATTAAAAATTAAGTATTGCATAACTATCTATATCAATGTATATACTCGTTTGACTCCATCTATGAAACGTAGTTCTATTCAACTTGGCACTTTTCACCTTCGAATTATAGTAATAATAATAATAATCCACTTTTCAGGATAATCGACTAACATTTCATTGATTTTGAATGACTATTTATTACATTTTTGGTAGAGACTCCCACAATATTTCACCTCAACATTCATCCGAAAATTGAATGGAACGCACGACTGACCAAAACTAGTCAGCCAGACGAATTTTTGGCGTAGTTTGATTTATATTTCCCGTGTGAACTTTCCGACAGGTTTACGTATTATAAAACTTGTGCGCGTAAAAAATTGATTACGTTTATCAATATTGTGTGTATTGTCAAGACGCCTATCATTTTGTATTATTTGTTTATAACTATTCAGATGTTCAACTACTGTGTGCTCTATATAGTTCTACTGGAGGATATTAGGAGTTATCTTAACACATTTAACCACGGGTTTCTGTATATGAACAGACCCATGACAAACATCGACCACATGATCATCAATATGCTCACAAACTTAAAGCTGCACCAATAGCAATCTCCCCGGATAGTTTCGACTGGGGATTTTGTTTTGTTTTTTGCCCATATTTTGGGACCATTTTTATTGGCAGGACTATCACCAACTAGACTTAAGAACAATTATTAATTCAAATATCACTATCGTATACAAACTTGGAAACCATGGAAATATTGATAAGCTGGAATAAAGTAACAACAGAAACAGAAAAGGCAAATACAGGGTAGGGCAAAAGAAAGAAAGAACATTATTACTGACAACGGCGGGTGCCCAACCCCGAAAGGGGTTGAAATAGGGGAGCTATCCCCCCACCAAAGGCGGCTTTCTAGGGCCTTTCCTAGCTGATGCTGAGAGGATTGGGTTCTAGTCATGTGGTGATGGGCTGGTCTATCAGAGTGAGAGCTGAGCAATCTCTGTCATACCCATAGCTTACTCTGACTGTTCCTTTAACTTATATATTTTCTAGATCTCAAGTGACGGCGTCTCTTCCGTGGATTGACCTCCCAATCTACCAAGATTGGAAGCCAAAGCGTCACATTTTCCCTTGCCCCTCAACTTTCTCTTCATAATTGCTGAGGGGCACAGGGCCCTGGGTGGGGTTTTGGTTTCCCGGGCGTTTCCGCATCCTCCTCAGCTCCCCGCCATGGAGTGGCTTCGGTCACCCAGGCTTTATTGTGGTCGGCAGGGAGGGTTCTGTGGGGGCGCTCGGTTATGGCCTTGGAATTGCTCGGGGCCTTGGGGCTGTTCGGCCAGGCAGCTTGGGGAACAACAACAACAACAACTAGGAAATATATTTATAAATATGCATTGGCGTAATAAGAATCTATCTATCTATCTATTGCCCGACACCGTGATCCCCGAAGGGGTGGCCATACGAATACTAGAGCTTTAAAGTGGCCGATTTTACTAACATTGGTTTTTCATCACCCGAAATTAAGCAATATAAAGACAAGCTACAGCCTTTATCCAACAAACGTTATCTCCATACATTCATACAAAACAACCCGAACCCATGCAGCGAATGTCCCCCCTCCCCCCCCCACCCCCCAGCGCTTGTTATTATGTAATCATTTATAGATTATATAAGGTTATGATATACTTATACTTAATTGATTTTCCATCACCCAAATTAAGCAATATTAAGGCACGTTACAGTCTGTATCCAGCAAACGTTATCTCCATACGTTCCTACACAACAACCCGAACCCTCGCAGCGAACGTTAACCCGCAAGCTCTTGTTGTCATTTATTACTTTATGCTATGTTATGATAAAAACATAACCCAATGGCTTATCATCAATAACAAAATATGCAACGTTATAGCATGTTTCACCGCTTACCCTCCAAACGTTATCTCCATACGTTCCTGCACAACAACCCAACCCCTCGCAGATAACGTTTACACCCCCCCACCCCCCCGTTGTTACTGTTGAAACTGTTGTATGTATTGTTAAGGTATGATAAAATATATCTTCAATTATATTTAAATCACCCATTATATGAAATATTTCTTAGATTATGTAATGGTATGAAACATATAAGGTCAATTAACTTAGTATCACCCTTTATCCAGCAAACGTTATCTCCATACGTTCGTACACTGTAGGCGGAACCCTCGCAGCGAACGTTCCCCCCCCCCCCCCAGCGCTTGCAACAGACGACCCCCACGGAGCCGGCACACTATCAGAGGAGATTATTGTTCTTGCAAGCAGGGCGGCACCAGGGGCGATATAATTAAAGCAAGATAATGTTGATAGCTAAAATTAAATTCCCAGCAGCGCCGACGTGGGGGTAGGGTCGTGTGTGTGTATGTGTGAGAGAGAGAGAGAGAGAGAGAGAGAGAGAGAGAGAGAGAGAGAGAGAGAGAGAGAGAGAGAGAGAGAGAGATGCTTTCGGTGGCGATCTTATTTCTTTTCACCTCACATAAATGAGATATAAGGCAGTATGTATACCGTATACTGTATATCATCACCGATCATGTCAACAATACCATCATCTAATCTAACCTAGACTATGTTTACAGTATCTGGCTTCTACAATACCCACATACAAATCAACTACATGAAGGACACTAGAGCAGCCCAGTATGAGTGAGTGAGTGTGTGTGTGTGTGTGTGTGTGTGTGTGTGTGTGTGTGTGTGTGTGTGTGTGTGTGTGTGTGCTGCTGCTGTGTGCGTGTGTGCGTGTGTGCTGCTGTTGTGTGTGTGTGTGTGCTGCTGTGTGCGTGTGTGCGTGTGTGCTGCTGTTGTGCGTGTGTGCTGCTGTTGTGTGTGTGTGCTGCTGCTGTGTGTGTGTGCTGCTGCTGTGTGTGTGTGCTGCTGTGTGTGTGTGCTTCTGCTGTGTGCGTGTGTGTGTGTGCTGCTGTGAGTGTGTGTGTGTGTGTTGCTGTGTGTGTGTGTGTGCTGCTGTGTGTGTGTGTGTGTGTGCTGCTCTGTGTGTGTGTGTGTGTGTGTGTTGCTGTGTGTGTGTGTAGGGAAACAATCAGATAAGAATGGTTGTTGCCAAGTGTAGCAACTGCGCCATCCCACTGGTGAGAAAAATGTGCCATGATGGTTTCCGCCTTTCTTGGGCTAATTCTATTTCGCCTGTATTCATTTTATTCAGGAGAGTTTTATCATTGTTATTACTTCAATTTTGTGCTGCTGATATAATTGTTGTACTATTATAATTACCTGCCCTTCTTCATGTAAGCATTATACATTCAACCTCTGTTTGTGTCCTTTGTATAGTAATTATACTATATTTGTATTTTTCGCTTGCATTAGAAATAATATTTTGTATTCTTATTAATTGACAAAGGACATGGGGCAAAAGGTCTTACAAACGTCAAACTAATGGGGCGAACGTCTTACAATGTCAAAAATAATTGGGATAAACATGAAGGAGAAGGGCGTCCAGAAAAAAAATCCCATTTAGTAGGACAGCACCCTAATTACTCCACTAATTAGGTAAGACAGCACCCTAACTACTGCACTAATTAGGTACTAAGGAACTAATAGAGCAAGACAGCATCCTAACTACTCCACTAATTAGGTAAGACAGCACCCTAACTAATCCACTAGTTAAGTAAGACAGCACCCTAACTACTCCACTAATTAGGTAAGACAGCACCCTAACTAATCCACTAATTAGGTAAGACAGCACCCTAACTACTCCACTAATTAGGTAAGACAGCACCCTAACTACTCCACTAATTAGGTAAGACAGCCCCCTAACTACTCTACTAATTAGGTAAGACAGCCCCCTAACTACTCCACTAATTAGGTAAGACAGCCCCTAACTACTCCACTAATTAGGAAAGACAGCCCCCTAACTACTCCACTAATTAGGTAAGACAGCCCCCTAACTACTCCACTAATTAGGTAAGACAGCCCCCTAACTACTCCACTAATTAGGTACTAAGGAAGTAATAAAGCCAGCCTCGGATACAAAGGTCCGACACAGACTCGCCCGGCCAACCCAGGGCGCCGCGGACTGAATAATGTACAGGTAAACAACAGGTTAGTCAAGGCGATCATTTATGTAAGGGAGGGAGAGAGAGAGAGAGAGAGAGAGAGAGAGAGAGAGAGAGAGAGAGAGAGAGAGAGAGAGAGAGAGAGAGAGAGAGAGAGAGAGAGAGAGAGAACGTAAACTAATATACACACACACACACACACACACACATTAATAATCCGATACATTAATAATCGCATGGAATCATTATATTTACATAATTCAATAGTTAAGCTTTAGGTGTAATATACTAGATAATCCATAATGTACTAATTGTTTGAGCTTTGAAGGCTCGCAGATAAATTTAGTTAATTATGTTACGAGTATATTTATTGCCTGGTAGCTATTTATACGAATGTTGATATCATAATGAAATATGTATGTTTATTAACCCTTTGAGTACCAGCTACGTGTTCTATCTAGTTTATTAACCCTTTGAGTACCAGCTACGTGTTCTATCTTTTATTCTAGCTATAATTATACGATAGCATGCTGCTATAGCATGATCTGTGGTAGCTAAAAGGGTTGGTTGAGATAGTTTGAAGCCTTATTATTGCTAGAGGTCCTTCCTAGTCTGAAGAAAATCGTCTAACAGTTGCCACGATGTAAAGAAAGAGACGTCTCCGGTACTGTATGGGTTAAATGTCATTTGTAAACACACTTGTTTATATATTTATTATTATCGAATAAGGTATAAGTTAGTGACCTTGATGATTTACATATTAATAGCTTTGTCTTTGACTTGGACAACAATGTTTATGTACATGTGACTATGTGTTTATCACATATACAGTAGGTAGTATTATATAGGAATGTATATGAGCATTGATGATTGTATGTATGCAACTACTGTATTGACTAAAACTATAATTATATGTAATCAATATATAGCACACTATACACCTTAAGGGGAGATTTCCACTTGAGGGATTTTTTTCTGGACCCGTTTCTCCCTCATGTTTAGCCCCATTGCTTTTGAGATTTTAAGACGTTCGCCCTAGTAGTTTTGACATTTTAAGACATTTTGCCCCATTTCTGTCAATTTTAATACCTTCCGTGCCATTTTTTCCCTGGCTAGCGATAGCGAGCCTGTAATTTAAGAGCAACCGGCCTCTGGCCGGGACATTTTTCTACCGAAAAATTTACAAATTTATCTTGAAAGGGGGTGTAATTTTAAGCTTGATGAAAACGTAGGGAACAAACTAAATACCTCCCCTTAAACGTCACTCCATGATACTGCAACAATAATATATATCTGATAAGCTTTGGTGTTTATTTTGTCAAAAGTGTTCCTTATCTATTTATTACCTCAGGTGTGTGTGTGTGTGTGTGTGTGTGTGTGTGTGTGTGTGTGATAGCAATTTGAAAACTACACACATTGATAAAATATAGTCTAAGGGATCCAGCAAAATATGCTGTGAATATCGCGATAATGATACAGGTATTACCATATAAATATATTCGATGAAAGCATATTAATCGAATTCTGGCCGACGTATTCTGAAGATGATGTATTTTATTCAGCTTAAGAAAGGCATCTAGAAATCGGCAGGGCAAACTTATTAACTCTCTCAACATACCCTCTGACTCCTGAAGATCTTTCCTAAACTTAATCCAATCGTTTAAGAATGAAATTACAATTGCCGACATCCTACAGAAAGATCTCAAATGTCAATCATCGCCACTTTTTAACAGTGACACCCTTAAAAAAAAAACCCCAAATTAATTAATATACATAATTATACTTCCCGTCATCTACCCATTGGTCTGTAAATAAAAACCCCGAGATGAGATTATGATTAAAGAGAATCGCTTACAGGGAATTAATACACGTTGATTTTAAAAAGCAGGGGAGAAGAGCAAAAAGGAAACAATGACAAAGAGAATATTATTAAATTACGTCCCCCGGCATAAAGATCGCTTTGCACCAGAGTAAGCAGAGAGAGAGAGAGAGAGAGAGAGAGAGAGAGAGAATACCCGTTAACATAAGCACGAAAACACTCATACACACTCAATTAAACAGATACACACTCACTAATGGGGAGAGATAGAGAGATGGAGAGAGAGAATACCCGTTGACATGAGCACGAAAACACTCATACACACTCAATTAAACAGATACACACTCACTAATGGAGAGAGAGAGAGAATACCCGTTGACATGAGCACGAAAACACTCATACACACACAATGAAACAGACACTCACTAATCGAGGGAGTGAGTCAGTGAGAGAGAGAGAGAGAGAGAGAGAGAGAGAGAGAGAGAGAGAGAGAGAGAGAGAGAGAGAGAGAGAGAGGGGGGGGGGATACAAAATATATAGCCAATACATTGGGCCAATTAATCAGACAGTACCCAATCTCGATATCATTATAAAGGGAAGCGCGCGCACACACACACACACACACACACACACACTCTCTCTCTCTCTCTCTCTCAAACCCTCACACGCGCATACACACACAAAACAAATGCATGGGAAGCTTCATTCAGTCGCTGCTAATCCAACTATTGGCTTATCCTTTAATGTACAGTCGCAATCATTAAGGCTAATACATATGTTTTCGAAGCGGTCTCGGGTTGAATTGAAACTTTCTATTAGTTTCATGTGTATATATTTATCTATATTTTTGTCTGATAATTGTAGTTCAGACGTTTCATTAAATTTTTCGAAGCTTCACATTGTATCAGAACTTATGACGAGTGTGTACAGTCATGCGCCGTAATATCGGCACACCCATTTGAATCTGTATCGAACCCAAGCGACACATCCGTATCCCAAAGGCTTCAGAACTTGGCTTTAAGGGGGGATGGTTCACTTTATGGTCGATTTTATCAGGTATTCATATTTTTTCTAGTCTCCTCCCTAGACCTCCATAATACCCTCCCTCCCTCTACCTCATCAGTCTACCTCTATATAGTTCGTTCATTATAAGTACGCCAGAACTCGTGACCTCTATCCTCTGTAACTCAAAAAGGGCTAGAGTAAATGGGCTGTATATTTCCAAACCTATTCCCTATCCAACTCTTCCCAAATGGTAGATATATTAGCTCGATTCATCTAGTTATTTCTGAGTTATAGAAGGTTAGTTGTTAAGAATTGTGACCAACTTAAATTGAATGGACTATAATAGCCCACACAATGATTGGCCCGTGGGAAAACCAGGCTGTATTCTAGGGAAGGATACGGACACGCAATCAAAATCCATAGGTCAATGTTGGAAGGGAGATATTAAAAGCGATCGGAATTTTGATTTAGAAATGAGGAGGAAGTGATACGTGATTGGGTTTAGAAAAATTCTCTGGTTGGGTCCAAGCTATGTTAAAATTTGAGAACTAATATGCTAGTTGTCTTCAGATCTCCACACACACAAACGGCATACAATGTATATAATATATGATCACACGAAATTAAACTATATACAGTATATAATAATTAATATTGTGTCAACCATTTATATACTGTTTATATTGATCTGTTTCTGTGTGTGTATGTGTGTGTGTGTGAGAGAGAGAGAGAATATTGGGTGATACAATTATCCACTTAGACGCGTCATTACACCCGCCAACGAACCGATCCACTGTTATCCCAAATATGCTCAAATCTACCCTAATTTATTTCACACACTCGCTCTCTCTCTCTCTCTCTCTCCCTCTATATATATATGTATATACTGTATATATATATATATATATATATATATGCAGTAAATCCCACTAACTATCTACTAGTACATATTTATCATTACCATTGATCATGATTATTGTTGCGCTTACGCAATACATATCAGTGACTGCATAAATTTTGATAAACACAATTACGTATTTGATGCACATACTGTGTAGGCATGTTATTGGTTGCACAAACAATTATAACATAATGTGTTACTTCATTGATGAATCTGAATTATATATATATATAATAAAATGCACACAAATACATCCGTATACATAAGCGTCATGGCAAGCAAGGACGCAATACACTGACACACACACACACACACACACACAGTTTATTATCATCAGTGCCTAGTAAACCATTAGTCATTTAAGCTGTGTTGTTTGTGGTGGAACGCCAGCTGACACACTCTCTCACTCTCTCTCTCTCTCTCTGCTCTCCTCGGTCCCTTTTTCTTTATGTGTTGTTATATTCTCTGACTACGTATACGTACTTCGTTGGGAATATATGATTAATGTGTCCATGTAAACTCCTCGTGTTTGGATCCCTTAAATTCGCTTGGGAATTGTATTCAGGAGAGAGAGAGAGAGAGTCTGCTTGAGTGATGGTTTGCAGCGGCGTCCTAATAAACCACATGTTGTCTGGCAGGATGTGTAAGACAGAGTGTGAGAGAGTGAGATTGTGAGACACAGTTGGAGAGAGTGTGCAAGAGAGTTAGTTAGGGTAGTGAGATAAAGTGTAGGGGAGCGTTAACGTGTGTGAGAGTATGAGATTATGAGTGTGAGAGTTTGCAAGAGAGTTAGTAAGGGTAGTGAGATAAAGTGTATGAGAGTTAAAGTATGTGAGAGTATGAGATATGTGTGAGAGCCACCACAATCACCACCATCATCATCATCATCATCATCATCATCCCTCTCACCGCCACCCCTTCATCATTATAATACCCCAACATTAATTACCGCAACTTTCTAGCCTTGCCCCCCCCCCCCCCTCCCCCTCCCCCCACCAGCTGATTTGCAAGTTATTCACCTGGACCCTCCCATCTCCACCACCTACACAAAGAAAGTCAAATAAATAAACTAGACAACCAGAAACTATAAGACAATAAGGAGAACAAGACTATAACATAAACATTGGACCAATCAAATATAGTAATATAGTAAAGACAAGTGGAAGGCAACTAAATAAATGAATGTACCGAACAGAATATTAACCCTCTCAGTGTTCGAGGACACCTTTTCACTTTATTCTGGCTTAAGGGGAGGTTTTTAATTTGTTCCCTAGACCTCCAAGCTTAAACTTACACCCCCTAGACAAATTCTAGACAAATTTGTACATTTTCGGTAGAAAAATGTCCGGCCGAAGGCCGATTCCTCTCAAATTACAGGCTCGCTATCGCTCGCCAGGAAACAATAATCGAAACCTAAATGGAACGAATGGTCTAAAAAATGACAGAAATGGGGCGAAAGTTCTTAATCGCCAAACTAATTAGGCGAACGTCTTAATATATCAAAAGCAATGGGGCTAAACATGAAGGAGAAAGGGGTCTAGAAAAAAAAATCCCTTCATTGGAAATCTCCCCTGAAGGTGACGATTTGACTGAGGTTAGGAAAGCCATCTAGGAATGTAAGGGGTGCAGTCTATCGTAATATGCCCTCTGACTAATGTAAGGGGTGCAGTCTATCGTAACATGCCCTCTGACTAATGTAAGGGATGCAGTCTATCGTAATATGCCCTCTGACTAATACAGTGTCTTTCTAAACTGAATGAAAATATCTATTAATTATTTATTGTTTCCACCAAACAACTTCACTTCCAAACTCAATTAATGAAATCAACAAATACATGTGGCATTCCAAGGGCTCGAACCTAGGATACTCACATCGAAATTCCGCGCACTTATGCATTACGCTATCAAGACCGTTAAAGAAATATGCACAAGCCTACGATTTATTATGCAGTTTCGAATCCTGTATATTAATCTGAGCATGTACGTATATTCCAACTGCGCTATGGTAGCCTAATGTATAACTAAAATTAACAGAAAAAGGCGTCCTTGTATCTTGAAAAGGTTGATATTGGTCTATATTTGAATAGACTACCCCTATACCCATCTTTTGTTAACTTAAGGGGAGATATCCACTTGAGGGATTTTTGTCTTTACCTCTTTCTCCCTCATGTTTAGCCTCATTGCTTTTGAGTTTTTAAGATGTTCACCCCATTAGTTTGGCGATTTTAAGAACGTTCGCCCGATTTCTGTCAATTTTAAGACCTTTCGTACCATTTAGGTGTCGATTTTTACCTGGCGAGCGATAGCGAGCCTGTAATTTAAGAGGAACCGGCCTTCGGCCGGGATATTTTTCTACCGAAAAATGTACATATTTATCTTGAAAGGGGATCAAGGGGGTTTAATTTTAAGCTTGATGGAGGTCTAGGGAATAAACTAAATACCTCCCCTTAATATACGATCTATAATCTTTTTCCCGTTTTGTTTTCATCTAGTTTTAACCCCTTCTGTACCGGCGATGTTTTTTGTATTTGATTTCAGCTACAATTAGACGATTGTATGAAGCTTAGGAAGGATATATGGTAGCGACGAGGATTAATTGAGATAGACTGTAGCCTTTTAATGGGTAGACGTCCTTCCTAAGCTGAATGAAATCGTCTAATAGCAGCCAAAATAAAGTGAAAAGGACGTCGCCGGTACAGAAGGGGTTAATGAGAGCTCTACACTGGCCAAAGTTTAAAACTTTGAATGCTAATGAGTGCGAGCACTAATGGTGGTACAGTATTAAGATCCGGACGTGGAGAGTCAAAGCATTTAAGATGCCTATTTCGTCCTCACTGTTGTAGCCTAATTGCCGACATTGTAATTCTAGCGTCGTTAACCCCTTCTGTAACAGCGACGTCCTTTTCACTATACTGTAGCGACTATAAGCAGATTTTATTAGGAAGGACGTTTGCTAATTAAGAGGCTATAGACTACCCCAATTATTAGGAAGGACGTTTGCTAATTAAGAGGCTACAGACTACCCCAATTATTAGGAAGGACGTTTGCTAATTAAGAGGCTACAGACTACCCCAATTATTAGGAAGGACGTTTGCTAATTAAGAGGCTACAGACTACCCCAATTATTAGGAAGGACGTTTGCTAATTAAGAGGCTATAGACTACCCCAATTATTAGGAAGGACGTTTGCTAATTAAGAGGCTACAGACTACCCCAATTATTAGGAAGGACGTTTGCTAATTAAGAGGCTACAGACTACCCCAATTATTAGGAAGGACGTTTTGCTAATTAAGAGGCTACAGACTACCCCAATTATTAGGAAGGACGTTTGCTAATTAAGAGGCTACAGACTACCCCAATTATTAGGAAGGACGTTTGCTAATTAAGAGGCTACAGACTACCCCAATTATTAGACAGACTACCCCAATTATTAGGAAGGACGTTTGCTAATTAAGAGGCTACAGACTACCCCAATTATTAGACAGACTACCCCAATTATTAGGAAGGACGTTTGCTAATTAAGAGGCTACAGACTACCCCAATTATTAGGAAGGACGTTTGCTAATTAAGAGGCTACAGACTACCCCAATTATTAGGAAGGACGTTTGCTAATTAAGAGGCTACAGACTACCCCAATTCATCCCTTTAGTTACCACATATCCTTCCTAAGCTTCATAAAATCGACGTCATCGGTACAGCAGAGGTTAATACTAACACAACAATCATATCTCTATAATAACTTACGATAGTCTATATTTCCTGAGTTATGATAAGTTTTAAATAATTGATTTATAACGTCTCACTTTTAACTTAGGGCATCCAGATCCCTTTTAACCCTTTCAGTACAGATTTTTAGTCATTTTATTCTGGGGAACATTAGACGATATTGGTCAGATTAGGGAGGATTTTTCACAATCATGGGGTCGGCCAATACCGTAAATAACGCCTTCAGAAAGAATATGTCTCCATAAATTGTATTTTTGTTAACAGTAGACGTTTTATTAAGAGCAAGAAGGCCTCTAAAAATCTAAGAGTTAAGGGGAGGTTTTTAGTTTGGTCCCTAGATATCCTTCAAGCTTAAGATTACACCCCCTTGAGCCCTTTTCAAGTTAAATTTGTACATTTTTCGGTAGAAAAATGTCCCGGCTGAAAGCCGGTTCCTCTTAAATTACAGGCTCGCTATCGCTCGCCAGGATAAAATCGACACCTAAATGGCACGAAAGGTCTTACAATTGACAGAAAAGGGTTGAAAGTTCTTAAAATCGTCAAAATAATGGGGCAACCGTCTTAAAATTAGAAAAACAATGGGAATAAACATGAGGGAGAAAGGAGTCAAGAAAAACTCCCTCAAGTGGAAATCTCCCCTAAACATTGAATAAGTGTATGCAGTTTTAAATGTGGCTTCTTAAGTTACCTATTAATTATTAGGCCAGAAGTCTTGAAAACTAACATTTGTAATTCAAAACGGACGAGAGTATTGGAGCTACTCTGTCTACCATTTGGGAAGAGTCAGCCGAGAAAGAGGTGTGGTGGAAATTTAAAGCCCATATGTTTTATCCCTTCTTGAGCTACAGAGGTTAGAGGTCAATCTTTCTGGCCCAATGTGACTATACTACTGTATTGTCATTGCACTAAACATAAAACTCTTCTCTGCCTTGCGGTTTGTTTCCATGTTAAAGGAGCCCACCTCGCTTTTTTCTCTTTCTCTCCCTCTCTCTTTGGCTTGTATCGATTCGGCCCCATTCAGCCTACTGTTTTAAGACGTTTATCCCCATCCAGGTGTCACTATTTTCCTGGCGAGCGGTAGCGAGCCAGCATATATATATTTTTGTTTTGACAGCAAGCTAAATTTGCAAATTTTTCAATAGAAAAATTTCTCCGGCGAAGCCGGATTTCTCCACACACAATGCTGGCTCGCTATCGCTCGCCTGGAAGATATCGACACATGGATGGGGATAAACGTCTTAAAACAGTTGGCTGAATGGGGCCGAATGGATACAAGCCAGGGAAAGAGAGAAACGGAGAGAAAGATAAAAAAAAAGGATGACCTCCCTTAACGCAATTGACTTTATACAGCTACATCAACCACAGTGGTAAATATATACATATATATTTATATTTCTCGTGTCTCTTGCTGATCCGTCTACCCCATGTGGGAGTAAGGGTTGGCTACTAACTGACGGACCGACTCTTTATGCCCCCTCAGATATCCTTCTAGCCTTCAAAAAAAGATTGTCTAATAAATAATAAGTTGAAAGGGTTAATTAAAACTAGTGATAACGATAAAGGCACACATATCTGCAGCGGCTCTCCGTCTCTGTGTGCTGCTGCAGGAAAACCCCGCAAAAAAACAAGTTATATGGCCTCCCGACGACAGGGGAGTCTATTAAAACTATTGGTTCTCGCTTTCTCAAAAGATTTCTCCTTTTCTGTCGATTCGATTTACTCCTTGACCTTCTGATTCGCTTCCCCTGGACCTCTCTTGGACTGTGTACTTTTAAGAGACGGGGTTCGGATTCTCTCTCTCTCTCTCTCTCTCTCTCTCTCTCTCTCTCTCTCTCTCTCTCTCTCTCTCTCTCTCTCTCTCTCTCTCTATTTGTTTCTTCTCACTTTCATATTAATTGTGTGTCTAATTATCTACCTATCTATGTCTATCGTATAATTTTGCTTTCTCTCATATATGTAATACTGTATATATATATATATATATATATATATATATATATATATATATATATATATGTATATGTTTGTTTTTCTCTCTCACACACACACACACACACACACATCCTGCAGCCCTTTTCTAATCCACGTCACGGTCTTAATTAAAGAATAGGAAGATGCTAGGATCACCACATTCCTAGTTGACAACTTTCTATTTCCGTCGTACTCCAGATATAAATAGAGCATATGTACAGTATATATATATATATATATATATATATATATATATATATATATATATATATATATATATATTATGATGGTAGTGCACGAAGACGATAACTTTGTATCAATTGCCTCGAGCCTTACAGGTTAGGCTTACCTATATCAGATGACAATATCATTGTGATTAATGTTAATGACATATGATTTCACTAAGCCTTTTCATTAACGTGAAAAGTACAAAATTATTGTCTATCATTTGTAATCCTTTAAATCGGAAAACACCTTCTTAAGTTGAAATCAATCTAGAAATAGGTGGAATAATACTAAGATTAGACTCACTCCATTAAATGGAATATAGCTAAAACATATTAATGCAGCTATAGCCATTAAAACGTCTTCTTAAGACATAAATGGTTAGATTGATACACAGGCAAATAGAAGGAAGCAGACATGTAAACAAACACACACAAAGAACTTAGGCAAACAAAGAGACAGACAAACAGATAAATTACCTAGTGTGCTGAACAAAAACATATATCTAACTCAAAGCTCCAGACAAAGAATTTCCCATAAGAAAAAGATGTTTCCTCTACACTTACTTAACATTGAATGTAGTCCCTTAAAAATAGTTATAGGGATCATATTTATCTGTAAATCAAATGCAAATAAAACAAAACTGTTCATGAATACACCATAATAATGCATACGATACATCAACAGAATAAATTCCGAATAATGTATAAGCTTTACTTTGCATTGAATTGGTGTAGATAAACATGTAATCCAGCAACATAAACACTTATAATTTAGAGTATGAACAATATTGTATGTTCGCGTTATGCTGCTGCCAAGCTATATCAAATTGTAAGCCTTATATATTATGCTCTCCTAACATGTAATTGTAAGCCTTATATATTATGCTCTTCTAACATATAATTGTAAGCCTTATATATTATGCTCTTCTAACATATAATTGTAAGCCTTATATATTATGCTCTTCTAACATATAATTGTAAGCCTTATATATTATGCTCTCCTAACATGTAATTGTAAGCCTTATATATTATGCTCTTCTAACATATAATTGTAAGCCTTATATTATTGCTCTTCTAACATATAATTGTAAGCCTTATATATTATGCTCTTCTAATATATAATTGTAAGCCTTATATATTATGCTCTTCTAACATATAATTGTAAGCCTTATATATTATTCTCTTCTAATATATAATTGTAAGCCTTATATATTATATTATGCTCTTCTAACATATAATTGTAAGCCTTATATATTATGCTCTTCTAACATATAATTGTAAGCCTTATATAATATATTATGCTCTTCTAACATATAATTGTAAGCCTTATATTATGCTCTTCTAACATATAATAGTAAGCCTTATATATTATGCTCTTCTAATATATAATTGTAAGCCTTATATAATATATTATGCTCTTCTAACATATAATTGTAAGCCTTATATATTATGCTCTTCTAACATATAATAGTAAGCCTTATATATTATGCTCTTCTAATATATAATTGTAAGCCTTATATAATATATTATGCTCTTCTAACATATAATTGTAAGCCTTATATATTATGCTCTTCTAACATATAATTGTAAGCCTTATATATTATTCTTTTCTAATATATAATTGTAAGCCTTATATATTATGCTCTTCTAACATATAATTGTAAGCCTTATATAATATATTATGCTCTTCTAACATATAATTGTAAGCCTTATATATTATGCTCTTCTAACATATAATTGTAAGCCTTATATATTATGCTCTTCTAACATATAATTGTAAGCCTTATATATTATGCTCTTCTAACATATAATTGTAAGCCTTATATATTATGCTCTTCTAACATATAATTGTAAGCCTTATATATTATGCTCTTCTAACATATAATTGTAAGCCTTATATATTATGCTCTTCTAACATATAATTGTAAGCATTATATATTATGCTCTTCTAACATATAATTGTAAGCCTTATATATTATGCTCTTCTAATATATAATTGTAAGCCTTATATATTATGCTCTTCTAACATATAATTGTAAGCCTTATATATTATGCTCTTCTAATATATAATTGTAAGCCTTATATATTATATTATGCTCTTCTAACATATAATTGTAAGCCTTATATATTATGCTCTTCTAACATATAATTGTAAGCCTTATATAATATATTATGCTCTTCTAACATATAATTGTAAGCCTTATATATTATGCTCTTCTAACATATAATAGTAAGCCTTATATATTATGCTCTTCTAATATATCATTGTAAGCCTTATATATTATGCTCTTCTAACATATAATTGTAAGCCTTATATATTATGCTCTTCTAACATATAATAGTAAGCCTTATATATTATGCTCTTCTAATATATAATTGTAAGCCTTATATAATATATTATGCTCTTCTAACATATAATTGTAAGCCTTATATATTATGCTCTTCTAACATATAATTGTAAGCCTTATATATTATTCTCTTCTAATATATAATTGTAAGCCTTATATATTATGCTCTTCTAACATATAATTGTAAGCCTTATATATTATATTATGCTCTTCTAACATATAATTGTAAGCCTTATATATTATGCTCTTCTAACATATAATTGTAAGCCTTATATAATATATTATGGTCTTCTAACATATAATTGTAAGCCTTATATATTATGCTCTTCTAACATATAATTTACTTTTTTCTTTACTTGGCACGGGTATTTTTTATTCATTGCTTTACATTTCTCCAAAAGTTTAAGGGGAGGTTTTTAGTTTGTTTTCTACTCCTCCAGCAATCTTAAAATGTCACCCCCTTGACCCTCTTTAAAGATAAATTTGTACATTTTTCGGTAGAAAAATGTCCCGGCTGAAAACCGGTTCCTCTTATATAACAGGCTCGCTATCGCTCGCCAGGATAAAATCAACACCTGAATGGCACGAAAGGTCTTAAAATTGACAGAAATGGCTCGAAAGTTCTTAAAATCGTCAAAATAATGGGGCGAATGTCTTAAAATTAGAAAAGCAATGGGGCTAAACACGAGGGAGAAAGGAGTCAAGAAAAAAATCCCTCAAGTGGAAATCTCCCCTTAATTACTTCTCCCTACCACTACCGTTGTTTTGTCTGTGTGTATGTGTTGTTTTAAGGGACCCCACCTCGCTTTTTTTTTTCTCTGTCTCTCCCTCTCTCTTTGGCTTGTATCCATTCGGCCAAATTCAGCCTACTGTTTTAAGACGTTTACCGCCATCCAGGTGTCAATATTTTCCTGGCGAGCCGGCATATAAATATTTTTGTTTTGACAGCAAGCTACATTTGTAATTTTTTCTATTAAGCCGGATTTCTCCATACAATGCTGACTCGCTATCGCTCGCCATGCAGGAATCGACACCTGGATGGGAATACAAGTCTTAAAACAATTGGCTGAATGGGGCCGAATGGATACAAGCCAGGGAAAGAGAGAAAATGAGAGCTAGATAAAACAAAAACGGTGACCCCCTTAATCTAATTACCCCAGACGATTGTTAAAAGAAGCAATTGTATCTATCCAGAAGTTATAACCTCTCTCCCCTAACCCTTTGTACTACGTGTGTTATTCATTTACGCTTTCTGTCTGTCTGTCTCTCTCTCTCTCTCTCTCTCTCTCTCTCTCTCTCTCCCTCTCTCTCTCTCTCTCTCTCTCTCTGATCTCGTGGATATTACGGCTCCTATGTTTAATTTCCTTATTTTACACAGTTTGCCCTTCCGTCTGCCCCCACCTTCCCTACTAATATCCTTCCCTCTCTCCTTTCATCTCTCTCTCTCTCTCTCTCTCTCTCTCTCTCTCATATACAACCCGACAATTTTCCTGGAAATGTGTCTTTAACCCCTTCTGTTCCAGCGACGTGCTTCTCATTTTAATCTAGCTATATTTAGACGATTTTCTGCAGTTTAAGAAGGAGCTGTGGTAGTAAAAAGGGGCAAGTGAGATAGTTAGAAGCCTGTTATTTGCTGAAGGGCTCTTTTAAGCTGAATAAAATCATCTATTAGTAGTCAGAATAAAGTTAAATGGATGGCATCGGTACTGAAAGGGTTAATTGGACACGTAGTGAAATTGTTGTCTACGCCATGTGGACAAAGACTTGATTAATGGAGGAAACGTGCCATCACCCAGCTCTTTAGAGATTGCAGTTTTATCATATTTATTTTAATCACCAATGCGTTGGACTTTATGTATACACTATGACATTATGATATAGTACTTTGACAATCATCAATTAATTCAAATCACGATTTACTGGCATTATTTATTTCTAATAATTAATCTCGTGAGATTACTTATAATTATCTTCTAATCGATGTAATAGTTTACTTTGGATCTAACAGTACGTTCCTTCTGCTAAATGAGAGAGAGAGAGAGAAAGAGAAAAAGAGAGAGAGAATGTGTGTGTGTGTGTGTTTGAATTATACATCAAGAATAGTTATACAAGTCTGCGGTATTAACGAGCCAAATTTCACTTATTATACCATTCTCTAATTATTATCTCCAGCTTTGTCTTAGTGTACTCTCTCTCTCTCTCTCTCTCCATTTTTCCTAGCCCATGTCCAACTACTTCTCCTCTCCTTCCTCGTTTTCGATACCTAATGATCACATTCCGTTTTTTCTCCTTCTCCATTCTTTTACCTTGCCCTCCCTACCGTTGTCTTCTCTCTCTCTCTCTCTCTCTCTCTCTCTCTCTCTCTCTCTCTCTCTCTCTCTCTCTATCTCTCTCTTTCTCTCTTTCTCTCTATCTATCTATCTATCTATCGCTCTTTTTTTCTCTCTCTCTCTATCTCTTTTTCTCTCTTTTACCCCAGATGATAATACGTTACCATACCCTTTTGTTTTCTATATTATTTTAAGAATCTTCGTTCCTTTACTTTTCTCTATTTATGTTGCTAATTATATGCTAAACATATATACGGTTTTTAGAAAATATTGTTTAAATATCTAGTAAACCTCTGAATTACAATGTACAATAATAATTTCTTATTTACTTGTAAAATAAAGTATTGTTATCTTAATGCATGATTATTTTATTTAATATTCTGGTGGTTATTCTTAAAATTACATCGTATTTTCTTAAACATGCATTAGCTTGTTCTGCTTACGTGATACGAGTGATAGTGAATTTCTCTGGCAGAACTGGCTCTTGTCAGGCATTATTTATATTATTGTTAGTATTTACATTTTGCTTCGTAGTAGTTGTAGTACATGAATGAGGGACGATTTTCTGAAGAAGAATGGGTATCAAATGGTTGCATCAAGCTTAGTTTTATAAGTGTTTCCGAACTTGAATAGATTTGAAAGTAACAACAAAGATGATAACAGATATGTCACCATTTAGAAAGGGCTGGAAGCTTAATGGTTTCGTCACACATATATATTTTTTGCTATGCTTTCTACGTAATCTATATGTTGCTATTTGCTTGCCACTGCCATTACTTTCTTTCCATTCCATTTATCTTAATTTAACTGCAAACTCTCCTCCTTCCTTCTTTGTTGGCACACATTCGTTTCGTTTCTTTCTACTGGTGTCCTCCTTGTTCTATCGGTTGTCATGTTAGTCCTTCCTTCACATCCACCTAAATGCAATTCTTCATCATATGTGTTTACATTATTTTATTTTATTTGGACTTGTTTC
>CM064514.1:61556096-61630060 GCA_032716605.1 Paralithodes platypus
TATATATGTGTGTATGTATGTATGTGTATATGTATGTGATATATAATATGGTATATATGTATATCTGTATATGTACTGTATGTGTATGTGTGTATGTGGATATATGCATATTATATTTTGTAAGGCCAGACTGCCTAGTAAGGACCTTGAGGTCTGTGTGGTCTGTGTATCAATGTAGCTCTATGTAGCTATGTAGCTCTTCCTCGTCTCTCTCTCTCTCTCTCTCTCTCTCTCTCTCTCTCTGTTTCTCTCCTCTCTCTACTCTCTCTTCCTCTACTCCATCTCTCTCTCGCTCTCTCTCTCTCTCTCTCTCTCTACTCTCTCTCTCTCTCTCTCTCCTCTCTATCTCTATCTCTCTCTCTTCTCTCGCCTATCTCTCTTATCTCTCTCCTCGTCTCTCCTCTCTCTCTCTCCTCTCTCTCTCTCTCTCACTCTCACTCTCTCTCTCTCTCTCTCTCTCTCTCTTTCGGACACGCTAACAAAAGAAACGTGTTATCGTAAATTTCGTCCACTTTTCACCGCTCCTCTTCACACATCCCACAAAGTTTCGTGCCGGCTGACCGTCCCATAACTCAAGCATTTTATCAGAGCCGTCACGAGTGAACGATAAAGTGCGGGACTGAGTGAATACAGGGGTGTGGCGGGATGCTCAAGGTGTGAAGGGGAAAGAGTGTGTGGATAGAAGACAGATTTTATAATATTATATATATATATATATATATATATATATATATATATATATATATATATATATATATATATGTGTGTGTGTGTGTGTGTTATAGAGACAAATAGGTTGATACGTACAATATATACTGTATATATTCATACATAATATGCCCTGTTCATTATAGGTAAGCCAGAAATCCTAACTTCTAATCTTTGTAGCTCAAAGGGTTACAGCAAACGGGCTATAACATTCTACATATATTGCGGACTCTTTCCAAAAGGTAGAAATATTAGCTCGGTTACTCAAGTCGTGTATGAGATAAAGAGGTTTGTTTTTAAGATGTTTGGCTTAATTATTATGATAATGGAAATCTTCTTTTGGTCCATATTTATACAGATTGGTTCTTTTGGTCCATATTTATACAGATTGGTTCTTTTGGTCCATATTTATACAGATTGGTTCTTTTGGTCCATATTTATACAGATTGGTTAAACAAATAAATTGTTATGTGACCTAGCTCTTTGATGACCACGTTCATCTTTTAAGAGGTTAAGTATTCAATGTTGTTAAGAGCTATATTAGATAGACTTTAGACGAATATACTTTAATTGTGTTTTATTGTGTCCACTATGAAAGCTATGTGCAGTTAGGTAATGGTAGATTATGGCTGGATAACAAACAGTATACCTACAACATATACTGTATCTATTAACCCCTTCTGTACCGGTCACGTTAATTAAACTATATTCTGGCTACTGGTACTATTAGACGATCGCGTTCAGTATAAAAGAGGCCTCCAACAATGAACAGGCTTCGAACTATCTCACTTATCCCTTATTAATACCTCAGTCCTACTATAGCTGAAAAAGATCGTCTCAGTATAGCAAACATATAAATAAATAGACTTCGCCGACACAGAAGGGGTTAAGTAGATTAAGGAGAGATGGGCGTATTTATTTGTTTATTGTTTATCTTTGTATCATTGTTTAGTTTCATCCAAAAACTTCCATCAAGCTGTAAAAACACCCCCTAGACCCCCCCCATCAAGAAAAATATGTAAATATTTAGGTAAAAAATGTCACGGCCGAAGGCCGGTTCTTCGTAGGACGTTATCGATCGCCAGGAAAAAATCGACATCTAAGTGGCACGAAAGGTCTTCATATTGACAAAGAAATGTGGTGTAAAGTCTGAAATCGCCAAACTAATGGGCCGAACGTCATACAATCTGAAAACTAATGGGGCTAAACATGAAAAACAAGGGGGTCCAGAAAAGCGACCCATCTCCCCTTATGTATGATAGAGGAGTAAGGTGTGGTAGTTTAGGTTCTGGCAAGGTGGAGGGAAGTATAGGGCAGAGAAACTATAGTCGGTTTTATGCTAGCTGGCGGTAAATGGAATCCCTTGGCACCTAATATATCGATAACTAATGACAAATATGAAACTACTGTGTCTCGGAGTCATGATTATGCCAAGTTTTCATATTTAACATCATATTTCAGCAAAAAACAAAAAATCATGGTAATTGCAGACTAATCAAGACACAGACATGACAATTCACCGTCAGATGAAATACAACAGGGTAATAATTGACTCAGTATGTCTGTTGCCGAATTCTGTTTTCTAATATTCTTTGATGAGAGAGAGAGAACATTGTTGTGTCGTAGAGGACTGCATGTAAAATGGTTAGGACATAATATTATTATTATTGGAAACATCAATACGCGATGATAAAGTGAGCGACAGGAGGTGGTTTGTGTGTGTGTGTGTGTGTGTGTCTGAGTGTGCGTGTGTGTGTGGGAGTGGTGTGATTTTGTAAGAAACATACAATTGAATCTACTTTTCGAAGAATGTTGAGAGGGGGAAAAGTAGTGTTGGAGAGAGAGGAAGCTGTTAGAGTGGTTTTGTTGCGTGTGTTATTTGACTGTATACTGTGCGTCGTCGAGGTGTCCCCCGACTGGTTGCGAACATGTGAAACAATTTAGTGTTTTATTCTGGACCCCCTTCTCCTTTGTGCTTAGCCCCATTTATTTTGGTATTAAGACGTTCGCCATATCAGTTTATAGATTATAGGACCTTTCGTCCCATTTCTTTGTCGATTTCAAGACCTTTCGTGTCATTTAAGTGTCGATGTTTTCCTTGCGAGCGATAGCGAGCCTGTAATTTAGGAGGAAGATTTAAGAGAAATTTTCACTTAACCCATACAGTACCGGTGACGTCCTTTTCATCATATTCTGGCTATTAGATGATTTTATTTAGCTTAGGGAAGGCCTCTAACCATGAAAAGGCTACAAAGTATGTCGTTATCTTTTGAGCCACCACAGATCCTTCCTAAGCTGCATGAAATAGTCTAAATATAGCTAGAATATATTATAAGACACGTTGCTGGTACAGAAAGGGTTAAGGAAGTGTTATTATTCTGGACCCTCGTTTCCCTCATGTTTAGCCCCATGAATTTTGACATTTTAAGACGTACGAGATTAGTGTATATACTTTAAAGACGTTAAGATTAGTGTATATTTTAAAGACGTTGAGATTAGTGTATATAATTTAAGACCTTATGACCTTTCGTGGCTCTTAGGTGCCTAGTTTTACCTGGCGAGCGATAGCAAGCCTTCAATGTTTGACTGAGATATCACTAGATTGAATATTATGAAAACTTCCCTTCAGCACGATGACATAATTTTCATCATATTCTGGTCACCATCAGACGATTTTCTTTAGCTTATAATCTACCTCTAGTACTCAATGGGCAAAATAAGATCTCGATAAACCCTCTGAGTAACATAGGTCCTTCTGAAAATACATAAAATCGTATAATTCTAGCCAGAATCACAGGTACAAAAGTGACATCATGCTGAAAGGGATGCAAGAGCCTAATACAACAGAAGTCGGCAACAGGCCTACGGGCACAAAGTAGTCAGTTCTGTTTATACCCAAGTCCATTCATTATAGGTAGGCTAAAAATCTTGACCATTAACCTCTATAACGACTAGAGTAATCAAGCTAATATTTTTACCATTTAGGAAGGGTTAGCCAGGAAGTAAGTATGAACATTTACAACCCCTTTGTTCTAGTCCTTATTTTGAGTTCCATAGGTTAGGGGTCATGATTATTGGGCTACCTATAATCAATGGATTTGCCGCGGCGGTCGAGAGGTGAGCACGTTCACATGTGAATCTGCTTGACCTGGGTTCGATCCCAGTCCAGGCGGACATTTAGTGGGTGTTGTAGTACGTCCTAGCATGTTTCACATGCTTGCACCCAGTCGGGAGACACCTCGACAACGTATACAGACTAATAACACACATAACAAAGTCACTACAACAGCTTCCTCTCTCTCCGACACCCCTTCTCCCCTATCTACATTCTTCAGAAAAATAGAATGTAGATACGAGGTGCCGTTGTACAGGCGTATCCCTCAATACCTTAACCTGACCTGCATGCTTACCTGCTCTATCTGTCTTACAGCTAGATAAGAACGACTTCAAATACAACCTATTGTATATCCCCTTCATTATTTCATCTATTATCTGACTAAGACTTCCCAATACAACCTACTGTATATCACTCATACTTAAACTATCATATTTATATTTCTAAATACTATTAGGATATGTCAATAGGAGTGCATGTTACATATGAATATTTATAACCGATATCACTTATAATTAATCTACTTTATTGTTTAAGTACTTATAAGGATATGCCAATAGGATTGCATATTATTGTGCATATTTATGTAAGCCTCTTTGCATCTAAAAAATAAATAAAGCAAAACTCTGAAAAAACGTCAATCCTGATAATTTTTCTCACTCAAATCCATCTCTGAATCTGATTTAATTATTCCGTATTAAATAAACCATACCATTATCGTATTTTCCACTTTCTTTTGTTTCACGGTCTAACATGATTAGCTTACGTTTCGTGTTTATGTTTCTAGTGGTGGTGGGGGCTGGGAAGAGAGTGGTGGAGGGGAAGAGGGGTGTTGTAAGGACTAATCGGGGAAGAATTATGGAGGGTGAGATTTGGATGGAGGAGAGCTAGGTGGGCAAGCGAAGACTGAACGGGGAGCTGTGGCCGGGTAAAGGGACATGGGCTAAGAAGGGCGCCCACGGGAAAGAGAGAGAGGACGAGGCTAAGGGACCTGATCAAGGAAAGGGTTAAGAGGACTACCAGGACCTCGTGAACCGTCTAATCGCCACCCTCAAGAATGTCACCTAGCCTGACACTTTTCGCAGACGGTTGATGACGAAGGACTCCATCTCCAAGCGGTACACCCTTCCTACTGGGGAATCCTCCTTCGGCATCTTTGGAGTTAAGAGTTCCGGGGACCTTCACCTCGCCCTAACTCGGCCCCGGGATAATAAGTATGTCATCATCAGCCTGCGGGACTCGAGATTCGGGAATGAGACCCAGATCATCACCACGGGCTTGGGCGATAACCGCATATTTGTCTCCTAAAACATCATAAATATGGATCAGAATAAATACAACTGGTTCATGATTTTTCTAAAGGAAAAGGCTCTTGCACTCTACCAAGCCGGGAACATTGATCCGATTTTGTTTTATGAGGCAGACAATAAAACACAGATCAAAAGTTTCCGGGAATTTACGATGTTTACCTTGGCCTCAAAATCTAACGCGCAATGGGACTTCCTCGGTAAGCACTACAAGGGTGAGAACGAAGCCACGAGCCCGGAGGATCCCGCCTTGATCATTGAACTAAACGAGGTGGGAAAGGGCCTAGTCGACCGCGTGGATCTGCGAAACCTAATCGACCTTAAGAAACCCCAGAGCGCGACAGATAAACGGAAGGTGAGGCAGGCTAAAGACTTGTTCCGGAGCATGGGGCCCTACCGGGCGCTTCTGAGGTACTACGGTCACAAGGACCCCAGCCTGAAGAAGCCCACAATCCCCATCATAGCCACCGTCCAAGTGAAGCAGGGCAAGAAGGGCTCGAAAGTAAAAAAAGACAACAGTAAGGAAGAGAAAAGGAGGAAGGAGGGGGAAAAGGAAAAAGATGACACAAAAAAGGGAAAGGAGGGTGAAAAGGACAAGCATGAGAAAGAAAATAAAGGGTAGAACAATAAGGAAAATGCAGGAAAGGACGAAAAGGAAAATAAATACAGAAGCCCGAAGGTAAAGAGTGCGACTTCCGATGATGGAGGCAAAAACCGAAAGGGTGTCGATTCGAAAGCTAATACAAAAAGAATGCAATTAAACAGGCAGGCAAAATATTTGATTCACGGGTGAGGAGTGGGTGTTGATCTAGGTTTTACTCTGATTTTATCTTTAACTTTGTTCTATTGAAAAAATAAAAAATATAAATAAATAACAACTATTACATTGTACTGGTCATTTTTGTCTGTTCTTTAACCCTTAGCAAAAACGATGACGTATTTTCTTTTGTTCTGGCTATCATTAGACTATTTTATTCATTAACCCCTTCCGTACCGACGACGTCTTTTTAACTTTATTCTGGCTACTATTAGACTATTTTATTAACTTTTAAAAGGGCCTCCAGCAATTAACAGGTTCGAAGTATATCTCTTAACCTTTTGACAACTACAGACCTTTCTTAAACTGCGCAAAATCGTCTAAATATAGCTAGAATAGAAGTAAAAAGACGTCACCGGTACAGAAGGGGTTAAGAAGAGCATATAGAAGTCAGGAGGTTAATAAAGATAGTTTTTAGCGTTATCGTTATCACAGATCCTTCATCTAATCTATTTCATAACGATGACACCTTCAGTATATTTATTTCAGTTTATCTAATATTACATTATTAATTTAACTTCGGGAGGACCTGATGAATTTGGAAAGTTACCTGGTTTACCCATTTTACTTACATATTTCTTTTATTACCGGTATTTTCATGGAAGATATATATATTTTTTTTTGCAAATTTCGAAAACAATATATTCAGTTTACCGTCTTCTAGACAAAAACAAACAAACAGACATACCCCTTCAGGATAAAAACAAAATAAAACAAAAGAAAGAAAGCAGCAAGACCCATTTCGAACTGAACATATACTGTATATACGTACATATACTGTATATACGTACATATATATTATTAGTACAAAAATCTTCAAATTTCTTATAAATTGCAGGCTCACTATCGCTCGCCAGGCAAGAAAACCCGACACCTGAATGGGGCAAAACATATATTCGCCAAAGTAATGGAGCGAAATATCTTTAAAATCACCTTACTGACGGGGCGAAACCTGGGAGTCCTACAATACCCCCACGACTCTTAAGGGGGGGATGGTCGATTTTTCTGGCCCCCCCTTCTCCCTCATTTTCAACCCCATTAGTTTTGATATTTTGAGACAGTCGCTCCATTAGCTTGGCGAATTTTACACCTTTCGCTCCATTTCTTTGTCAATATCGAGACCGTTCGTGCCAAATAGGTGTCGATTTGTTTCCTGGCGAGCGAAAGCGAGCCTGTAATTTTACAGCCTTTGGCCTGGGACATATTTCTAGCGATAACATTTACCCAATTTATCTTGAAGGAGGGTCTAGGGGGTGTTTCTAAGCTTGATGCAGGTCTAGCGAGGAAACTAAAATATAATTGAATAAGAAAAAAATAGCCCCCAAAATAACCACTACCCCCTTAAACGATTGTATACAGGTTAGGAAGGGTATACTTACAGGTTAGGAAGGGTATACTTACAGGTTATGGAGGGTATACTTACAGGTTAGGAAGGGTATACTTACAGGTTAGGAAGGGTATACTTACAGGTTAGGAAGGGTATACTTACAGGTTAGGAAGGGTATACTTACAGGTTAGGAAGGGTATACTTACAGGTTAGGAAGGGTATACTTACAGGTTAGGGAGGGCATACTTACAGGTTAGGGAGGGCATACTTACAGGTTAGGAAGGGTATACTTACAGGTTAGGAAGGGTATACTTACAGGTTAGGAAGGGTATACTTACAGGTTAGGAAGGGTATACTTACAGCTTAGGAAGGGTATCCTTACAGCTTAGGAAGCGTATACGGGAGTCAGAGGGTGGATTGGGACAGTTTCGATCATTTAACTCATACATATTCTTCCTAAACTGTAGAAAATCGTCTAATGAGAGCCAGAATTAACTGTAGAAATGCGCCATAATCCTCAAAGGGTTAAGTTAACAGATTTAAGGGGGTAGTGCTTGTTTTTGGGCTACGGTACGGTATATATTCATATATATATTTTTGAGTGTCCTCTCTAGACCTTCATCAATCTTCAAAATATAAACCCCTAGAGATAGATTTGTACATTTTGGGGGGAGAAAAATGTCCCGGCCAAAAGCAGATTCTTTCTAAATTTACAGGCTCGCTATTGCTCACCTGGAAAAATCCACACCAAAATGGCACAAAAGGTCATAATATTGACAAAGAAATGAGACGAAAGCTCTCATAATCGCCAAACAAACGATATAAATGTCTTAACATTTCAAAATTAATATGCAAAATATGAGGGAGAAGGGGGTCCAGAAAAAGGTGAGTATCCCCTCCTTAATGCTCCCAACTGTACGAACGGGCCAAATTCTTGCGTTAACCCGGCGTCACGCAAGCATATATTCCGTCAATTGTGTTCACGCAATTATGGTCTGGCCGCTTCAAAATGTGCGCTTTATCAGAATTCAGCCGCCTAACATAATCTACCTTCTGTCTAGTTACCGGTACCTGTGTTTAAAAAAAAAAAAAAAAAAAAAAAAAAAAAAAAAAAAAAAAAAAAGCCCGAAATATTGAGAGAAAAACTTGGTCATGAAAAATTTACGAAAACAGCGCTCGTGTAACAGCGGCTTAACCCTATCTGGTCCGATATCTTGGGGGCTAAATTATATTTTGCTTAAATATTATTGAGGATTTTGCTTGCCTTTGCCCTTTTTGGGCAATATACTTTAGCTTGTCCCATAAACGAACAAAAATGCATTGCCAGATTTCTTTCAAACTTTAAGAAATGCCCACCCGAATTCCCTTCAAGCTAACTCTGTAATTGTTTTCGATAGAAAAATGTGTTGGAGACTTCTTCAGGCTGGCTATCGCTCGCCCATAAATTAAAACATTACGCCTGAATGGGGTGAAGTGTCTTGTTATCTTTAACCCGCACAGTACCGGTGACATTCTTTTCATTATATTCTGGCAGCTATTAGACGATTTTATCAGTTTTAGAAGGGCGTCCAGCAATTATCAGACTTCAAAATATCTCAATCGATCCTTTTAACTACCACAGATCCTTCTTAAGCTGCATAATATCGTCTAAATATAGCTAGAATAAAATCTAACAGACGTCGCTGGTACAGAAAGGGTTAATTAGAATCTACCTCTAGGACTCGGAGGGGTAAATCCGATCTCAGTAAACCCTCTTAATAACACAGGTCCTTCGTTAACCCCTTAGTACCGAGTTGTCCTTGTCATTATAATCTGGATATTATTAGACGATTGTATCCAGCTTATGGAGGACGTGTAGCATTCAAAAGGCTTCAAACTATCTCTATTATCTATTTTAAATACCACAGCTTCCTCCTAAGATGCATAAAATCGTCTAAATTGTAGCTGTACTAACACAAAATGCCACCTCGGTAAGGAAGGGGTTAACTGCATAAAATTGTCTAACTTTAGCCAGAATAAAAGGCAAGAAGACGTAATCGTGCTGAAGGAGTTAACGTGGTGGAATGTACTCGTGTGCATTAGTAAACATGTGTGCATTTCGTGTATGAGCATGCTGTGTGCACCATTCGTGACTGTGTGTGTGGGTGTGTGTGTGTGTGCCTGGAGGGATAAGCAGTACAATTTCACCGACCTATTTTGACACGCTAATCAAATATTCTGAAACATTACCTTGAGCTACATTAACAAAGTCAGTGTTTTCCCTCAATCAATGTTACTTGTGCAGGCGATTCTAAATAATTGCGAAAATTCGGTTATGTATGTGTATTTGTGTGCGCGTATACTTGTGTGCACGTGTGTGTGTATATATGTGTGTATCTATGCCCCTTATATGTACATCCACGAGTGCGTGTGCATGTCTGTGTGTATGTGTGTGTATGCCTGTATATGTGTGTGAGTGAATGTGTGTGTGTTAACGACTATACGTGTATGTATGAGGGTACATGACTGTCAGTGTATGTATCTGTGTATGTGCCTGTATGCATGTATTTGTGTGTGTACGTATTTTAGTGCGTGTAAGTGTATGTGCGTGCGATAGTGTTATTACGTTATTATGCGGAGTCAATTACACCCTTTTATCAGCGTACTTTTGTGTGCATGGGGAAGGGGAGGCCGTTCATGATGTCCCTGGCCTAGTCAACGGTGTATGTTTGCAGGATCTCGACACTTAAAAAACGCGCTTAATAAATCCTTGGTAATTTCAATAGACTTTTGGGGGGAGGTTTTTGGTTTCTCTAGACCCGGCTTCTCCCCCATATTTAGCCTTATTTGTTTTGATATTTTAAGACGTTCGCCCCTTTACTTTGTCGATTATAAGACCTTCCGCCCTATTTCCTTGCGAATATTAAAACTGTTTGTGACATTCGGGTGTCGACTTTATCTTGGCTAGCGATAGCTGGCCAAGAAATTTTTCTACCAAACAAATGATCTCAAAGAGGAGTCCTGGGGTATTTAAAATAAAATTGATATGGAGCAAACTACCCCCCCCCCCCCTCAAGCAATGTAAATATACATGAAACAATCGTATATAAAATTATGAACTAACAAATGTCTCCAGCGAAGCCGGATTTCTGCATACAATGCTGAATCGCTATCGCTCGCCAGGAAGAAATCGACACCTGGATGGGGATAAACTTCTTAAAACAGTTGGCTGAATGGTTCCGAATGGATACAAGCCAGGGAAAGAGAGAAAAGGAGAGAAAGATAATAAAAAAAAACGGTGACCCTCCTTAATAGGCCTATGTCGACATGTTTGGGGTTATTATGAAATTTTGGTTCATTAGTTTTGGGAGTTTTGAGGGGTTTGGCTATTTTCAAGCAAGCATATTTAGTTTGCCTCCTAGACTAAGAACAAAGCCTCGCCAGATCCCCTTCAATAACAAAATAAAAAAAATTACCCCAAGATTCCTTTCAAGCTGAAAATGGAGAGAAAAAAAATCAGTAGAAAAAATATATCCAGGCCATTGTCCGGTTTCATTTAAATTGCAGGCTTGTTATCGCTTGACCCAGAAAAACACATGACCCCTGAATGGCATGAATGTTATATAATCGCCAAACAAATTAGGTGAAACATCTCGAGATCTTCAAACTAATGGAGTGAAACAGAGCTGTTCCAAAAGACAGACCCTACACCAGATATGATTAAAAACAGGTGTGTGTGTGTGTGTGTGTGGGGGGGGGGGGGGGGGGCATTCTTGCTGTCACTAGCTCAGTTCTTATTTCATGCAGGATATTTAGTTTATTAGCCTTTTCAAGATTGTGGCGTAATTTGAAAGTTTATTCTGGCTATCATTAGACGATTCTATACAGTTTAAGAATGATCTGTGGAAATTGTAAGGGTAAGGAATATCTCAATTAACCCTCTGACTTCAATATAATCTTCCGAATTTGATTAATAACGTCTAATAATAGCCAGAAAACCGAAAAGAAATGCGTAATCGGATATTGAGAAGGTTAAGAACATATACAAATGAAAGGGTTAAGAAAACGATGCCTGTATTTCGGTTAGCAGCTTTAAAAATGTCATAATACTGAATATCTAGCCGCTAATTACTCGGATGACTTTCGCTAACCAGCCTTTTTACATCTCTTGCTCACCATAAAGAGATAAATGTCTGCATGCAATTTACTGGTACATAAAAGCTCCATTTTAGCTCTAATTGGTGTGTGGCTGGGCGAGTATGTGTGTGTGGTGTGTTGTGCTGTATGTTTGTTCGTTGATGTGGTGTGGTGTGTATTTGTGTATGTGTGTGTGTTGTGGTGCGTGTTTGTGCGTGTGCGTGTGTGTGTGTGTAAGCGTGTGTCTATGTGCTTGTGTGTGATTTTGTGCTAATGAGTATGCGCGTATTTGTATGTTTGTAAGTATGCGTGTGTGTCTTCTTTTATGTGTGTGTGATCTTGTGCGTGTGTGTGTGTGTGTGAATGTTTGTGTGTATGTGTAGGTGCGTGTGTGTCTTCTCAACTATGAATTATGAACTGGCTGACCATCTCACTAGGCAACAAGCGCTAATTAGATTGATGTAAAGGTTATAAAAAGAACCTGGCCGAGTTGTGCCCCTAGTAAGAGTGTAATGATGTAACGCTCTATATACACACAGGTCCCCAAAACAATCACCTGTTTCAGTAAAGGGAAGGATTTGAGTTTATTACCTAGACCTCCATCTAACTAAAGAAAATACCCCCAAGACCCCCAATCGATCTACATTTCTCCATTTTTCGGAAGAAAAATATCCGGACCGAATGCCGTTTTCTCCTATATAACAGGCTCGCTATCGCTCGCCAGGAAAATAGCATAAAAAAATATACAAGTCTACGGTATTTGCACGCCATGTTTAACTTACTTTTGCCATTGAAGAATGTGTCATAGGCTGACCC
This sequence comes from Paralithodes platypus, assembly GCA_032716605.1. NCBI lineage: Eukaryota > Metazoa > Arthropoda > Malacostraca > Decapoda > Lithodidae > Paralithodes > Paralithodes platypus. Next base: position 61,568,303 of record CM064514.1, read on the forward strand.
AATCCTACAGTATATCATATTCCTCAAGGAAGATGGGAACTGTTTACAGAGCTGTAAAAGGGAGTCTACAACATGAGCTGGACGCGAATTCGGGAAGGGACCAAGTGAAAATGCATGACTCTATACAAAGGAGTACAAAGGAAATCAAGCAACAACAGGTCTAGTGACCCTTCTAGGTTGCTTGTCCTCCAAAACACTGAGAATCAAGTGTCCAAACAGTGGTTCAGAGTGGGCAAGGGAACATTGGAAAGGGAATTACTGCCCTGGAACTAATGTCCGTGGCAGGATTAGGAAGTTAGTAGAGGACAGATGGGTTAGTAACTGAGGGGGGATAAAATAAGTTATTCATTTACAAACGCAGTCAGTCGCGGGTTTGATGAGAGATATTTGTCTAGGCGGAGTTTAAATGAATCAACGGTGATGCAGTCTATAACGTTTCGGGGAAGCCCATTCCACAAGTTGACAACTCGATTGAAGAAGAAATTCTTAGATTCGTGCGACTTAAAAGATTTACCAATAATTTTGCAACCGCTTCCCCGCGTGTAATTAGATTGGTCGATAGTGAAGTACTTACTACAGTTCATATTGTCGATGCCTTTGATGATTTTAAACACTTGAATTAAGTCACCTCTTAATCTGCGCTGGGTTAAAGGAAATAGATTTAATTCTCTAAGACGCTCTTCGTATGGTTTGTTCTTTAGGCTAGGTATCATTTTGGTAACTCTACGTTGAACTCGTTCTAGCTTGTTTATATCTTTTTGGTAATAAGGGCACCAGGATTGAACGCAGTATTCCAGAAGAGGGCGGACTAAGGAATTGTAAAGGGTTAGGATAACTTCTTTGGATTTATGCTCAAATGACCTGCCTATAAAGCCAATTATTTTGTTTGCCTTCTAACAACTTCTGAACATTGTTGACTCGGTTTTAGGTTACTCGATATTGTTACTCCCAGATCGGTTTCTCTGTTTACATTCTTAAGCTGAGTGCCATTCATCGAATAGTTTGCTTTCGCATTTAGGTATCCGACATGTAGTACTTTACATTTATCCGCATTGAAACTCATTTGCCAAATTTGGGCCCAACATGACAATTTATCTAGATTGTGTTGCATATTGTCAACTTGTTCTTTTGAGAGTACGCTATTTGAAATTGTTGTATCGTCAGCAAATTTTGAGATTGTACAGGTGAGACCCTCATCTATGTCGTTGATGTAAATTAGAAAGAGAATTGGTCCTAGTACCGATCCCTGGGGTACCCCGCTACTTACATTGGTCCATTTAGATGCCTTACCGTTTATGACTACCCTTTGCTTTCTGTTGCTGAGCCAATTTTCTATCCATTTCAACACACCGTCTTGTATTCCATGCGCTTTTAGTTTTAGCAGTAAACGTTTGTGGGGAACTTTGTCAAAGGCCTTTTGAAAATCAAGGTATATAATATCTACACTATCTACACTACTCTAATAATCTGATTAATACAGTGGATAAATGGAAGTTTACTTCCCTAGATGAAACATCACAACTGATCACCAACACTAGGTTATTCACTGTTTAGGTGAATAGAGGCACTGGGTGTTAGGATACTGCCCATTTGTCTCGCTTTGCCTGGAAATCGAACCCAAGACCTCTCGGTTAGGAGCCGAGCGTGCTAACCACCGCACCACAGTCACCCTGTACAGATAGATAGATAGATAGATAGATAGATATCGGCCCCCAGATCTGATTTACCAGGGCGGGTCAGGCGACATACAGGTGACGGTCCAGGGTAAGGGCAGTTACTTTCTCATAGCTCTAGTAGTAAGGGCAGTTACTTTCTCATAGCTCTAGTAGTAAGGGCAGTTACTTTCTCATAGCTCTAGTAGTAAGGGCAGTTACTTTTTCATAGTTCTAGTATTACATGTATCAATAGTTTTCGTTTATCTTTCTCTTCTTTCAATTTAATTCCCTCTATTCCTTCTACTATCTATACTTTGAATATTCTAGTTATGGGTTCTCTGTTCTGATATTTGTTACAACCAGACTCCAATATCGTCATTTTCAAGCCGTTCCTGTTTTCCTTTATTCGTGGATGTCTTGGAGTGTTCATAATTATACAGTCTATACAGTCTATACAGTCTATACAGTCTATACAGTCTATACAGTCCTCTATTCCTTTCCTCTCTTCCATCTCTCTTTCTCCATTTCCGTCTACGTCCCTAACTCTAGCTCTAAATCACTCTCTCTCTCACACACTCTCGCTCTCACACTTACACTCTCTCTCTCTCTCTCGCTCTCTCTCTCTCAGTTTCTTTCTAAACACAAATATACGATGTACTATTAGTCTGCAATTGAATGATCAAGATGAAACACTATGCCTCAATCTCTATATCATAATGTCCAATAAGCTTGATAACTATGGTGTGTATAATAGCATTTTTTGTAGCAGGTGTGACAGAATAGGACTTGCATATGAAACTACTCATAATAGTTCCCGTGCTTTAAAGTTCTTATATGTCAGTTCCAAGAATTTCAGGAACAAAGGTTGACGAAAATATCAATTTTGATTAACATCTTCATTTAGATGTATCTTTTTGCTACATATTATTTAATTTTGATTAGCAATAGGTAATTTTATGTAGTTTAAGAATGATCTCTTGGCATTAAAGTGTTAAAGTGGTTCTCAATTAACCGTTTGACTCCCACACACCCTTCCTAAGCTGAATAACAATAATCAATATTAGTCAAAATCATCATAAAGAATGCGTATTGGTATACTGAATTATCCCTTTCAAGATCCGATTACGCATTTGTCTTCTGTTGTCTGGCTATTATTTGAAGTTTTTATTCAGATTAGGAAGGTTATATGGAATTCAGAGGGTTAATGGAGATAGGCTTTACCCATATAGTACCCACAGATCCGTCCCAAACTGTCAAACCGTCTAAGGATTGCCAGAATAAACTATCAAAACACGTCATAATCTTCAAATTGTTAGGAGGGTATAGCTCCATTTCACCGGCCTTATATCACCCTCGGTTTTCATCGCACAGAGAGCACAGAGATCATTCCCCCTCAGATGAGTGGCTTTGTTATGTGAAACATATATCGTTTGATAATTCATTCATGCCTGAAAAACTGTTGCTCGAGTCCAAATACAATACATTTTGGCATAGCTTATCTGCAAATATGTATTGAAAACTTAGTATATATTGTGTATGCAGGTATCTACTGTAAGGGTGTGTGTGTGTGTGTGTGTGTAGGTGTGTGCACAATAGTGTGTTTGTGTGTATGTGTGTCCGTGTGTGCAGGTGAGTGTATGAATGTGTGAGTGTTGTGTGTGTACAGGTGAGTGTGTGTGTGTGTGTGTACAGGTGAGTGTGTGTGTGTATGTACAGGTGTCGTGAGCTCAGTCCTGCGTAACAAAAATGAGGCACAGGGAAAGAGCTGGACCAGATGTCTTGTTCCCAGGGTATGAGGAGGGGGCAGGAGTGGAGGGGAGGGGTATGGATACTCTGAGGAGGGGGGGAGGGAGGGGTATGAACGGGGTAAGGAAGGAAGGGCATGGAAGGGGTGGGGAGGGGACACGAAGGGGGGGAGGGGTATGGTTAAGGTAGAGGGGGTACAGAAGGGCATGGTAGGAGGGTGAGGGGACAGGAAGGGAGGGGGGGGGGGGGATGGACGGGGTAGGTGGGTAAGGAAGAACATGAAAGAAGGGGGAAGGGAGACAGGAGACGGATATGAAAGGGGTTTATGGGGTGAGAAAGGGCATGGCAGGTTTTTTTTTTTTTTTTTTTTTTTTTCTATATTCCAACTACTCCCTCTCGGGCATAGGCTGAGAGCCTGTACATTCCACCGCTCAACACGGTGAAGCCCGTGAGGTCTTGTTCCAGCCTGGGGAGTGAGACATGTGAAGCATCCATCATGGCTCAAAGCAGCTCCATCTCTGAAGCGGCTGGTTGCTTCGCTCAAGTGCTTCACCGTCTCACCCTCCAGACTCAGACCCTCACTCTCAGAACGCCACCTATTGAGCAGTGAACTCACTAGGCATTGTTCCCCTGTAACATATTTTGAATATGGGAATATTCATACAGTGTTATTTAATCAGGGAACAATGAGGGTATTTTTTTTGGCATTTCGGTGGGCTTTGTGGTAATGCACTGATACTAGGTACAGCACAAATTCAATCCCAATAATATCTTCCCATTGATATATCGGGATTTGAACCCGGGTCCATTGGATTACCAATCCAGTGGCATGACCACTCCACCACACCTCCCCTAAGGAGTAGGGGAGGGGGGGAGGGAATGGACGGGTTAGAGGGGGTTAGGAGGGACATGGAAGGGAGAGAACCAGACAGGGCATGGGGGGGGGGGGGGCCTTAGGGGTGAGGAGTCAGGAGGGGGTAGTAGGGGACAGCAAGGGGGCAGAAGAGGGGTTAGGAGAGGGTAGGAGGGGTAAAAAATTGGGGATATGCGGGAAAGGAGGGAGTATGGAGGGGAGAGGTTTTGTATTCTTAGTATCGGGTATTATTTGTTTATATATATATATTTTTTTTTCTATGTTAGTTTCCTCCCTAAACCTCCATCAAGCTTTAAAATAAAATACCACCAAGATCCCCCTTTGAGATAAATTAGTGCATTCTTCGGTAGGAACATTCCGTTTAACAAGATGGTCATGTAGCGAGATATTCCCTTCAGAGAGGGGATACAGTAAAATATGATGACAATCTAGAGAAAGATATTAAATAGATATTAAATAAAAACAATTATTACGTGGATACCAATGGTGATGGGCTGTAAGAAAACGGTTCTAGGACAACTGCCCCTCGGACAATTGACCAATTGCGAGAATCGGCCTATAAAGAAGTTGAAGCTGTAGATATCGAATTTAGCAGAATTATATATATATATATATATATATATATATATATATATATATATATATATATATATATATATATGCACATAAAATCAAATTAATTAAACGTTTTATCCATCACAAACCGACATTAGCATTCCATTCCCGTTTATAATCGATGTTTACGTCTCCAACTTCGTTATAGCCTGAATTTCGCACTTCATTTGTCTGGCCTCCCTCACTGTGTCTGTCTCACAGTGAATAATCCAGCTAGCTCTCACAAACACCTTGTCCTCCTATTAATTTCACGCCAGACCTATGAGAGTTCCGTATGGAGATCAGTGGTCTTGTTAATCTGCTCTATATAAACACAAATATTCATTTCACTACACTAACAAGCACACCACACTTTCTAATTCACAACAAAGAAACAACAAATTTTTTAAGATGACCACGAACCGTCCTTAATTTGGCTCTGTCACTCTCTGAACTTTGACGGAGACACTTGTTACAAGTAGCTTTTGCCTTTTTTCTCCCTCATATACATACAAAATTGCCCACGTAGGACAATAATATATATATATAAAGCCATACCGGGGGAGAATATTGTCCGTATACCGCTTTAAACGCATGAGAACCATCAGGAAACAGGGATCGTAACATATCTGTATAAAGAATGTCCTTACTTTATTTAGTTCCCCTTATGAGCATGTTATCAGTGAAGTATTTATTATGACTGTACATATTCTAGTAAGGCAAGGGGACGGATTAGGGGACTGGAGGATGTATATAGGCATTTATAAATATGTTCAAGGAAGGCAGGCAAGGTTTGGATGGCAAGGTGGGTTAAGGTACTGGGTGAGGGTTTCTATATTTCAGAGAGCGGAAAAGGCTATATGGGTATTTCAGCGTGGAGGTCATGGCTGTACTTCAGGTAAAAGGGGGGATGGAGGGGGGGGGGGGGGAGAGAGAGAGAGAGAGAGAGAGAGAGAGAGAGAGAGAGAGAGAGAGAGAGAGAGAGAGTGAGATTAGCTTAGGACACCTACTGCCAATACGAAGCTAAACAAAAACGATAGAAGATAAAGAGGAGGAGAAGAAGGGGGGGAAGCTGTAAATACTCCAGAGGGGGCGGGCTATGCAATGGAGATAATTATGACACTCAAGATGTCTATAGTCTATTCATTATCATTAGGTCAGAAATCGTGACATACATCTTCTGTAACTCAAAAGACTGCTGGAGCAAATGGGCTGTAAATCTCCACACTTATTCCCTGGCTGACTCTTCCTAAATGGTATCTGACATTACCAGTTTGATTAGTTTAGTCGTTTACGTTTTATAGAAGTGAGTGGTCAAGATTTCTGGCCTGCCTATAATGAACAGACTATAGGTGTATGAATCGGAAGAAGGAAGGAAAAGTTTAAGTGGCAAGAAAGTTTGTAAGTGAGACAGCAGGAGGGGTTAAGGTAGCTAGACACAGAGGATATGCATATTACCGAGTTGAGGTTCAGACACTTCAAGTATGGGAAGGGGGAAGGGGTCTGACGGGCTGCGGAGGAGTTTGGAGAGGGAGAGAAGAGTGAGGGGTAGACTTCAGGGAGGGGGGAGTATAATACAAAGGAATTAGTTCATTTTCAGTATAGGGGAGAGGTATAGACATTTCAAGGAAAGGCGGATGTGAATGATTTCAGGTAGGAGAAGAGGGATTGATTTCAGGGAGGACAGAAATTTCATAAAATGGATGGAGCTAATTTCAGTGAAAGGGAGAAGTGTGGATACTTCAAGGAATGGGGATGGCACAACTACTTCAGGTAGCAAGAAGAAAATTTACTTAAGGGAGGAGTGAAAGGAGCTCATTTCAGTGAAAGGGAAGAGGTGTAGAAATGTTTAGTAGGGGGAAAGGAGGGAGGTGCATAGTTACGGTACTTCAGGTAGGAGGGGTATTGGCTTCAGGGAGGGGAGAAATGACATAAAAGCGAAGGATCTCATTTCAGTGGAGGGGAAAGGTGTAGACACTTTCAAGGACGGGGGGGTGTATTATGTTTACTCCTGGAAGAAGGGAGACCTAACCACTCCAGAGATAGAAACTAAAAAGATTGACAGACCCAGAAGAATGAAGGTGAGAGAGAGAGAGAGAGAGAGAGAGAGAGAGAGAGAGAGAGAGAGAGAGAGAGAGATGGGGGGGGGGGCAGAGAAATGGATTCATTAGTGGTGGGAGAATCACACAGATTCCACACATTTCAGAATGAAAAGGATGGCACAGGCAAGGCAACATGGGGAGGGGGAGGAAGGGAGGGAGGGATCTGGACAATGTAAGGAGGAAGGGAACTGGACACTGTATGAAGGGAGGGAAGAATCTGGACACTGTATGAAGGTAGGGAAGAATCTGGACACTGTATGAAGGGAGGGAGGAATCTGGACACTGCATGAAGGGAGGGAGGAATCTGGACACTGTATGAAGGTAGGGAAGAATCTGGACACTGTATGAAGGGAGGGAAGAATCTGGACACTGCATGAAGGGAGGGAAGAATCTGGACACTGTATGAAGGGAGGGAGGAATCTGGACACTGTATGAAGGGAGGGAGGAATCTGCTCACTGTATGAAGGGAGGGAGGAATCTGGACACTGTATGAAGGGATGGAAGAATATGGACACTGTATGAAGGGAGGGAGGAATCTGGACATTGTATGAAGGGAGGGAAGAATCTGGACACAATATGAAGGGAGGGAGGAATCTGGACACGGTATGAAGGGAGGGAGGAATCTGGACACTGTATGAAGGGAGGGAGGAATCTGGACACTGTATGAAGGGAGGGAGGAATCTGGACATTGTATGAAGGGAGGGAGGATATATGGACACTGTATGAAGGGAGGGAGGAATATGGACACTGTATGAAGGGAGGGAAGAATCTGGACACTGTATGAAGGGAGGGAAGAATCTGGACACTGCATGAAGGGAGGGAGGAATCTGGACACTGTATGAAGGGAGGAAGGAATCTGGACACTGTATGAAGGGAGGGAGGAATCTGGACACTGTATGAAGGGAGGGAGGAATCTGGACATTGTATGAAGGGAGGGAGGATATATGGACACTGTATGAAGGGAGGGAGGAATATGGACACTGTATGAAGGGAGGGAAGAATCTGGACACTGTATGAAGGGAGGGAAGAATCTGGACACTGCATGAAGGGAGGGAGGAATCTGGACACTGTGTGAAGGGAGGAAGGAATCTGGACACTGTATGAAGGGAGGGAGGAATCTGGACACTTTATGAAGGTAGGGAAGAATATGGACACTGTATGAAGGTAGGGAGGAATCTGGACACTGTATGAAGGGAGGGAGGAATCTGGACACTGTATGAAGGGAGGGAAGAATCTGGACACTGCATGAAGGGAGGGAGGAATCTGGACACTGTATGAAGGGAGGAAGGAATCTGGACACTGTATGAAGGGAGGGAGGAATCTGGACACTTTATGAAGGTAGGGAAGAATATGGACACTGTATGAAGGTAGGGAGGAATCTGGACACTGTATGAAGGGAGGGAGGAATCTGGACACTGTATGAAGGGAGGGAGGAATCTGGACACTGTATGAAGGGAGGGAGGAATCTGGACACTGTATGAAGGGAGGGAGGAATCTGGACACTGTATGAAGGGAGGGAGGAATCTGGCCACTGTATGAAGGGAGGGAGGAATCTGGACACTGTATGAAGGGAGGGAGGCATCTGGACACTGTATGAAGGGAAGGAGGAATCTGGACACTGTATAAAGGGAGAGAGGAATCTGGACACTGTATGAAGGGAGGGAGCAATCTGGACACTGTATGAAGGGAGGGAGGAATCTGGAAACTGTATGAAGGGAGAGAGGAATCTGGACACTGCATGAGGGTCGGGAGGAATCTGGACACTTTATGAAGGGAGGGAGGAATCTGGACACTGTATGAAGGTAGGGAAGAATATGGACACTGTATGAAGGGAGGGAGGAATCTGGACACTGTATGAAGGTAGGGAGGAATCTGGACACTGTATGAAGGGAGGGAGAAATCTGGACACTGTATGAAAGTAGGGAGGAATCTGGGCACTGTATGAAGGGAGGGAGGAATCTGGACACTGTATGAAGGGAGGGAGGAATCTGGACACTGTATGAAGGGAGGGAGGAATCTGGACACTGTATGAAGGGAGGGAGGAATCTGGACACTGTATGAAGGGAGGGAGGAATCTGGACACTACAAAGGAGTACAAAGGAAATCAAGCAACAACAGGTCTAGTGACCCTTCTAGGTTGCTTGTCCTCCAAAACACTGAGGATCAAGTGTCCAAACAGTGGTTTAGAGTGGGTAAGGGAACATTGGAAAGGGAATTACTGCCCTGGAACTAATGTCCGTGGCAGGATTAGGAAGTTAGTAGAGGACAGATGGGTTAGTAACTGAGGGGGGGATAAAATAAAGTTATTCATTTACAAACGCAGTCAGTCGCGGGTTTGATGAGAGTACTTTGTCTAGGCGGAGTTTAAATGAATCAACGGTGATGCAGTCTATAACGTTTCGGGGAAGCCCATTCCACAAGTTGACAACTCGATTGAAGAAGAAATTCTTAGATTCGTGCGAGTTAAAAGATTTACCAATAATTTTGCAACCATTTCCCCGCGTGTAATTAGATTGGTCGATAGTGAAGTACTTACTACAGTTCATATTGTCGATGCCTTTGATGATTTTGAACACTTGAATTAAGTCACCTCTTAATCTGCGCTGGGTTAAAGGAAATAGATTTAATTCTCTAAGACGCTCTTCGTATGGTTTGTTCTTTAGGCTAGGTATCATTTTGGTAACTCTACTTTGAACTCGTTCTAGCTTGTTTATATCTTTTTGGTAATAAGGGCACCAGGATTGAACGCAGTATTCCAGAAGAGGGCGGACTAAGGAATTGTAAAGGGTTAGGATAACTTCTTTGGATTTATGCTCAAATGACCTGCCTATAAAGCCAATTATTTTGTTTGCCTTCTTAACAACTTCTGAACATTGTTGACTCGGTTTTAGGTTACTCGATATTGTTACTTCCCAGATCGGTTTCTCTGTTTACATTCTTAAGCTGAGTGCCATTCATCGAATAGTTTGCTTTCTCATTTAGGTATCCGACATGTAGTACTTTACATTTATCCGCATTGAAACTCATTTGCCAAATTTGGGCCCAACATGACAATTTATCTAGATTGTGTTGCATATCGTCAACTTGTTCTTTTGAGAGTACGCTATTTGAAATTTTTGTATCGTCAGCAAATTTTGAGATTGTACAGGTGAGACCCTCATCTATGTCGTTGATGTAAATTAGAAAGAGAATTGGTCCTAGTACCGATCCCTGGGGTACCCCGCTACTTACATTGGTCCATTTAGATGCCTTACCGTTTATGACTACCCTTTGCTTTCTGTTGCTGAGCCAATTTTCTATCCATTTCAACACACCGTCTTGTATTCCATGTGCTTTTAGTTTTAGCAGTAAACGTTTGTGGGGAACTTTGTCAAAGGCCTTTTGAAAATCAAGGTATATAATATCTACAGCTTTACTCTCATCGTAGAGGTTGAGGATATCGTGGAAGAAGTCTAAGAGGTTTGTTAAACTGGAACGTTTTTTACGAAAGCCGTGTTGAGTATCTTTAAGTATGTTATTTTCCTCTAAGTGATTTACGAGTCTGTCTCGTATGACCGTTTCTAGCATTTTACATACAACTGAGGTTAAGCTAATTGGACGATAGTTACTGGGTAGGGATTTGCTGCCTTTTTTGAATATTTGTGTTACGTTGGCTAGCTTCCACTGATCAGGCATAGTTCCAGACTGCAAGGATTTATTGAATAGTAATGTCAGTGGTTTGGAGAGCTCATCCTTAGCTTCCTTTAGAGTGGGGGAGGGAGGGAGGGATCTGGACACTGTATGGGGAGACTGAGGGACTGAACTCTGTATGAAGTGAGGGAGGGACAAATCTGGACTCTGTATGGGGAGGGAGGTATTTGGACACTGTATATAGGGAGGAAGAGATCAAAACACTACAGATGGGGATGAGAGTAAAAAGGGTTTAGACACTTCAAAGGGATGGGAGGGTGGGAAGGAGAAGAGAGAGAGAGAGAGAGAGAGATACTTCAGGTAGAGGAAGGAAGGGAGAAGTGAGAGGGACAGATAGTTCAGAGTGATAGTTACAGGGAGTTACAAGGAATAGTTAGTATCTCAGAGACCTTATGGTCAATTCCGAGGAGATACTCGAAATGGAAGGGGAGAGACTGTTTAGTGCACTACATTCCTTACAGAGTGTGCAAAATACTATATACCGGTACTCTCTTCTTGAACTGCTCTACTGAAGAACTGCTTACAACTTCGGAGGGAAGTTTGTTCCAGGTAGAACAGATCTTATATGTGAAAAGGTTTCCACAAATACTAGTGCTGAACCTTTTCAATTATAATTTCCAGCCATGGTTGCGTGTTGTATTCATATTGAGGCTAAACATTTTGCCATCATCCACATTGTCAAACTCATTAAGTATTTTAAAACCTTCAATGAGCTGACCTCGTAGACGGCGTGTCTCTAACGGAAAGAGATCAAGAGCTCTCAACCAGTCCTCATAGCTCAGTTCTAAGTGATGGAATAAGCTTTGTAGCTCTAGCTTGTACTTTTTCTAGTCGCTATATATCTTTCCCGAGTGCTGGAGACTAGAATTGAACAGCATACTCCACGAGAGGCCATCAGAGCGTTGTAAAGTATGAGGACTATTTCCTTATTTCGATACTTAAATTGCCTCTTAATATAGCCCAATAATTTCTGAGCTTTCTTCTCTACTTCATTGCACTGCTTGGAAAACTTTAGATCACAGCTAATCAAAACATCCAAATCCTTTTCCAAGTCAGTCCCTTCCAGAGGCATTCCCAATAGTGACTTGGTTTGCTTGGTCGATATGCATCACCTTTCAATTTTCCAAGTTTAGAGGCATCTGGTGATGCGGGGAGAAGGGAGAACATTATTTACTTGAGAGAGAGAGAGAGTGGGGGGGATACTGAAAATTCATATTTGGTTCATAGTTATACAGGTTGATAAAAACATGATATTACATTATGACCTAGCTCTTTGGTAAATAACATTAATTTTTAAGAGCTAAATAGGTGTATAGGCCTACAATTGAAGGGTCTCTAAAGTAAGCATACTTAGGCATTGACACGGAAGGGATTGATTATAATGTAATTCAGTTAATATTCATCAATTATATTATATAAGAAGTTACAATTAATTAGTTACATTCGTGCATAGCTATTTAGAAGATGTTTTATAGGCTGATCTTGAAACAGAAAAGGGGGAGGAAGAAAGCGTTAAATGAGAGGTCTAGACACTTCATGAAGGAAGAGAGAGAGAGAGAGAGAGAGAAAGAGAGAAAGAAAGAAAGAGAGAAAGAGAGAGAAAGGGAGAAAGAAAGAAAGAAAGAAAGAAAGAGAGAGAGAGAAAGAGATTCAGAAAGAGTGGCATAACAGGTACACAGCTGCTTCAGGAAGGGTGAATGAAGGGAATAGATACCCGGTAATTCGACAGATTTCACCTAGATTTTATCTTAAGGGATCAACAGACTGATCATGGCTGCTAACGCATGCACTTACATACCCCTGAGGGAGTAGGACATGGGCAGGACACTTTGCGGATCCCCAAAGACAGGTCCGTCCAGACCTAACCTTCATGGCCAGAGAAAATTTTTTGAGGGAAACTTACTCTGTTGCCGCGTGGTATTGAACCCTCGACACCAGAGCCACCACTCCTACTACCAGGGTTAAAGGGCTACATAGATTCTGGACCCTGCCTACCAATTAGATGTCGATATTTTCCTGCCGAGCGATAGCAAGCCTGCAATATAAGAGGAACCGGCCTTCGGCCTTGACATTTTCTACCGAAAAATTTCCACATTAGCTCGAAAGGGGGAGGGTGGGGGGGGGGGGGGTAAGCTTGATGGTGGTCTAAGGAAGAATGTAAAAACAAAATATATATATAACAAATAGATACACAAATAAAACTCTACGATTATAAAGTGGTATGACAGTCGGCCTAGCACACTTGTTGTATCCATGAATATACCGGGCCCACCTTGTGATGCTGTCAGCGTGCGGAGATTCTTTTCCATATATGCATCGGTATTTTCGTGGAGCAGAGGTCGCCGATTCTGATTCTGAGCAGGGTGTGAAACGAAAGCCGAGTCCTTGATATTTAATCTTCATTATTGTTTATGGAAAGATAATATTGCGGTTTATAGTTCATGTTGAGTTCTTGCTCTTTAGTAATATTGCATAGACAAAGATACAATAGTGGGTTATAGCTAAGTTATGTCCTTTCTTTTTAGTTTTTATTATCGTATATGCAAAGATAGAAGTGTGGTTTATCGTTCAAGTTGTGTCTCTTTATTATTATGCAAAGATAGAAGTGTGGTTTATCGTTCAAGTTGCGTCTCTATAGTATTACGGTATGCAAAGATAGAAGTGTGGTTCATCGTTCAAGTTGTGTCTCTTTAGTATTATGCAAAGATAGAAGTGTGGTTTATCGTTCAAGTTGTGTCTCTTTATTATTATGCAAAGATAAAAGTGTGGTTTATTGTCCAAGTTGTGTCTCTTTAGTATTATGCAAAGATAGAAGTGTGGTTTATCGTCCAAGTTGTCTCTTTAGTATTATGCAAAGATAGAAGTGTGGTTTATCGTTCAAGTTGTGTCTCTTTATTATTATGCAAAGATAGAAGTGTGGTTTATCATTCAAGATGCGTCTCTTTATTATTATGCAAAGATAGAAATGTGGTTTATCGTTCAAGTTGTGTCTCTTTATTATTATGCAAAGATAGAAGTGTGGTTTATCGTTCAAGATGTGTCTCTTTATTATTATGCAAAGATAGAAGTGTGGTTTATCGTCCAAGTTGTGTCTCTTTATTATTATGCAAAGATAGAATTGTGGTTTATAGTTGAAGCCGAGTCTTTTCGTTTTAGTCATTATTATTGTATATGCAAAGAGATAATTGCGGTTTATATTTCTTATTAAGTCTTTGGAAGTAATTGAATGGCCAAAACAATGTCATATCATGCTAATTGCCATGTATTCTTTCACATACAGTATGCATTCAAGTGTTCAAACAAATTTCTCCAGTCTGACACCCTGATTCTGAGAACTATATCATACGTAGAAATGTCATTGTTGTTCAAACACCATTTCCTGCAAATACAAATGTACCTTCTGTAGACATTTAAGTGGGTAGAGAAGGGGGGGAGGGGGGTAGTTTGTTCCATAGACCTCTATCAAACTTTTATACACCCCCAGGACACCCCTGCAAGATAGATTTGTAAATATTTTGTTAGAAAAATGTGAAGGCCGGTTCCTCCTAAATTATCGCTCGCCAGGAATAATCGACATCTAAATAGCATGCACGGTCTTAATATTGCCATATAAATGAGGCGAGAGGTCTTAGAATCGCCAAACTAATGGGACTAAGCATGAGGGAGAAGGAGGTCCAAAAAACTAAACCTTCCCCTTAAATTAAAATAAATAAATATATAAAAGTAACAATACAAATAAACAAAAATAAACAAATGAAAATAAAAATAATGACTTTACTATCCACAGTCATTAAAACGCAATACATATTTATAAACCAAGGAGGACTTTGTGGACCCTCTTGTACAATCGGGGTTATTAAGTGTTGTCATAGATCCCAGTGGTTTTCGCTCAAAAAGTTGTATTGATATCTTTATAGTTACTGGGAAAAGTGCTTATCCCTCAGAGTATTAGTCAGTGTCCGAAACTTTGTGAAATATCTGACAACACTTATTAACCTCGACCGTACATATGCCCACATACGTTAGTTTCCTCTCTGTGACCTTATTGGCCTACATGGAATATAATGCGCATGCTTGAATTACGAGTGTAGTTTCTTATGCAGTGGTTTACTTATCTAAATTAATCAACTGATAATTAAACGAAAACACACTCACATTTCATTCATACTAATTTTATTCTCATGCATAAAGATCACGACGAGGAACAGAACATATGTGACCAACTGTACATTTGAGAAAGAGGGAGACAGGGGGCACGAATAATAGAAGATAGGTAGGCAACTGTACATTTCAGAAATAAACAGAAAACAGGCTACCCTGCACGAGGAGCAGAACATATGTGAGCAACTGTACATTTGAGAAAAGGAGATACAGGGTGCACGAGGAACAGAACATATGTGAGCAACTGTACATTTGAGAAAAGGAGATACAGGGTGCAAGAGGAACAGAACATATGTGAGCAACTGTACATTTGAGAAAAGGAGATACAGGGTGCACGAGGAACAGAACATATGTGAGCAACTGTACATTTCAGAGAAGGGGAGAAACAGGGTACACTTCAAGCAAGAGGAATAAAAAGTGAAGAAAGGGGCCCCAGACACTTCAGCAAGGTATGGAGGGGTCTAAATATTTCAGGGGAAGGGGGTGGGGGTCATATAAAGAGAGAGAGAGAGAGAGAGAGAGAGAGAGAGAGAGAGAGAGAGCGAGAGAGAGAGCGAGAGCGAGAGCGAGAGCGAGAGCGAGAGCGAGAGCGAGAGCGAGAGCGAGAGCGAGAGCGAGAGCGAGAGAGATAGAGCTACATAGATACACAGACCACAAGGTCCTTACTAGGTAGTCTGGCCTTACAAACTATATATATACATACTGTACAGTGCACACACATACACATACATACATACATATACAAAAAAACTCTTTTCTTTTCTTTTCTTTTTTTCATATCACCCCAGCCCTCTGTAGATAGAGGTCAAGCCTTCCCTTGAAAGCGTTTATGGTGTCGCTCTCCACCACTCTCGCTGGTAGTTTATTCCACTCTGCCGCCACACTGTAGGTGAAGAAACTCTTTGTGACATCTAGGTTTGCCTTTTTGGTTTTTAATTTCATTCCATTTCCGCGAGTTTGATTGGTATTGTTGAATGTGAATAGTGCAATTACATCGACTTTGTCGAAACCTTTTAGTATCTTAAAGCACTCAATAAGCAGACCCCTCAACCTCCTCTTTTTTAATGAGAACAGGTTCAATCGTTTAAGTCTTTCTTCATATGATTTATTTCTTAATGAGGGTATCATCTTCGTCGCTCTACGCTGTACTGACTCGAGTCTTACAATGTCCTTGATCAGATAAGGTGACCAGAACTGCACACCATATTCAAGGTGGGGCCTCACCATACTTTTGAACAGTGGCACTATTACGTTCTCATGTTTATATATAAATTTTCGTTTAATAAAGCCCAATGCTATGTTTGCCTTATTTGCAGCTGCTATACATTGGGCGGAGAGAGAGAGAGAGAGAGAGAGAGAGAGAGAGAGAGAGAGAGAGAGAGAGAGAGAGAGAGAGAGAGAGAGAGACGAAAGGAAAGTGGAGACCCTATAAAGGTGCGTGAAAAACATACGAGTTGAGAAGAAAATAAAAAGAAAGGTGGTGGGGCTATAAAAGTGTGTCAAGCTTTTCGTTTGAGCCACCGGTGACGCTTTGCAGGCATCACGGTCGGTTCCTGGACATTACGATCTATCCTGTGTTTGTGGCTAAAAAAAACATATTCTTAAGGAGGGTCACCGGCTTTTTTTAAATCTTTCTCTCCTTTTCTCTCTTTCCCTGGCTTGTATCCATTCGGCCCCATTCAGCCAACTGTTTTAAGACGTTTACCCCATCCAGGTGCCAATATTTTCCTGGCGAGCGGTAGCGAGCCAGCATATATATATTTTTGTGTTGACAGCAAGCTAAATTTGTACATTTTTCGAAAGAAAAATGTCTCTGGCGAAGCCGGATTTCTCCATACAATGCTGGCTCGCCATCGCTCGCCAGGAAGAAATCGACACCTGGATGGGGATAAACGTCTTAAAACAGTTGGCTGAATGGGGCCGCATGGATACAAGCCAGAGAAAGAGCGAGAAGGAGAGAAAGATAACAAAAAGCCGGTGACCCCCCCTTAAGAATACAAGGGTAGGTTCTACAAAACAAATTCTGTCGCCACGTATTATACTATGAACAATTGAACATGCATTATAGAATATATTACATTTACCTCCAAATGATTAGTTCATAGCACTTACTGACAATACGAAGCTCAAAAATGACAAAATCCATATTTGATAATAATGATGTAACTACTAAAATAATTACTTGGTTTGGAAAACAACTGACACCATTGGATCTACGAATATCATACCTAATATATTGAAGGGGGGTCACCGTTTTTTGTTTATCTGTCTCTCCCTTTCTCTCTTTCCCTGGCTTGTATCCATTCGGCCCCATTCAGCCAACTGTTTTAAGACATTTACCCCCATCCAGGTGTCGAGTTCTTCCTGGCGAGCGATAGCGAGCCAACATTCTATGGAGAAATCCGGCTTCGACATTTTTCTATCGAAAAATGTAAAGATTTACCTTGCTGTCAAAACAAATATATATATATATATATATATGCCGGCTCGCTACCGCTCGCCAGGAAAATATTGACACCTGGGTGGGGGTAAAAGTCTTAAAATAGTAGGCTGAATGGGGCCGAATGGATACAAGCCAAAGAGAGAGGGAGAGAGAGAGATAAAAAGCGAGGTGGGCTCCCTTAAATATATTTCAATTAAATACAAGTTTGCTCTAGGCGAATATGTTCAGCTCAATTTCCCCCTTTGAATTTAGTACCGGTAGTTCCTTCCTTTGTTGAACGAATTTAGTAGTTCCTTCCTTTGTTGAACGAATTCGTCTGGTAGAAGTTTGAATAAAATATAAACCCTTTCCGTTTGATTGAAAAGCATAACAGGTTCAATAATAGACAGAAAAATTGAAAAATGAAAGAAGAAACGTATATATATTTTGTTTGTTATAAGTTCATTATTACTACCTTTCCTTATTTCATTATGTATTATTTTTACTTTGTTTCTGATCTTCTTTCTCCTTCAAATTCGTTGTCATATTTTCCACTTTATATCGTTCCCATTTTATTTTGTTTCCATATATTTGTCTATCTACTGCCATTTCGTTGTCATATTGTTTCCGTTTATACCGTCTCTCTATCTTTGTTTCCTTATATTCTTCTATCTCCTATCAATTCCTTGTCATATTTGTCCTATCATATCCTTGCATTCTATTCTGTCTCCTTATTTTTCTATTTTCTCCTTTCTCCTTCCCATTCGTAGTCATGTTTCCCATTGTATATCATGCCATGCTCTCTCAGTGTCATTCTATTGTTTTGTTCTTTTTGGTTTACATTTCTATTTTCTCTTCAGTCATGCATCTCTTTTCATACATTTTTTTATGACCCACTTCACTCGGGAAGCCTTTGTTTTGTATTTTGACGTGACCTTCTACAAACACACTCAGTCTTTTTCTTTTGCTTTTCCTTCTCACACACACACACACTCACTCACACTCACGCTCACTCTCTCTCTAAATATATATATATATATATATATATATATATATATATATACAGTATATATATCTTGTTCCCCTCAATGTTTTAATCTGTCAATATCTTAGTCTTTAGATCTCTCTCTCTCTCTCTCTCTCTCTCTCTCTCTCTCTCTCTCTCTCTCTCTCTCTCTCTCTCTCTCTCTCTCTCTCTCTCTCTCTCTCTCTCTCCACCAGTCCCTCGCCGCTGGCTTATATTTGGTACAAGTGTAATTACAACATCTAATTTTTCCACATGCAAATTACTATTGTTTTCCTTTCCCTTCCCCTCTGACTGCCGCCGTGTGTGTGTGTGTGTGTGTGTGTGTGTGTGTGTGTGTGTGTGTGTGTGTGTGTGTGTGTGTGATTTTGTTTAATAATAATAATAATGATAATAATAAAAATAAACGGATTATTTACAGAATGGCAGGCCGATGAGCAACAAATATACCTTCAACAATCTAGTGGATGAACATGAGAAAAGAATTATGTACAATGATATTAGTATGGAAATAGTACTCGGCTTACAATGTACGAGTACCGTATAGTATAGATTAAAACATAATCAATTATTGATAATGAGTGCAAGTGTAACATACAATAATTTTAATTAGCCATGGGTCTGAGTGAAATATAAGTTGCCTGCTTAAGGTTGGAAACCCTTTTTTCATTTGTTTAGATTAAAAAAAACAAAAAAAAAAAAAACCCTAGAACAAAACTAAACCCACTAACCCATAAACCCCCCAGACCATTACCCACCCAATCTGTCGTCTCGGGTTGGCCTATGAAAATGCCCTAACGACCGGGAAATACCCCTTTATATCTACTGTATCATTAAATGCCCTACATCAACATAAAACTAAGACTAATAAACCTAAATCCACCACACAGCTAGATCTAACAAACAGTTCAAATATAAAACAATTGAAAAATCCCACACAACGCTAAAAGCATCACAAAGCTAAACCCAGCATTAAGCAAACGAAATTTAATCCAAGACGAAGCTAAAACCAATTAAAAACACACATAAGATTAAAACAACACAATATTAACACCAATTCAAAACTGCACATAATTTTAAAACACAAAGCTAAACCCAAAACAAAACTAAACCCACTAACCAATAACCCCCCCCCCCCCCCCCCGCCCCCCAGATCATTACACCCAACCGAGCTGTCGTGTCGGGTTGGCCTATTGAAGTGCTCTAACGACCGGGAAATACCCCTTTACATCCACTTAATTCTGTAATGTCCTACACCAACACTAGGAGCCATTTAGTAAGACCTTGGCTGGGGGCTAGGCGGAATTGACGCTGGTAATTTAACCCCTTAAGTACTGGCGATAGTTTTCACTTTACTCTGGCTACCGGTAATTAGGCGATTTCATTAATCTTAAAACTGGCTCCAGCAATTAATGAGCTTCGAACTATCTCACTTAACCCTTTTTCTATACAGATCCTTCTTTAACTGCACAAAACGACCCCTCTAAATGCTCTGGACCACGGCCTGTCACTCTTACTATCAACTTTTGCAACATTCGCGGTGTTTCCTCTAATTGTCACTCTGTAGAACAGCATCTCTCCTCCTACAAACCTGATCTTCTTTTCCTCACCGAAACACAGGTATCTGAAGCAACTGCCAGCAGCCCCTTCTCCATATCCTCCTACTTTATCTATTCCAGTTTCAAAGCCAAAGGCGGATGTTGTGCATATGTGAACAACAAACTCACTTGCTCTCGTGTTCCCGATTTCGACTCCTCTGAATTCTCAATTTTATGGCTCAAACTATCCTATCATTTTCATACTAAATATTTCTGTGCTGTCTATTTTTCCCCTAACTCTACCGACTTTCCCAAATTCTTCGACTATCTAAACTCTAAAGTGGAACACATTCCATCCATTTCTCCTTTCTCAGAAATCTCCATCTTAGGAGATTTCAACGTTCACCACCGCCAATGGTTCTCCTTTCACACTACTGACCAACCTGGTGAACAAGCCTACGTCTTTGCTATCCTAAATGACCTAGAGCAGTTAGTTCAGCAACCCACCCGTATCCTGTTTATCCTATCTGCAGCACCCTCATCATCTCCAACACCCACCACTCATCACTAACCCCTACCATCAAGACCACATCCTCCTCCTATTTGTGTTTTCCTATTTGCATTGCCTCTACTTGCATTACGTAACCTCACCACTCCCTCACCATTAGCACCACTTAAACCAATCTATACTCGATTGTTTTAATTTTATTTTGTACTTGGCGGATTTGTTTACTCTCTTAGCAGCTCATATCTCGATAGCAAATGGAGAAATATGAAACTACTATGTCTCCGTATCATATTATTGCCACGTGTTCGTAAATAACAGCATATTTGGATATAAAAACGATGTACCGGTAATAAATAAATAATTTAGATGGGAACAAGACAATTCCTCGCCAGCTTAAACAAAAAGAAAATATAATAGAATACAGACCTTCCTCCCCACCTCTTATTCCCAAGTCCATCCTCAAGATATGCTTTTCATTATGATTCTAACATTTTACGTATTGCAATATTCACATTTTTGCAATCTTGATTTACACTCAATTACTTCCATATTCATATTGATCATTCGGCAAAGGCTTATCCCTCAAAACCTTCACCTGACTACTAGTACAGGATAAAAGGTTTGGTCTCTGGATCTAAATTATGCATGATCAGAAATAAGATACAATATCACATCAATGTTTGATAATGATGGCCTCAAAAAGACTTCTAAGAAAGAAAAGAAGAAAAAAAAAACACACACACACACACAGGTGTGGCAGAGTGGTCTTGCCACTGGACTGGTAATCCAATGGACCCGGGTTAGAATCCCAATATGTCAATGGGAATATATTATTGGGATGGAATTTGTGCTGTACCTAGTTTCAGTGCATTACCACAGCACACCGAAATGCCAAAACAAAATACCCTCATTGTTCCCTGATTAAATAGCACTGTATGAATATTCCCATATTCAAAATATGCTCCAGGGGGGCAATGCCTAGCGAGTTAATTGCTCAATAGGTGGCGTTCTGAGAGTGAGGGTCCGAGCCTGGGGAGTGAGACTGTGAAGTGCAGGGGCGAGGCAGCTTCAGAGATGAAGTTGGGTTAGAGCCGTGAGTAGGTGCTTCGCATGTCTCACTCCCTAGACTGGAACAAGACCTCACGGGCCTCACCGTGTTCAACGGTAGAGTGTAAAGGCTATCAGCCTATGCCCGAGAGGGAGTAGTTGGAATATAGACAAATAAAAAAAAAAAAAAAAAAAAAAAACACATCTGACCACAATATCTTATCACAGGCACTCTATAGTCCATCCATTATAAGTACCGGTAGGCCAGAGAAAACGGGCTGTGAATGTATAAAGCTATTCCCTGGCCGACCCTTCCCAATTGATAGAAATATGTGCTCGATTATTCTGGTCATTTTCTAGTTATAAAGGTTAATGGTCAAGACTCTTGGCCTAATTATAATTATCCTAATATAATACAGTTCACATCAATCAGTTATCCTGTCTGCCTACCCCCCCCCCCCCCCCCAAACACACACACACACACTATACCCAATATCTCATTCACTCACACACAAATTCTTTCATTTTCATCTCATTTGCAACAATAATTATACTACTGTACTCCTAACAATGCATTCAAGTTTTCAAATCTCGATATATCTCCAAGATAATAATTACGATTAAGATGTTACATGTTCAGCACTTGAGCATAAACCTACCGACACGTCATGAAGAAACCCTTGCTATTTCCAATATACTAGTACCACATGAATCTAAAATTCATTGTTTAAAGAAAAAACCCAAAAAACTCGTAAACATTGAGAAAAACTCCCCGTGTATGTAATTGGGTGTACAAACGAGTACAAAGGAAATCAACCAACAACAGGTCTAGTGACCCTTCTAGGCTGCTTGTCCTCCAAAACACTGAGGATCAAGTGTCCAAACAGTGGTTTAGAGTGGGTAAGGGAACATTGGAAAGGGAACTACTGCCCTGGAACTAATGTCCGTGGCAGGATTAGGAAGTTAGTAGGGTACAGATGGGTTAGTAACTGAGGGGGGGATAAAATAAAGTTATTCATTTACAAACGCAGTCAGTCACGGGTTTGATGCGAGATATTTGTCTAAGCGGAGTTTAAATGAATCAACGGTGCTGCAGTCTATAACGTCTCGGGAAGCCCATTCCACAAGTTGACAACTCGACTGAAGAAGAAATTCTTAGATTCGTGTGAGTTAAAAGATTTACCAATAATTTTGCAACCGTTTCCCCGCGTGTAATTAGATTGGTCGATAGTGAAGTACTTACTACAGTTCATATTGTCGATGCCTTTGATGATTTTGAACACTTGAATTAAGTCACCTCTTAATCTGCGCTGGGTTAAAGGAAATAGATTTAATTCTCTAAGACGCTGCTCTTCGTATGGTTTGTTCTTTAGGCTAGGTATCATTTTGATAACTCTACGTTGAAATCGTTCTAGCTTGTTTATATCTTTTTGGTAATAAGGGCACCAGGATTGAACGCAGTATTCCAGAAGAGGGCGGACTAAGGAATTGTAAAGGGTTAGGATAACTTCTTTGGATTTATGCTCAAATGACCTGCCTATAAAGCCAATTATATTGTTTGCCTTCTTAACAACTTCTGAACATTGTTGACTCGGTTTTAGGTTACTCGATATTGTTACTCCCAGATCGGTTTCTCTGTTTACATTCTTAAGCTGAGTGCCATTCATCGAATAGTTTGCTTTCTCATTTAGGTATCCGATATGTAGTACTTTACATTTATCCGCATTGAAACTCATTTGCCAAATTTGGGCCCAACATGACAATTTATCTAGATTGTGTTGCATATCGTCAACTTGTTCTTTTGAGAGTACGCTATTTGCAATTTTTGTATCGTCAGCAAATTTTGAGATTGTACAGGTGAGACCCTCATCTATGTCTTTGATGTAAATTAGAAAGAGAATTGGTCCTAGTACCGATCCCTGGGGTGCCCCGCTACTTACATTGGTCCATTTAGATGCCTTACCGTTTATGTACTTTCTACCCTCTCTGGGCTTCACACTAATAAGGCGTACGGTCCGGACGGTGTTCCTCCTGTTGTTCTCAAAAACTGTGCTTCCGTGCTGACTCCCTGCCTAGGCAAACTCTTTCGTCTCTGTCTATCCTCTAACGTCTTCCCTTCATGCTGGAAGTTTGCTCACATTCAACCTGTCCCAAAGAAGGGTGACCGCTCTCAACCCTCCAACTATCGTCCAATTGCTCTTATCTCTTGTCTTTCTAAAGTTTTTGAAACTATTCTTGCTTCCAAATTTCTTAAGCATTTCTCTTCTCATAATCTGCTCTCAGATCGCCAGTATGGCTTCCTTAAGGGTCGCTCTACTGGTGATCTTCTTTCATATCTTACTAACTCTTGGTCATCCTCCTTTCGGGACTTCGGTGAGACTTTTTCTATTGCACTAGACATATCGAAAGCCTTCGATAGAGTCTGGCATAAATCTTTAATTTCTAAACTACCCTCCTTCGGTTTCTATCCCTCCATCTGTGCCTTTGTCTCTAATTTCCTTTCCGGCCGTTCCATAGCTGCGGTTGTGGACGGCCATTGTTCACTTCCTCACCCTATAAACTCCGGTGTTCCTCAGGCTCTGTCCTATCTCCTATTCTCTTTCTAATTTTTATAAATGATCTCCTTAACTGTACCTTAATTCCCATCCATTCATACGCAGACGACTCAACCTTACACTACTCCATTAGTTTTTCAGAACGCCCCAGCCAGCAATCCCTCAATGACAAACGTAATGAAGCCATAGAACTCTTAAATTCTGATCTAAATACTATTTCCAATTGGGGCAGAGAAAACCTTGTTAACTTTAATGCTTCCAAAACCCAATTTCTCCATCTATCTACCCGTCAGGATCTCCCAGCGGACTATCCCTTATTCTTCAACAATACAAAAATCAACCCTTCATCTTCTCTCAATATTCTTGGTGTCTCTTTTCTTCTGCTCTCATTTGGAAGGACCATATTACCAGTCTTGCTAAGGCAGCCTCCCAGAAGCTGGGTGTGCTCAACCGCCTTAGGGGGTTCTTTTCCCTGCACAGCTTCTTGCTCTGTACAGGGGCATAGTGCGCCCTTGTATTGAGTATTGTTCACATGTGTGGGGAGGTTCCTCTCACACCGCTCTCCTAGACAAAGTTGAAAGGAAGGCCTTTCGTATCATTAACTCCCGTCCACTCACCAACTTTCTGCAATCTCTCTCTCCGCCGCAATGTTGCATCTCTCTCGCTATTCTATCGCTACTATAATATCAGTGTTCCTCAGAGCTATCCCAGTGCATACCACCTCCTTTACGTAGGGCACGTGGTACCCGTCTTGCAACTCAATCCCACCCCTACTCTGTGCACTCTCCAACCCAAGAGTGAAACGTTACTCTCAAACTTTCTTCTACTCAACATCTGAGCTCTGGAACTCTCTCCCAGAATCAGTCTTTCCCTCTTCCTATGACTTAAATTGCTTCAAACTCCGTGTGTCCAGGCATTTTGGCTCGAACGTCCCTTGATTTTGGCCCTGTCACTCTTTCAACTATGGGGGAGGCACTCGCTATAGGCAGTTATGCCTTTTGCCTCCCTCAATCACATAGAAAAAAAAAAAAAAAAAAAAAAAAAAAAAAAATTACTACTCTTCGCTTTCTGTCGCTGAGCCAATTTTCTATCCATTTCAACACACCGTCTTGTATTCCATGCGCTTTTAGTTTTAGCAGTAAACGTTTGTGGGGAACTTTGTCAAAGGCCTTTTGAAAATCAAGGTATATAATATCTACAGCTTTACTCTCATCGTAGAGGTTGAGGATATCGTGGAAGAAGTCTACGAGGTTTGTTAAACAGGAACGGTTTTTACGAAAGCCGTGTTGAGTATCTTTAAGTAAGTTATTTGCCTCTAAGTGATTTACGAGTCTGTCTCTTATGACCGTTTCTAGCATTTTACATACAATTGAGGTTAAGCTAATTGGACGATAGTTACTGGGTAGGGATTTTCTGCCTTTTTTGAATATCGGTGTTACGTTGGCTAGCTTCCACTGATCAGGCATAGTCCCAGACTGCAAGGATTCATTGAATAGCAATGTCAGTGGTTTAGAGAGCTCATCCTTAGCTTCCTTTAGAACTCTAGGCGAGATTGTATCAGGTCCAGGCGTTTTATTTACCTTGAGTTTATCTAAACAATTCAATACTTCTCTCTCTGTAACAGTGATATTGCTTAGAACATCTGAATTATCAATCTGAATCGGCGATGGTGTAGGGATATCACTGAGGTCTTCGGTTGTAAAAACTGATGCAAAGAAGGTATTGAGGGCATTACTCATTTGTACTTCGTCTTTGGTGTATTCTCCATTTTCATCGACTAACGGTCCAACAGTTGAAGTAACTACTTTTTTCTTTCTGATATAACTATAGAATTCTTTCGGGTTTGTTTTACTTTGATTCGTAACATGTAACTCCAACCATGTGGGTGGTTGGATGATCTGTCAGGCTACAGTTCGTGCTATAGAGCTCAAAGGAAATCAAGCAACAACAGGTCTAGAAATCCTGTAGATCAGCCATCTTTTCCTGTGGACGCAATTTTGGTGCCGTAATCATAAAAAAACAGGGGAGGGGCGTCATTTAAGGGGGGTGACCTGCCTTTTTCTCTCCTTTTCTTTATTTCTCTGGCTTGTATTCATTCGGACCCATTCAGCCTACTATTTAAAAAGCTTATCCCCATGTAGGTGTCAATTTCTTTCCTGGCGAGCCGGTGGCCCCCCTTAAGGTCTCAAGTTCGTGCCAGTGACAATATACCAAGGGTTGCATCATTGTGGATGTGCTAAAGTGGGTTCATTTGTGCTCATGGTGGTGTGTGTGTGTGTGTGTGTGTGTGTGTGTGTGTGTGTGTGTGTGTGTGTGTGTGTGTGTGTGTGTGTGTGTGTGTTGGGGGGGGGGGTATTTTGTGCCTTCTTTCAATGGCGAGGGGAGGAAGTTTTGTTGGGCTGTTGTACTAAAGATATTTCTACATTTAAAATATTCATAGTGATAACAAATATGATAATTCAATATGTGATATTAACGATAACAAATATAACACCAATTTTTAGAATTAATAATATTATTAGTATTACAATTTAACTAATATTATTATTTTAATTTTCACTATTTTAGTTATCATTATAATTACAATTATTATATTGATTACCGGTACCCCTTTGACTCCCACTGATCTTTTTTAAGCTGAATAGCTGAAATCTAATGAAGAAATTGGAAGTAATTAACGAACTTACCCCTTACAGTACCAGTGAGATCCTTCTTTTATATATGTCAGCTACATTTAGACGATTTTCTGAAGCATAGGAAGGATATACAGTATGGTAGCTAGAAGGATTATATTTAAGCTAGTCTGTAGTATCTTAATTGGTAAACGTCTTTCCTAAGCTGAATCAAAATGTCTAATAGTTGCCAGAATATACTGAAAAGGATGACCCCGGTACTGAATGGGTTAAAACAAGAATCTTACCTTCAAATGTAGGGGCGAGATAATCCTGTTCGCTAATCTTCAAATACAGGGGCGAGATAATCCTGTTCGCTAATCTTCAAATACAGGGGCGAGATAATCCTGTTCGCTAATCTTAAAATACAGGGGCGAGATAAGCCTGTTCGCTAATCTTCAAGCATAGGTTATTTGATTGGGTTCTCAAAATATTCACAGTTGAACTTCACGGATCAGATACTACAAACTTCGTCAAATATATCACTAGTATACATTTTACGTTCGCATAGTTTTCCTCCGAGTATTTTCTGTTACTCGTAAAATTAAATGTTGCTTGATTGAAGTTCCTAATCGAATCTTTGGTTTTCGTTTCTGATCGGTTGTAAAAGTGCGCCGTTATCATTAGGTCCATCGTAGTTTGTCTCGCATCATAACAAATTTACTTGCTAATTGGTTCTGTCTGAGCCTCTCCCCTATTGATATGGTTCAAGTAACTCAAGCACATCTATAACACAGTATTCGAAGTTCTATATATCACTGCCTATGATATAACGTTTATTCAGAGTTTTCAACCAACGATTCACTTCTTTACCACTATTTATCATACTTAGTTTCTTAGACACAAGTTTATATTGGTGTATATAGTTTTGTTTTTCTAGGTTTAGTTTACAAAGTAGTCCCACTTAAACCGAGTAAAGTAAGTAAGATAGTCAATTGGTTCTAATCTTAAATATTTCAGTGTCACGTGATTTGTTCAAAGTTAATCTAAATATTTGGTCCCGTTTATTGCCACCAAAAGTAATCGTGCACTTATTATTTATTTTCTATTTAACTCATCTCAGTTTATATTTGTTAAATATGTACCGGTATATATTGTTCTTTCAATCAGTCGGTATAATAGACTATCGTTTTGTTTTTCGCTATGATTTTTCGTCGTTGTTTTTATTTTTTTTAATTTTGCTTCTTATTTCGATTTTGTTCTTTCACTCAGTCGGTATAATAGGTTAGCATTTTGTTTCTCGTTATTGTTTTCGTTTTTTTATTTAGTTTTCTTTTGTGTTTTTTCATGTTTTATTGTTCACTACACCACAATAAATTTAACTGGTATTTTTTTGTCCAGAGATCATGTTCTGCTCTTTTCCACTACACCATAATAAGTTTAACTGGTCTTTTTTTTTTTATCCCCCAGAGATCATCACTTTCTGCTCTGACTATCCCTTGGTTTACGGACACATACAACAATGGACCCTACCAAGAATTCTTGAAGTTGCCGCCTGAGACACGTTGTTTTGTACTGTAAGCAACCTGGGCCCTTTAAATGGCGATATCCCGCAGTTCTCCATCCTCCCTCTCCATCCATAATTCTTAATTATAAGCTACATGTCGTAGTTTCTATAGCGGACACATATTAGTCATTGCAATATTGATGCTAATTATATCTTAAAGTCACCCATAATATTAAATAACGTATATTTATATGGAAGATGGTATTTTCGCACTTTTTTGTTATGATAGGTAGTCATCCTTATAATTTTGTTTTTAGTCATTTCTTGCTACATATGGACATTCCCACGAGTACCATATTATATAAGCACTTAGTGTAGTTATCTAGTATATAGTAAAAACACGCAGAATCGTAAGAAATCGTGATAAACTTTGTATAGCCTAGGTGTTGAATCTAGTTGATGTCGACAGTCGTAGCTCTGGCGCTACTTCAGAAGCGTCCACCTGAAGTCTCCGGTGAATGCTTGGTAGCGAGCATTCCTCTTAAGTCATTGTCGGGAAGTGACGGCGATAGGATGTTTCCGGATATCCTGTTGAGGAGAGACAAGAGAGGAATTAATCAAACCTTATAGATTTCAAGGAATATTAAGGTTATCATATACTCCGGATATCCTGTAGGGAAGATACAAGACAAGAATTAATCAAACTTCGTACTTCTGTAATTCATAAATTTGATTATTCCCATGGGTTCAGGAACATTTCATAGCGAGGTCGGTCCTTAGAGATCTGTGAGAGATCTGTTCCCCATAAAATGTGTTTTCCTTTCATATAAGCATTAGGCTATTCAGTGTGCAGTTGGGTTTGCGTGCATAATTAAATTGATATCCAGTTATTGATAAATGAATATACAATCGAAATCAAGTACTTAAACTTAAACTGTCTTGATGGTGTAATAGTTAGTGTTTAAGATATGTATGTGGTGACCCAGGTTATCACATGCTTTCATTAATTTCAATGGGAGGCATTTCGTGTTGGGAGTGAAATAAATCAATTAGATTATCAATATTAGTTATTCAAATACTGCATTAACCACTTCAGTATCGGTGACGTCCTTTCCTGCATAGTATGGACACAAGTAGACAATTTTATTCATCTTAGGAAGGATCTGTGGTAGCTCCGAGGACGAAATTAGATAGTCTGTAGACCTTGGAGTACCACATGTATTCATTAGTTTCATTTATTTAATTAATTAGGTTTATTTGTAAGTTAATTGGGGGTCAGTGATAATATGAATTGGTAGAGGTCCTTCCTAAACAGAATAGAATCACCCAATAGAGGCCAGAATACAAAGAAAACGACGACACCGGTACTGAAGGGGTCAATCTGCCTTGTATTATCTGAATATGTATTAGTGTTTACATCATTCCGGAAATCGTGTCCGGATCAGAGGATAGCAGGACTAGACTGTGCTGCTTTAAAGGGATTTTTTTTTTTTTTTTTTTTTTTTTTTTTTTTTTTTTTAAACCTCCCTTGTCCCTTCTGCTTAGCCCCATTAGTTGTGATATTTTTTTTAGACGTTCGCCCAGTTCGTTCATCGATTGTAAGACCTTTTGTCTCATTTCTTTATCAATATCAAGACCTTTTGTGCCATTTAGGAGTGATTTTATGTCCTGGCGAGCGATAGCGAGCATGTAATTTAGGAGGAACCGGCCGGGATGGTTTTCTACCGAAAGATGTACACATTTATCTCGAAGAGGGGTCTTGGGCGTATTAAAAAAAAAAAGAAAAAAAAAATTATGTAGGTCTTGGGGGAAACTAAAAATATTAAATAAGTAAATAGATAAAGACGAATGTATACAAATAAATACAAATCTCTCCTTAATAACAACAACACATTCAATTAATTCGATTAATTATAGGCAAATTAAGTCAAGCCCAAACTATGTCAGCCATACTGCATTTAAGGAGATTAATTGTGTACTGTAGTTATAGCCCCATTTATTTATTTGTGTATAATAATTTTCAGTGTCCTCCCATTCCCTCCATCAAGCTAAATAAAATACCCCCAAGACTCCCCTTGTAGATAAATTTGTAAATTTTTCTGTAAACAAATTTTCCGGCGAAGGCCGATTCATCCTACATTTCCGTTATCGATCGCCATGATATAAACAGACATCGAAATGGCACAAAAGGTCTTAAAATCGCCAAACGAAAGGGGGCAAACGTCTTAAAATCTCTATACAAATGGTACTAAACATGATAGAGAAGGGGTTCAGAAAATACCCGCCCCCTAAGACCTCCCAACCTAACCAAGCTCAAGTGAGCCTTAAGGGGACATGGGCCGCTTTTCTGGACCACTTTCTCCCTCATGTTTAGCCCCATTAGTTTTCAGATGTTAAGATGTTTGCCCCATTAGTTAGTCGATTTTAAGACCTTTCGCCCCATTTCTTCGTCAATATTTAGACCTTTCGTTCTATTTAGGTGTCGATTTTTTCCCTGGCGAACGAAAGTGAGCCTGTAATGTTGGAAGAACCGGCCTTCGGCCGGGAAATTTTTCTACCAAAAAATTTACAAATTAATCTAGATGGGGGATTTAATGGATGTTTTTTTTCTAATTTGATGGAGGTCTAGGGAGGAAACTAGAAAAATATTGAATACATGCAAAAATCGACAAAAAAGTTAACCATCCCCCCTTAACTTGTAATAGGGTATAGTAACACTAAGCCTAATCTAACACACCCTAACACACACTACTCTTACCTAACCCTGTCTAACCTAGCAAAGATAAACCCAGTCCACCAACCTATTTATAAAACTCTCCCTTATTCTCACTCGCTCTCCTACTTCCCCCCAATTCCTCCACCTTCCTCCCCCAGTACCACATCTCCCTCCACAAAATGTCATCTCCACATCCCTAGTACCCCCATCCCAATTCCTCCATCTCCTCTTCCACCATTCACCCCATTTCCTCTATATATCTCCCATCCCCCATCTTCCTCCCCCAAATTCCATCTCCACTTCCCCATATTCACACTATTCCTACCCCATCAATTCCCCTATCAATCGACCCCCCTCCCCTCTCTCGACGTCCCCATCACCCCCCCCCCCCCCCTCTCTTGACTCCCCCATCTCCACTTCCCTCAATTCCCACCCATGCTACCCCCCGTCCCCACTCCTCCCCCCACATGCCCCCACTCCTCCCCCCACTCCTCCCCACTCCCCCTACGCCCACCCTACGCCCCGCTATTCTGGTCGCATTACGCCCTGACACCGGCAGGCGAGACCCACCAAAAGGAACTTGTTACGGCGCCACAAAAGGGAGCATTTTTGTTTCGGAGCGGGCAATCATCACACGAGCAGCGGCGGCAAGCGAGGGAGAGAAAGAAAGTGAGTGAGTGAGTGAGTGAGTGAGTGAGAGAGAGGGGGGGGGGGTCGGTCAAACAAAACAGGCGTAAAGAAAATGGTATATTAGGATAGCCATAAATAAAGTAGGCAAGTGAAGGCTTTAAACACAAAAACAGACAAAAATTCAGTGTGTAGTAAATGAATGTATGTTTGTATGTGTGTATATTTTAGTGCAAGTTTGTATACGTATGTGTGTGTGTGTGTGTGTCTGTGTGTACGGTGCTTTTGTATGTGTGTGAGTGCGCATGTTTAAATCCGGTTCCCTGTATCTGTCTGTCTGTGTGTGTGTGTGTGTGTGTGTGTGTGTGTGCTTGTGTACGGCTGGTTGCCTGTGTGTGTGTGTGTGCTTGTGTACGTCTGGTTGCCTGTGTATGTGTATGTGTGTGTGTGTGCATGTAAGTCTGAGTATATGCCCACAGGTGTAGTATTTCTCCACTCTCAGGAATTAAGGACCCCGTTGTTCAAGAGTCTTAAGGGGAGATGGGCTATTTATTTGCTCATAGCTTTATTTTGTTATTATTGTTTAGTTTCCTCCCTAGACCTCCATCAAGCTGTAAACAAATGCTCCCTACATAGTACATAACAGTCTCATTGTATTCATTAAATCCAACTAAACACATAAAACTTTCATTGTAGTCTATAAGGCCAACCTTGAATACATAATGTCTTATTGTAATCTATAAATCCGCCCAATAATACAGAAGTCATTGAAGTCTATAAACCAAACTATGGATATATAAGTCTCACTGTAGCTCATAAATCCGACCTTGAATACATAAAGTCTCACTGTAGCTTATAAATCCGACCTTGAATACATAAGTCTCACTGTAGCTTATAAATCCGACCTTGAATACATAAAAGTCTCATTGTTGCTCATAAATCCGACCTTGAATACATAAAAGTCTCACTGTAACTTATAAATCCGACCTTGAATACATAAAAGTCTCACTGTAGCTTATAAATCCGACCTTGAATACATAAAAGTCTCACTGTAGCTTATAAATCCGACCTTGAATACATAAAAGTCTCACTGTAGCTTATAAATCCGACCTTGAATACATAAAAGTCTCATTGTAGCTTATAAATCCGACCTTAAATACATAAAAGTCTCACTGTAGCTTATAAATCCGACCTTGAATACATAAATGTCTCACTGTAGCTTATAAATCCGACCTTGAATACATAAGTCTCACTGTAGCTTATAACTCCGACCTTAAATACATAAAAGTCTCACTGTAGCCTATAAATCCAACTTTGAATACATAAAAGTCTCACTGTAGCCTATAAATCCGACCTTGAATACATAAAAGTTTCACTATAGCCTATAAATCCGACCTTAAATACATACAAGTTTCACTGTAGCCTATAAATTCGACCTTAAATACATAAGTCTCACTGTAGCTTATAAATCCGACCTTGAATACATAAAAGTCTCACTGTAGCATTTAAATTCGACCTTGAATACATATGTTTCACTGTAGCATATAAATCCGACCTTGAACCCATAATTAAGGGGAGACGGAATGTTTTTTTTTTTTTCTTGGTCTCTTAATTAATGCGTTTCCTTTATTTCTTAGTTTCCTCCTAGACCTCAAACAAGCTTAGAAAAACACCCCCTAGGGGCCTAGACCCTCCTTCAAGATAAATTTGTACATTTTTCGGTAGAAAAATGTCCTGGCCGAAGGCCGATTCCTCTTCAAATACAGGCTCGCTATCGCTCGCCAGGAAAAAAATCGACCCCTAAATGGCACGAAAGGTCTTAATATTGGCAAAGAAATGGGGCAAAAGGTGCGAATATCACCAAACTAATGGGGTAAATGTCTTGAAATCTCATAGCTAATAGGGCTAAACATGAGGGAGGAGGACTCGAAAAACCAACTGCCTCCCCTTAATACTGTGTAGCGCTGGACCCACCATCACCACATCGCCGGCCTGGGAGTAAGTTGGTGGTGGTGACGGGTGGAAGGTCAAATCCACCAAAAATCAACGGTAAAAAATCGATGCAAATTAAACGGGTTTACCCAGACTCCCCCCCCCCTCTCTCTCTCTCAACTCGAATATATGTACCACTTTTACATCGTCGACATTTTCCTGGCGAGCGATAGCGAACCTGTAATTTAGGAGTAAAAATTTACAAATATATCTTGAAAGGGGGTCTAGGAGGTGAAATGTTAAGCTTGATGGAGGTCTAGGGAACAAACTAAAAACCATCTTCTTTAACAGTTTCTGTCCACCAACTGTAGTTTCATATTTCCCATTAATCAATTCATTTATATGTACAGCTACTGACAAATGTTCGTGGGCTCTTGTGATGTTATTTATGCAACTATATCCCCTTAGGGGAGGTGTGGTGGAGTGGTCTTGCCATTGGACTGGTAATCCAATGGACCCGGGTTCAAATCCCGATATGTCAATGGGAAGATATTATTGGGAGAGAATTTGTGCTGTACATAGTATCAGTGCATTACCACAAAGCCCACCGAAACGCAAAATAAATACCCTCATTGTTCCCTTATTAAATAGCACTGTATGAATATTCCCGTATTAAAAAATATGCTACAGGGGTGCAATGCTTAGTGAGCTCATTGCTCAATAGGTGGCGTTCTGAGAGTGAGGGTCCGAGTATAGGGGTTGAGACAGTGAAGCACTGGAGCAAGGCAGCTTCAAAGATGGGGATGCTGCGAGCCGTGAGTTAGCAACTAAGCCCCATGCATCCTGCGAAGGCAAGATGGCAGGGGCTGGTTGCAGCTAAAAGTGCTTCACATGTCTCACACCCTAGACTGGAACGAGACCTCACAGGCTTCACCATTCAATAACGGTTGAATGTACAGGCTCTCAGCCTATGCCCGAGAGGGAGTAGTTGGAAAATAGAAGACAACAAATATTGATGTTCAGATCTAATCAGCTATATGTTAATACACACACATTATGTATTTATTAATTTATAGGTAGTTTGATCTAAACCTCAATTTAAATATATTTGCATAAAGAAAATGGCGAGAGCTCACGAACATGTGTCAGTAGCTGTACATTGATGGTAATAAGCCCATCTAACACGAGGATAACACAGTAAGCCACTATCAAAATTCCCAATAAGTTTATATGCTTTTTCCGTACCCTTGTTATACCCTATTTATTTACAGCCACCATAGAGTTAAGCAGTGACCACAAACTTGGAACTGTAACGTCTGTGGTGCCAGTGTATCCCAGTTATTTGTATACATCACCGCCGTGATACCGGAGCCCTCTTGGTCACCCAGATCAAAGGCATACTACCCCCGAGCACCCTCTCCTAGCCAAGGGTCAGGGGTCAGGCAGAGGTCAAGAGGGGTCAACTTTACCACTTAGTCCCGGCCGAATAGTGAGGTTGGCTACATGGAAAACAGGCACCGCAGGGAGGTTTATTGCTCAATACACTAGCCTTGGCACCGCTACACAGAAACTCCAGTGACTTTTTCCTGCGCTCAAGTTGGGAAGCTAACTATTATAGTGATAACATTCGTTATTGTTACCTCCGCCACCTAATTTGGACTGATGTTATGTTTTTCCTCCTGTTAGCCTGTTTGTCTGTTTGCCTATTAGTTAATCTATTTGTCTGTAAACAAGATATCTCTAAAAGTCATGAACCAATGTTCACGACATTTGGTGGCTAGATAGGATGCGCGCCAGAAGGAAGCGATTCATTTTAAGAGGTAATCGGTAGAGCGCATGCCTCCAGCGTAGGCGGCTCACAAAGTTATGAACCGATGCTACAAGTTTGGTGGGCAGATAGGATATGCGCCAAGTAAGAGGATATTCCATTTAAGAAGCGATCGGCAGAGCACACACCTCCGCCAGCCTAGGTGGTGGTATGCGCTCTTCCGAGTGCCTTTCTAGTTCTTTTTGTTATAATTATTCTTTTTTGGGGAATCATCAAAGGTTGTCAGTTTTGGATTACTGCCACATTACAGAAACGGAGGTAGGCTAAAATTGTAAATCTAGAAATGTCCTGTACCACATTATAGCCAAAACTGCACACGCAACCCTGAGAGCCCTACAGTGAGATCAAATGCCATTGTTTATTGCAGAGTAACAATAGCGCTTCTCCAGGCAATGTTCGATACATATACATTATATATATATATATATATATATATATATATATATATATGTTTCTAGTCTCTCAGTGGGGCTCGAACCATTGACCATCAGGATGATAGCCGACGCTTTAATCAATTACACCACGGCAGACTGCCGTGGTGTAATTGATTAAAGCGTCGGCTATCATCCTGATGATCGATGGTTCGATCCCCACTGAGAGACTAGAAACATTTAGTGGCTCACGTGTATTTGTGATATATTCTCAATATATATATATATATATATATATATATATATATATATATATATATATATATATATATATATATATATTCTAAACCTAAACATTATGAATATAAAACAGATAATATTAAATATATAATTCATCCCATAACATTATTTATAGGACTGTTTACTCATATTAAGAAGGACAGTAAGATTCAGAGACAAACTATTTTTCAAATCGACACTTTATTCTTAAATGTGAATAAAATCGTATGAACTTAGACTATAGCACAAACTGGCGCCATGTGCTTGAAAGGGTTAAAATTTAATAAGTAGTGTAGGTGGTGGTGGTATTAGTACAGGTGACTAAGCGCGCGCACACTCACACACTCTCACTCTCTCTCTCTCATCAATCCCTCCCTCTCTTGCACCCTCACCACACTCCCTCTTTCAATCCCTCCCTCTCTCTCATCCCTCGCACCCATCCCCTCCAACTCCCACCCCACTCCCTCTATCAACCCGTCCCTCCCACCCCACTCCCTCTATCAACACCTCCCTCCCACTCCCTCCTCATCTCATCTGAAGGTTGTCATAGCCCCTGATTGGCAACACCTTCACACTTGAATGGTTAATTGATAGAGCCAATATAATGTACTCTAAATACTCTCTCTCTCTCTCTCTCTCTCTCTCTCTCTCTCTCTCTCTCTCTCTCTCTCTCTCTCTCTCTCTCTCTCTCTCTCTCTCTCTCTCTCTCTCTTCTCTCTCTCTCTCTCTCTCTCTGTCTCTCTCTCTCTCTCTCTCTCTCTCTCTCTCTCTCTCTCTCTCTCTCTCTCTCTCTCTCTCCTCTCTCTCTCTCTCCTCTCTCTCTCTCTCTCTCTCTCTCTCTCTCTCTCTCTCTCTCTCTCTCTCTCTCTCTCTCTCTCTAGCCCCCCCCCTCCCGCTCCCTCTATCAATCTCTCCCACTCTCCCACCCTCCACTCCCTCGTCATCTCATCTGAAGGTTGTCATAGCCCGTGATTGGCCTCCTTGGTAACAAAATCACACTTTTGTGGTGGCCCTAACAAGTTCCCTTTTGCTCCCCCACGGCTGCTTCTGTCGCGGCATAATGGCTTAGCCTGGTATTCCCACATCAGGAGGAGGAGGGGGGGGGGGGGGGAGGACGATAGAATACAAGAAGAGTCCGTGCTGAGGGAATGGTAAGTGATTGTATTTATTATTATTATTAATACTATTTATCTTTTTAATTATTATCGTTTGTTTAATATATTTATTTGTTTAATATATTTATTTATTTATTATATATCTATTTATCTAACTATCTAACTATCTAACTATCTAACTATCTAACTATCTAACTATCTATATATATATATATATATATATATATATAATTATAGTACATAATTATACATATATTTATTTATCTATTCATTTATTTATTTATTTATTCATAAATCATGTTTTATATATATAGTATATACTGTACAGTATATACAGTATATTATATTTTTTTATTTTTTTTTTGCGGTGGGTGGTGGATGTGTATTTTTGTTTGTTTTTTACTTTTTACTCGTAACACATTTAGATAATTTCCATATGTAATAATTTTACCCGTATTTTCATACCCTAGAGGCATAATATTATTGGGGTAATCGTTCGGGCATTAGATTAGTGGAGTCCACGATGGGGATATGTGAAGGGATTTTTGTTTAACCTCGCAGCACAGAGAGATAATTCCCAAATCAAAGTATTTAGTCTATATTCTTAAACTCTAGGACATTTTACCGAGGGTATAATATCTGGTCGTGCGATACATTATAAGAGTCCGGTGGTGATGAAATGTTTAGGGATTTCTTTAACCACTTGACACTGTGATCTCATTCCCAATCTCTTTATTTCTTCCTAATAGTATAACAACTTGTTAAATATTAGATAAAGTGAAACCCCCAGAGGGCTGCTTTAGGACATCATAATGTGGTAGTGGTTTTGAGGATACACTGCTATAGTTTAGAGTAGTTATACCTTTACCTGGTTTTAGATATAGCCTATATATATTTTCACCAACCAAATTTACTTCTAAACTCAATTAATGAAATCAATAAATACATGTGGTACTCCAAGGACTCGAGCTTAGGATACTCACATCGAAATTCCGCGCATTTATGCAATACGCTATCAAGACATGTCAGATGTAACCAGGATTATTCATCTTCCTTATCCTATAGGATATTTATGAGTTGATTAGATTAGTCAACAACAGATTATAAAAAAAAATCGCAATCGTATATAGAAGTATCTGATAATGAGTATCAATAAATAAGTTCAATACGAAGGGATATTATATTATAGAGGGATGGATCTAGGAAATATGATGTGCATATACCGTAGATTGTTTACACCTTCACTAAATATGATGTGCATATACCGTAGATTGTTTACCTCTTCACTAATTATTAAAGTCTACAGTGAAGTTATTAGACCAATTATCCACAGCGGATTGCATCAAGCGCATGTGAGGCATCTGGTTATCATAAGTTTAAAACACTGGTTTAATCGGCGATTTCTTTATGAATTAGGCAAGGTTTAGACAATTGTCTTAATAGCTTTGGAAGGATCTCTTAGTCATTACTTCATTATGGTAACAGTTACAGACTCTCTCTCTCTCTCTCTCTCTCTCTCTCTCTCTCTCTCTCTCTCTCTCTCTCTCTCTCTTCTGATTGATAACATTATGGTTGGGAGGGGGGAATTCCATTGAACTTAGGAAGAGCCAACCCGTAAACCAGGTGTTGCGATAGTCTGACATGGAGATATAGGCCATAATTGGCTTGACGCTATCTGATCCTACTTCTAGAGGGTTATTGTGACATTGTATGCATTTATTATGGAGGATTTTGCTTGTTTTTGCCATTTTCGAACAATATATTTTAGTGTGTCCTTTAGGCTCATATAAACGCCTTCCCAGAGTTTCTTCTTACTTGAAAGAAAAAAATAATAAGTAATAATATTATAATACTAATTAATAATTAAAATGGTCACCCATACCCCTTTGAAGGTAAATTTGTACATATTTTTTATAGAAAAATTTCTCAGCTGAAAGATGATCTCTTCCAAGTTACAGGCCGGTTATCATTCGGGCAGGAAAATAAACAACACATGAATAGTATGAAGGGTCTTATTATCGCCAAACTAATAGGATGAAACGTCTTAAAATATTCAAATAGAGCGAGGTAGGGGAGGTCCCCCCCCCCCAAAAAAAAAAAAAAAAAAAAAAAAAAAAAACACAAATAAATATAAACTCGGCCGTGGTGTAGTGGATTAAAGCATAATTATACACTCGTCCTGGCTGGCAGTGGTTCGAGTCCGGCTGGCAGTATATATATATATATATATATATATATATATATATATATATATATATATATATATATATATATATAGAGAGAGAGAGAGAGAGAGAGAGAAAGAGAGAAAGAGAGAGATTTACATAAAATTACATAGATACACTGGCCACAACGATGTTATGATCCCTCCTTTTCTCTCTTTCCCTGGCTTTTATCCATTCGGCCCCATTCAGCCAACTGTTTTAAGACGTTTATCCCCATTAGGTGTCGATTTCTTCCTGGCGAGCGATAGCGAGCCAGCATTGAATGGAGAAATCCGGCTTCGCCGAAGACATTTTTCTATCGAAACATGTACAAATTTAGCTTGCGGTCAAAACAAAAATATATATATGCTGGCTCGCTACCACTCGCCAGGAAAATATTGACACCTGAATGGGGGTAAAAGTCTTAAAACAGTAGGCTGAATGGAGCCAAATGGATACAAGCCAAAGAGAGAGGGAGAGAAAGAGACAACAAAGCGAGGTGGGCTCCCTTAATCAACCTTTTTGGGGACATTTAATTTGACTTATCTTTTGTTGTGTTTATGTATTTATCTATGTATTCATTTATATATTATTTGTATATATTTATTGGTTTAACCCCTTCAGTACCGATGACGTATTTGTGTTTTATTTCAGCTGCATTTAGACGATTTTATGAAGCTTAGGAAGGATATATAGTAGCTGAAAGGGTTAATTGAGATAGTCTGTAGCCTTTTAATGGGTAGACGTCCTTTTTTAAATCGCATTATAGTTGGCAGAATATAATGAAAAGGACGTCACCGGTACTGAAGGGGTTAAGGAAGTCTGGGAAGGCGTTTTAGTTCGCCTAGGGGACAATCTAAAATACAATGCTCGAAAATGGCAAAACCGAAAATAATAATAAATACGATAAAAAAAAAACATCATTGGAGGGGAATTGGCGGGTTAATTGAGATTATCTTTCCACTTATAATTGGCGGGTTAATTGAGATTATCTTTCCACTTATAATTCCCACAGATTCTTCCTAAATTGTATAAAATCGTCTAATGATAGCCAGAATAAACTGTCAAAATGCGGCATAAACTTCAGAGTTAATGAGTCACCAAATGCATGAATATTCAATCATAGTTTGTAGACCTGTTAATTCGCCCCTAAGCAATGCTAAACTACTTAACAAGTACCATCATATCCACCAATTTAAAGCTAATTAATCCAATCCATCCTCTACATAAAAAAACATAGTCTACTCTTTTATTTGCGGATATCCAACCGAGCCTATTATATATATATACAGTTTATGTGTGTGTGTGTGTTCCATACTGACAGGTAGATGGATTGGGTGGAGGAAAAAACACAGGTAAGAGCTATGAAACGTTACGAGAATAAAGAATCAAAGCTCTTCCCAGCGTTTTTCCTGCACCCAATCCATATATATATATATAACATATTATCACACACTAGAAGTTTCCCAAGAGGCTATATTGTTTTTCTCTCACTCACTCTCCACTCTCTCACTCTCTCTCTCTCTGCTGACAATGAAGCACCCAGGACATGAACAAGGAGACAATAGAGAACAAGGAATGATGACCAAACTCCTGCAGAACCTTGTCTCTTTCTCCTCCCTAACCAATCCTCCTAGTCGACCTAAGCCATCCAACTAACCCTCCATCAAGTTTACAATTGACCCAAACCGACTCAAACCCTTAACCCCTTCAACACCATAACGTACTTTGCATCATATTTTGGTTACCTGTAGAAGATTTTCTTTAGCTTACAATCTTCCTCTAGGACTCACAGGCGTAAATATTATCTCATCAAACCCTTTAGCAAACATAATCTTTCTGAAACTGCATAAAATCGTCTACATTTAGCCAATATCAAAACCAAAAAGACATCAATGTGGTGAAAGGGTTAAAAATCCAAATCTACTGCACTTTGCCATTTCTATCACCCTTATTAGCCCCATCCTAACCTTTAAGAGGGTAGTGCTTGGTTTTTGGTTTATATATTTA
Organism: Paralithodes platypus; assembly: GCA_032716605.1. NCBI lineage: Eukaryota > Metazoa > Arthropoda > Malacostraca > Decapoda > Lithodidae > Paralithodes > Paralithodes platypus. Next base: position 61,609,420 of record CM064514.1, read on the forward strand.
TATATTTTATTTAGTTTTTAGTTTCCTCGCTAGACCTCCATCAAACTTAGAAAAACACCTCCTAGACCTCCTTTCAAGATAAATCTTTACATTTTTCGGTAAAAAAAATCCTTCTAAAATTAGAGGCTCTCTATTGCTCGCCAGGAAAAAATCGACACCTAAAGGGCACGAAACTTCTTAATAATGACAAAAAAAATAGGCGAAAAGTCTCAAAATCGCCCAACTAACGGAACGAACGTCTTAAAACCTCAAAACAAATATGCTAAACATGAGGGAGAAGGGGGTCCAGAAAAAGCGAGTACTACCCCCTTAAACTTGCTAATATAATGCAGGTTCACAATACCGTCTCTCTTGTTAGCCCTAGTCTGTATAACCAATTCTAACATATCAATCAACGTTAAAATAGATAGCACATTCTAACCATTCGGAGCTAATCAAAACATCCCAACTTATACAAAATTATGCCTATGAAAAGGATAATTTAAGTGTCCATAAAAATACACCCTGTTAAAGGTATGTTGGTATTAATACACCAATCTAGAATAAGGATAATACAATAAATAACTCATTAACTAATGCATGTACATACTTTTCTCTACGCTTTTTAATGCACTTGATTTTTAAATTCCTTTTAATACCCTTTTTATACCCTTAAATATTTGCAGTGTACCAAACCATCCATGCCTAGCACATGAGAACTAAGAAACAGTATCATCACACGGTAGTAGTTCCCCGTATTGCTCTCGTTCTTACGCACTTACTCATATCACTCAACCCCCCTCCCCTCCTATCTCTCTCTCACTCTCACTCTCTCACACACAATGATGACAATGGAGCACCCTCAGCGCGACAGGCAGCCCACTTCAGAGGGAAGAATCACCAAACTCGGGAACTATTATTTATTTGCCTCCCTAACCTACCCTAATCATGCCGACTAAAACTAATCGACCTAACCTATACCAATCGCCCCATTTGAACCTTCTTTACCTGAACAAACATTTGTTTATTCCATTATACGTAACCCAACCACAGCAGTTTATACCCAGTCGTTATAGGATTTTTTTGTTTTCAACGAAGGACAATATTAGGTGAATGAACTACGTGTCCATGAGATTTTTTTTCTCTACTAGTCTTTATATAAAAATATACAATACTTCCTCTAAAAAAAAAACTCACACACACACACAATCCTTACCTCCCCAAGAATTCCCAATTCACTTCAATATTTCTACCCTCCCTATATAAGTATATATCCTTAACCGTAATACTAACTTACCTTCTAATCAAAAACTACAATCATGCGACCCCTATACTTAAGCAATTCCAGCCTACTTATGGGCCGGTTTTCTGGACCACTTTCTCCCTCATGTTTAGCCCCATTAGTTTTCAGTGTTAAGATGTTTGCCCCATTAGTTAGTCGATTTTAAGACCTTTCGCCCCATTTCATCGTCAATATTTAGACCTTTCGTGCTATTTAGGTATCTAATTTTTCCCTGGCGAACGATAGTGAGCCTGTAATGTTGGAAGAACCGGCCTTCGGCCGGGACATTCTTCTACCGAAAAATGTACAAATTAACCTAGAAGGGGAATCTAATGGATGTTTTTTTTTAGTTTGATGATGGTCTAGCAAGGAAACTAAGAAATAAAGGAATATTTGAATTAATAGACCAAATAAACGGCCCATCTCCCCTCAATCATTCCCAGCCTAATTTGACCTAGCATTACGCAGACGTTTCCCAGATTATATTGTTTTCTCTTACCCACAATAATGACAAACGGAACTTATGCCTAATTCGCCTCTACTGTCTATCCTAATCGACCCTAGTAATCTTAATCGACCTAACCAATTCTAATCACCTAGATAATGCTAATCTACCAACCAATCATATTCTCCTGTAAGTTTCCTAATATTAACTAACCTACCAATACATACTAAGCTAATTTGACTCTATACCTAATCAATCACAACCTACTCACACTCTATCAGCCTACCCTAGCTATCCCAGTCCTGATTATCCCATCATAATCCTAATACTAACTAACCTACCAATCCATACTAAGCCTATTCAAGTAATCCTACCCTACTCAAAATCTCTAATCCTACCAAAGCTATCCCAATCCTAGTCACTCATAAAGATCATATTACTAACTAACCTACCAATCCATACTAAAACCATTTTTACCTGATACCTAAGCTCTGATAACCACCTCACACTCTCTCAGACAACCCAGGTTATCCCAATCCTAATCTACCAACCAATCGTACTCTCCCTTAAACATCCTAATACTAACTTACGAACCAATCAAAACTAGAAACATTTTTTACCTGCTACCTAAGCTCTGATAACCTACTCACACTCTCTCAGACAATCCAAGCTATCCTAATCCGGCCTATGTAAGATAATATTTAAGGGGGGTCACCGGCTTTTTTTCTCTTTCTCTCCGTGTCTCTCTTTCCCTGGCTTGTATCCATTCGGCCCCATTCATCCAACTGTTTTAAGACGTTTATCCCCATTCAGGTGTCGATTTCTTCCTGGCGAGCGATGGCGAGCCAGCATTGTATGGAGAATTCCGGCTTCGCCGGAGAAATTTGTCTATCGAAAAATGTACAAACATAGCTTGCTGTCAAAAAAAAATAATATATGCTGGCTCGCTACCGGTCGCCAGGAAAGTATTGACACCTGGATGGGGGTAAACGTCTTAAAACAGTAGGCTGAATGGGGCTGAATGGGGCTGAATGGATACAAGCCAAAGAGAGAGGGAGAGAAAGATAAAAAAAAACAGGTGACCCCCTTTAACGTATCATCACACGGCAGAACTTTTCCCGTGGCCATATTGCTCTCTCCTCACCCACCATGATGACAATGAAGCACCCTCCGAGCGACGAGCAGCCCACTTGAGAGGAAAGAATCACCCAAACTCCCAGAACTTATTCTTTATTTCCCCTCTCCTTCTTCTTCTCGCTAGGCCGCCGTGGTTACGATACTTCTTCTGTTCTACCACTAACCCTGTATTTATCCTTTATTTCCCCTCTTCTTGTTCCCGCTACGTCGTGGTTCCAATACTTCTTCTGTTCTACCACTAACCCTGTATTTATCCTTTATTTCCCCTCTTCTTGTTCCCGCTACGTCGTGGTTCCAATACTTCTTCTGTTCTACCACTAACCCTGTATTTATCCTTTATTTCCCCTCTTGTTCCCGCTACGTCGTGGTTCCAATATTTCTTTTGTTCTACCACTAACCCTGTATTTATCCTTTATTTCCCCTCTCCTTCTTCTTCTTGCTAGGCCGTCGTGGTTCCAATATTTCTTTTGTTCTACCACTAACCCTCTATTTATTATTTATTTCCCTTCTCCTTCTTCTTCTTGCTAGGCCGTCGTGGTTCCAATATTTCTTTTGTTCTACCACTAACCCTCTATTTATCCATTACTGTGGCATGTATGTATACTCTTTCTTAACATGCCAAACACATAGATGACAAAGATGGCAAGTTATTCCAAAGTCTTTTCATATAACTAACCTTTTTGCAAAGAAAACCCAGACTTTATCACGTAAGTTAAAGTTAAAGTTAAGGGGAGATAAACAGGTTGCGGAGGTGATAAGTCTATTCACGGATACTGTGTCGTAAATATTCCTATACTGAATATGTAACCTTGCAATATCTCACTATAGTCTGTATATTTTTCAGCGGACGGTAAACTGAATTCTTTCAAAGCGGATTTTTTTTTATGCTTAATTAATGGAAATGTTTTGAAACTATTACAGCTCTACATCATATCAATACCAGGTTTTCATTATTAATAACATATTTCGGTTAATAATGTTCGTAATAGCAAGCTAATCAGGACGGGGACATTGCAATTTACCGTCAGTTGGAAAAGACAGACTATATTCAAGACCTATGATACCTTATCTTATTTATAGCTAAATATAAAGTAGCTATATATTGCGGAGCCTTTGTAATTTACCTGACAATATAGTTACCCTTGCTCTTCACTAATCCATCATCACTATTTAGGTCCATGCTGCCTTCCTTGCTATTATAGGTATCACAGGACAATACCTTTCACTATTTAAAAACTATTTAGCTTACCTGATCTTACAAATAGAAGCAAACCTATCGTTAGTACTATGCCTTACGTAATATAAAACAACAAGAACCTCATACCTCCTTCCTGAGATATAACCAGGCGTGAAATAGTAGTTGCCATATAAGTGAGGCCACAAGTGCAGTTATCTTTGGCTAGTTCTACACTGGAAAAGAAAGCTAATTGTTGAAAAGGGGCTCGAGTGTAGAAACCATTAGACAAATTACCAGAGTTAAGATAATACAGAAACCACATTATGAAAACTCTTGTCTCAACCAAATCGGCTAAATGGAGAAAGTCATCTTCATAATTATCTGGCCAACTGAACCCTGCTGCCTGGTCCATCATTCACTCTAGTTTATTCACTATTGGTAGGACAGAAATAGTGACCCCTAACCTCTCTGTAACTCAATTAGGGCTTGAGCAAATGGACTGTAAATTTACACACCTATTCCCTGACTGACTCTTCCCAAATGGTAGAAGTATTAGCTTGATTACTCTAGTCCTTTTAGAGTAATGAGAGGTTGGGTTTTGGATTTCTGGCCTACTCCTAATGAACAAGGTACAGTAGGTGGACCCACATCGGTATAATTCGGGATATACACCCAGCAAACGATCAGGAATATTCGATAACTTTTCATACAATTAGGAAACTTTTAGAAAATATAGAATTGCTCGACAAGTTGCTGTTTATATATTACACAAAATCGTCCTCAAAAGTTCAGTGGAATTTGGCACTACAATAAGATTCGTTTGAAGCTTCTCGGTTAATTAGTAAGAAAATCACCCTGGGTATCCAAGAACCTGGTACAAATGGAAAACAAAAGCCCATTTACTGCCTCTTTCTCAAATTTTACTACGTCCATCTGCGGGGAAAGGTGCCAAGTTTGAGCAGTCAGATGTGAACATGGTGTACAAACTTTCTTTATCTGGTTTCCAATACCCGATAATCTGTTTCTTAGCCCTCGAAATCTTGCCATGAAACCAGAAACGTCCTTGATATTGCCTCCGATTAAGCTCCTTCCAAACAAGTCTCGCTACAGTTCTGATTTCCTACCTCCCTTCAGCGCTGGTGATGTCCCTCTTTGCCCATCTCACAAAGTTTGACAGCTAACAAACTCCGATACACAGCCCTTTCCGATGCTCCTCCGATACCCGAGATGTTTACATTCGCGATTAAGAAACTCGCAAGACAGCCACGGGGTTCCCTTCCGAAGCGAGATTACCAGGGGAGGCCTTCGTGTATATAAAGCCTGAATTCCTTTACACAAGGTTTGGGTGTTGTCCATACCATATCACGAAGACTAAGGAACTAAGTAGACATTTGTAAAACATAACTATATTTCATCTACTTTTGCGTCTACGTATTTCGATCATAGGTAAGGTTTCTTTAAGGTAAGGTATAAGGTTATGGCTGCAATAGTCCCGTCAGATGTGATAACACCAGGTAAGGAATTTCGCGGAAGACAACCACGGGTATTCTATAAAACGAAAATAATATAATAAGACGATGTTTCACGAGGATTCACGAGACGACCACAATGGGGCTTTAAGGACCTTCGAACACACACACACACACACACATGGATATTTGTTTTTAAATAATACGAACAATATACAAAGGATTCTCAAACATTCATTTAGAAACAAAGTTCACAAGAAAGAGAGAAAGGTCTTCTTTAAAATTAGAGACAGAAAACACAAGGAAGTTCAGAGACACAACCACATGGCTATTCTGAAATCCAAATGTGCCCAGCGTAAGACACAGCTCGTTCAAAAACTCACAGGGGAAAACACAGTGAAAGGGCCTTTGACAATTCAATACTATATTATATTCATCTTAACTGGGCGAGAAATGAACTACAGTATAAATATTGCAACTTTAATATTTGTAATGGAATAATCGTCAATTACGAAAACCCTATTGATATGAAGCAGATATGTAGTATGCTCCTATTTTATGATTATCCTTTCACCACAAATATTATAATGCATTAATTACATTGTGGCAAATCTTATAGTCGATTATATTCAGCCTTAAAAGACAATTGAGATGGTTTTTACGGTTCTGGTTTCCGAGATCCTTCCTTGATAAATACAATGATCCGGCGTTTCTCAAAAATAAATAAAAAATAAACATATATATATATATATATATATATATAAACAAAAACATAAGTAAATACAAATAGTAATAATTATATCAATAATAATAATAATAATAATAATAATAATAATAATATTTAAAATAATAATAACAAAAAATAGCATTACTATTATTATATATATGAACACTAACAATACAACCCGCCCACAAATTACACCCACACAATACGCCCACCGGAGAAGCTCAGAAATTCAAAGCGAAAACCACCAGGGAAGAGAATCCTTTGATAACCTGAGCCGCGATATGCTCCAGGGAGGAGAGCTAAAAAGAAAAACACTTAATTGGAGACACCAATAGGTTGCTGGTCTGTCTCTCTCTCTCTCTCTCTCATACATACATTATATATATATATATATATATATATATATATATATATATATATATTCTACCAACGTCCTTAACATCTAACCACTTACACAATGTAATGTGTAGGGTTAATGAATAATGAATGATTGCAACTACCGAGAATCGAACTCGGGACCCACAAACAGGACGACATATATATATGTATATATATATATATAATATTATATATATATATATATATATATATATATATATATATATATACAGGCATTTTGGCTCGAACATCCCTTGATTTTGGCCCTGTCACTCTTTCAACTATGGTGGAGGCACTTGCTGCGGCCAGTTCTGGTTTTTGCCTCCCTCACTCACATACAAGAAAATAAATAAATAATATATATATATATATATATATATATATATGAATTCATTTATGTATGCATTTATTTAGTTATTTATGTATTTACATGAAGGTTAATTCAGAAATATGTGATCAAATTATGTAGTAAAACTCGCAGAAAAAAATGAAACATTCAAACACCGGGAGTTCGCCTATTTGCTCAATCAAGACACCTTCATCGTATTATCCTGAAGATATCTGGAGAGAATACACGAAAGTTCGATGATGCAATCTTTCATTATTTTGTCCTGCAAGTTTTACTTCACAACATACATACATACTGCACATACATTACATACATACCTTATAAACTATATTTCCATACATAACATTTAGGAGAGGAAAGTACTTGTGCCCACGCCTGTACACGCTAAGGGATAAATGAGCGAATCTAAACCGACATTAATCCAACCTTCGCATTATTTCTTTACCTGATATTATATATGTCAGAGGTTCATTAACCTATTCAGTACCGGCGACGTCATTGTATTGATTTGTTCAGCAACATTTAGATGATTTTATGTAGCTTAGGAAGGGTATATAGTAGCTAAAAGGATTAACTGTAATATTTTAAAGGGTAGACATCCTTCCTAGGCTGAATAAAACAGCCACCACCCCCTACCCTCTCCCTCCCTACCTTACCACCCCCTACCCTCTCCCTCCCTACCTTACCACCCCCTACCCTCTCCCTCCCTACCTTACCACCCCCTATCCTCTCCCTCCCTACCTTACCGCCCCTCCCCCATACATTACCACCCTACCTTATCACCCCCTACCCTACCTTACCACCCCCTACCCTACCTTACCACCCCCTCCCCCATACCTTACCACCCCTACCTTACCACCCCCTACCCTCTCCCTCCCTACCTTACCACCCCCTACCCTTCCCTCCCTACCTTACCACCCCCTCCCCCATACCTTACCACCCCTACCCCCTCCCTCCCTCCCTTACCACCCCCTCACCCCTACCCTCTCCCTCCCTACCTTACCACCCCCTGCCCCCTCCCTCCCTACTTTAACTCTCCCTCCCTTCTCCCAACTCTCCCTTATCATTATTCTACACAACCCATACTTTATCGCCTGTTCGCTCTAGCACATAAATTTCGGCCATCATTGATGCCTTAAACTAATTTAACCCCTTCTGTACCGGTGAAACTATTTTTCATTATATTCTGGCAACTATTAGTAGTTGCCAGAATATAATGAAAAATAGTTTCACCGGTACAGAAGGGGTTAAAATAGTTTAAGGCATCAATGATGGCCGAAATGTATGTGCTAGAGCGAACAGGCGATAAAGTATGGGTTGTGTAGAATAATGATAAGGGAGAGTTGGGAGAAGGGAGGGAGAGTTAAAGTAGGGAGGGAGAGGGTAGGGGGTGGTAAGGTAGGGAGGGAGAGGGTAGGGGTGAGGGGGTGGTAAGGTAGGGAGGGAGTGGGTAGGGGTGGTAAGGTGTGGGGGAGGGGGTGGTAAGGTAGGGGGTGGTAAGGTAGGGGGTGGTAAGGTAGGGAGGGTAGGGGGGTGGTAAGGTAGGGGTGGTAAGGTATGGGGGAGTGCGTAAGGTATGGGAGGGGGTGGTAAGGTAGGGTAGGGGGTGGTAAGGTAGGGTAGGGGGTGATAAGGTAGGGTGGTAATGTATGGGGGAGGGGCTGGTAAGGTAGGGAGGAGAGGGTAGGGGTGGTAAGGTAGGGAGGGAGAGGGTAGGGGGTGGTAAGGTAGGGAGGGAGAAGGTAGGGGGTGGTAAGGTAGGGGGGAGGGGGTGGTAAGGTAGGGAGGAAGGGGGAGGTCAGGTAGGGAGGGGGTGGTAAGGTGAGGGGGAGTTAAGGTAGGGAGGGAGTGGTGAGGGAGGTTGAGAAGGGGGGAGGGGACGATAAAATAGTGTTGGAGGTTGGAAGGGAATGGTAAGGTAGAGTTGGGGGGGGGGGAGGCGTTAAGGGAGAGTTGGAGGGGAGACTTAAGATAACATTGGAGAGAGTGGGGGGGAGGAAAGGGGGGACAGTGAGATAAAATTTGGAGAGAGGAGAGAGGCGGTAGACTGGGAGGGAGAGGAGGGGGGCGGTAGACTGGGAGGATAGGGGGGGTAGGGTAGGTGGTAATGTAGAGTGAAGAGGAAGGTCGGGGGGCGGAGGAGTGGGGGGGGGGGGGGGGGGGGGGGCAAATCTCCCCAAAACTTCTCTCTCGGCCCAATATTATTTACGACTAGGGTCCGGGGTCGTTGTCGAGCAAGAAACTCTCTCGCGGGGAAGGTGAGGAAAGTTGAGGCGCGGCAGGACAACAGGGGTAAGTGTGCCTGTGTGTTTTTTTTTTTTTTTTTTTTTTTTTTTTTCCCTATGTGAGTGAGGGAGGCAAAAGGCAGAACTCCCTGCAGCGAGTGCCTCCCCCAGAGTTGAAAGAGTGACAGGGCCAAAATCAAGGGACGTTCGAGCCAAAATTCCTGGACACACTGAGTTTGAAGCAATTTAAGTCATAGGAAGAGGGAAAGACTGATTCTGGAAGAGACTTCCAGAGCTCAGCTGTTGAATAGAAGAAAGTCTGAGAGTATCGTTTCACTCTTGGGTTAGAGAGTTGCACAGAGTAGGGGTGGGATTGTGTTGCAAGACGGGTACCACATGCCCTACGTACAGGAGGTGGTATACACTGGGAGAGCTTTGAGGAACACCGATACTATAATAATAGTAACGATAGAATAGCGAGAGCGAGAGAGATACAACATTGCGGCGGAGAGAGAAAGATTGCAGAAAGTTGGTGAGTGGACAGGTGTTGATGATACAAAAGGCCTTCCTTTCTAATTTATCTAGGAATGTGGTGCGAGAGGATCCTCCCCACACATGTGAACAATACTCAATACAAGGACGCACCGTGCCCCTACACAGAGCAAGAAGCTGTGCAGGGGTAAAGAACCCCTTGAGGTGGTTGAGCACACCCAGCTTCTGGGAGGCTGCCTTAGCAAGACTGGTAATATGGTCCTTCAAAGTGAGGGCAGAAGAAAAAGAGACACCAAGAATATTGAGAGACGATGAAGGATTGATTTTTGTATTGTTGAAGAATAAGGGATAGTCCGCTGGGAGTTCCGGTCGTGTAGATAGATGGAGAAATTGGGTTTTGGAAACATTAAAGGTAACGTTTTCTCAGCCCCAATTGGAAATAGTAGTTAGATCAGAAGATAAGTGTTCTATGGCTTCATTACGTTTATCTTTGAGGGATTGCTGGCTGGGGCGTTCTGGAAAACTAAATGAGTAGTGCAAGGTAGAGTCGTCTGTGTATCAATGAGTGGGACTGGAGGTACAGTTGAGATCATTTATGAAAATTAGAAAGAAAATAGTAGATAGGACAGAGCCCTGACAAACACCGGAGTTGATAGGATGAGGAAGTGAGCGATGGCTGTCCACAACCGCAGCTATGGAACGGCCGGAAAGGAAATTAGAGACAAAGGCACAAATGGAGGGATAGAAACCGAAGGAGGGTAGTTTAGAAATTAAAGATTTGTGCCAGACTCTATCGAAGGCCTTTGATATGTCTAATGCAATAGAAAAGGTCTCACCGAAGTCCCTAAAGGAGGATGACCAAGAGTTAGTAAGATATGAAAGAAGATCACCAGTAGAGCGACCCTTGAGGAAGCCATACTGGCGATCTGAGAGTAGATTATGGGAAGAGAAATGCTTAAGAAATTTGGAAGCAAGAATAGTTTCAAAAACTTTAGAGATACAAGAGATGAGAGCAATTGGACGATAGTTGGAGGGTTGAGAGCGGTCACCCTTCTTTGGGACAGGTTGAATGAGAGCAAATTTCCAGCATGAAAGGAAGACGTTAGAGGAGAGACAGAGACGAAATATTTTGACTAGGCAAGGAGTCAGCACGGAAGCACAGTTTTTTAGTACAACAGGAGGAACACCGTCCGGACTGTACACCTTCTTAGTATTAAGCCCAGAGAGGGTAGAAAGTACATCTTTAGAAGAGATTAGGATATTAGGCATAAGTAGGGGAGAGGGGGGTGGACAGGGAGGAATAGCATGGAATCATCCAAGGTGGAGTTTCTAGCAAAAGTTTGAGCGAAGAGTTCAGCTTTGTCAGAGGAAGAAGTAATGGTTGTGTCATCAGAGTGGAAAAGGGGAGGGAAAGACGAGGAAGAAAAATTGTTGGAGAGGGTTTTGGTTAGATACCAGAAAGCTTGGGAAGAGCTAGAGTTGAATAGTTCAGTGCATTTATTATTGATGACAGAGTGCTTGGCAAGTCGAAGAACAGATTTGGCTTGATTCCGGGCAGAAACATAGGAATGAGATTCTTGAGTTTTAAGGCGTCGGTTCCGATTAAATGCTTCCTTCTTGTTGCGGACAGCAGTAGAACAAGTGTGAGTAAACCAAGATTTTTTTGCATTATACGGAGAGAAAGAAAATGGAATGTATGCTTCAATGCCCGAGAGGATTACTTCAGTAATGCGTTCAGCACTCTCCTAGAGGTCCCCGGCCACAGAAGCAAAAGTCATTCCATGGGAAATCAAAGAAGTACTGCCAAAGAGCCTCCCAGTCGACAGCGCCAAAGTGCCACAAGTGCCGCCGGTTGGGAGAATCGGGTGGCCGTATCGGAGAGATAGGATAGGTGACAGTTATTAGTTTATGGTCGGAGGAGCCCAAAGAAGAGAAAAGATTTATAGTATAAGCGGAAGGGCTAGAGGTTAGAAATCAGTCAAGAATGTAGGGCCGATCTCCGAAGCGATCCGGGATACGGGTGGGTTGCTGGACTAACTGCTGTAGGTCGTTTAGGATAGAAAAGATAAACGCTTGTTCACCAGGTTTGTCAGTGTGTGTGTGTGAGTGTGGTTGTGTGTGTATGTGTGTATGTGTATGTGTGTGTGTGGGTGTATGTGTGTTTGTTTGGGTGTGGGTGTATGTGTGTGTGTGTGTTGGATGGGGGGCAGTTATAGGGTAGTTTAGAGATGTGCAAGTCGGTGTATGCTTGCTTGCAGGTGCGTGTGAGCTTAGGAAAGTATTTAGGTGTATAATTATGTAGTGTTTGAGTTTGTGTGTATTCATAATTGTAGTTTGACAGGAATTGAGTTTTTGGCTCGTATTGTCCCGCTTCCTAGACATTATCATCAATGACAATTACTCATCTCTTTGCTCAAGGGAGATGGAAACCGCCAGCTATGTCTCAGAAAACCTTCATCAACCTGAGCGAGATTTGAACCTTGTCTGCTGGGTTGCAGGCAGGGACGGTACCACTGAGCTAGCCGCGCGCACGCGCGTGTGTGTGTGTATGTATGTGTTTGTGTGTGTGAGAGAGAGAGAGAGAGAGAGAGTGTTAAAGGAATAAGTTCGGGATATGAGTCGGTGTGTTTGGGGGTGGGTATGGCTGGTGAGATAAGATAAATATTATAAGTGTGTCCTTGTCTGTGTAAGCTAATGGGAGTCAGGTGTGTGTGTGTGTGTGTGTGTGTGTGTGTTTCAGAAATAGTACATAAAGATATGTAGATCATCAAGCAAATCAGATACAAACTATAGCATTGGCCTAGCAACTTCTATTATCTAATCATATGAAACAATCGAGTCATTTGACCTTCATTTTTGTTATATAATTCTGGTAGGGAAGTGATAGTGTCGTGCTTGTTATCAATTTTGTTTGATTACATATCTATCATACTCTTTAGTTATTCTTTTAATGTATTATATCGATTTTATTTTCTTCATGTTTATTATTTTTCTTTTAGTTTCCTCCCTAGACCTACACTATTCTTAAAAACAAAAGTACCCACAAGCAAATCCACCCCCCCCCCCCCCCCACACGCTTTAAGCAAATTTAATTGTGTGAGAATTCATAAATTTTAATACCTCATTCATTGACGATTCCCATATATCAATATGTAACATGTGTATTACACTTAAATATACAGTATATACATGTAAACTAGACTCACTTTCATATTATGCCCGCTCTTATTAATTACTCCCTTTCAATTTAACCGTCATATTTGACCATTCACTGTTCCATCAACACTCTAAGATAATGGGCGGGTGCCCAACCCCGAAAGGGGTTGAAATAGGGGAGCTATCCCCCCGCCAAAGGCGGCTTTCTAGGGCCTTTCCTAGCTGATGCTGAGAGGATTGGGTTCTAGTCATGTGGTGATGGGCTGGTCTATCAGAGTGAGAACTGAGCGATCTCTGCCATACCCATAGCTTAGTCTGACTGTTCCTTTTACTTATATATTTTCTAGATCTCAAGTGACGGCGTCTCTTCCGTGGATTGACCTCCCAATCTACCAAGATTGGAAGCCAAAGTGTCACATTTTTCCTTTGCCCCTCAACTTTCTCTTCATAATTGCTGAGGGGCACAGGGCCCTGGGTGGGTCTTTGGTTTCCCGGGCGTTTCCGCACCCTCCTCAGCTCCCCGCCATGGAGTGGCTTCGGTCACCCAGGCTTTATTGTGGTCGGCAGGGAAGGTTCTGTGGGGGCGCTTGCTTGGGGCTTTGGGGTTGTTCGGCCAGGCAGCTTGGGGAACAACAACAACAACAACAACAACTCTAAGATAATTATATATATATATATATATATATATATATATATATATATATATATATATATATATATATACTGTATATATATATATATATATATTATATATATATATATATATATATATATATATATATATTATACCTCCTAATAATAGAATACAGTTATAATCTATTAACCCCTTTAGTTAATCATATAATTAACTACACCTTAGTAATCCCTAAATTAAGCTCTTCACAGAGATATAAAATTATCTAGTTTGTTTATATATACGGATTGTAAACATTAACTGTAAACAATCTCCCCCCCCCCCCCTACACATCACAGAATGTCAAGTTAATCCATACAAAACCCCCTCATGACCCACCTAGAATTGCTGACTACACAGCTACCCCCTGCCTCTCACAAAGGGGGAGGCTGGTCAATCACTCCACCCAGCTCACTGTGAAAGGAAGGTTACACTCCATTACCTCTCTTGCTCACATCCCTTCTCCCATCACTATTAACTCTTATTTTAAGCCAAAACAATTCTAACTCATAGACTTATTATTGGAAAAGTCCCCTTAACCTCTATTTGTCTATATCTCCAGACTTAGTTTATAACCCTATACTAACTCCATCTATAACCAGTTAGGAGTATATATAAACTGTTGTATTACTCTATAATCTATATTATAAGTTACCATATAATCTGTGCCCCATGAATATTATTTCCTCTCACTTAAACATTAGGCTACCATAGTGCGGTGAGAATATGAACATGATTAGATTAATATCCAGTATTCGAGAATGGATAATAAGTCGTAGGCGTGTGCATAAACCTTTAACCGTCTTGGTGGTGTAATGGTTAAGGTGTCTAAACATATGTGTGTGATAACCCAGGTTCTAATCCCGGTGGATCACTTACTGTATAATTATGCTTTCATTAATTTCATTGGAGGTGTTTGGGGTTGTGGTTGCATAATACAAATATCGATCAAAGTAAAAGATTAATAAATTATAATATACACCTATAGAGAGGCACGAAACCTCTACATGGGCTTGCATAAATTAGGAACACTGACAAGATTTTTTTTTTTGTCCTTCGTAAGGGGGAAGTAGTTGTTTTTGTGGACCCCTTTCTTCCTCATGGGGCGAACGTCTAAAAATTTCAAGACTAATGAGGCTAATTATGAGAGAGTTTTTTTTTAGAAAAAACCGACATACCTCCCCTTAAGAACCCCCCCCCCCCCCTTACTGCCAAAGAAAACGACAGAACAACAACCACAACAACAACAATGACCCGTGGATAGGATGGTGTAATTGATAGTGGGAAGATAAGATGGCCACAGTCACACAAAGAAGTACTGTGCATTTTTCGGTTATATTTCTACCATTATTGAGACTCGTAAGTTGGGAAAAATATAGGAATAGCAAGTTAAAAATATGTCATCAATATTCATACCAATCAAAATCTACCATTAAGGGATCTATAGTCACTAAACTAGGATTGTCGATGACCGTGGAGAGAAACAGGACACTACTTTGTGGGGAACGGTACAGTCGGGTTCGAAAGTCGGGGCCCATTATTACAACTTCACCTTAACCCCTTCTGTACCAGCGACGTCCTTTTAATTCTATTTTGACTACTATTCGACGATTTTCTTCAGTTTAAGAAGGTCCTCCAGCAATTAATAGGCTTCAAACTATCTCACTCAACCATTATACCACAACCGATCCTTCTTAAACAGCAAAAGGTTGTCTAAATATGACAAACAATAACATTATATAGATGTCGCCGGTACAGAATGGGTTAATATTCCGCACTAAATAACAGAAAAGGATACTTGACAAAATCTAGAACAGATATATAGAGGTTTTCTTCCGTGTGTCTTACATTTTCAAGATTATTACGCATTTGACAGTCTATTTTGGCTATCATTAGACGATTTTACACAATTTACGAAGGATCTCTGGGAATTATAAGGGTAAAGACGTACTATCTCAATTAACTCTCTGACTTCCATATACCCTTCCTAATAGCCTATACAGTACATAACATCGCCTATTAATCATTGACAGAAAAGCGAAAAGAAATGAGACATCAAATCTTGTTTACCGTTGTGCATTAACCCTTTGAGTCTCTTTAACGTTATTCTGGCTACTTTTAGACGGCTTTATTCAGTTTCAAAGGAGCCTGCAGCAATCAACAGGCTTTGAACTATCTCATTTAAACCTTTTTACTACCACCGATCCTTCTCACACTGCATAAAGTCCTCTAAATATAGTTTGAGTAAAGTTATAAAGACAGTCGCTGGTACAGAAGGGGTTAAGGAAGTAAATAGTGTTAAGTAGAAAAATAACCTTCTATGCAATTGTGGAGTTTGGACACGATTTAACCCTTAGATTAAAGATCCGATGACTTATTTATTTGTCTGTTTTCTGGTTATTATTAGGCAGTCTTACTTCAGATTAAGAAGTGTAAATGGAAGTTAGAGTGTTAGTTGAGATAGTCTTTACCCATTTAATTTCCACAAATCTTTCCTAAGCAGTATAAAATCGACTAATGATAGCCAGAATAAACTGTCAAAATGAGTCATAATCTGTAAAGGTTTAAGCCAGTTTCACACGAGAGACTTTACCGTCAACATTCGATCGTCTATACATATCTGGCAACATTTCAGAGATATTTAACACTGGTATAGGAAACTAGACGAATCATTTTTAAATTTAAGTGACATAATAATTTACGGAGGTTGTTGTTGTTGTTGTTCCCTAAGCTGCCTGGCCGAACAGCCCCGAGTCCCTGAGAAAGGCCATGGCCACGATCGGGCTTTCCCACAGAGCTCTCATTGAGTGTAGATTGTGTTGTTGGCGTAAGTGGTTGTGTGAAATGCAGTCTTCTATGATGTGTTTAATGGTATGGGGTGCTGTGTTACATCCCGGGCAGGCGTCGACAACGGAGTCATCCAGTCTCTTCTGATAGCTCAGGAGAGCTGGATGGTGTCCGCATCTCAGCCTGGCCAGGTGGACTCTGTCCTCGCGAGGAAGGGAGGATTCGGAAGGATGGATTTCGGGAGGTCGTGCATGCAGCTGCGTGTTGTCTGTGAGTGGATGGATCGGTGAGAGATATGAGTATGGATGTGCTTCTGGAAGTTGGTTCGGGGTGGGCAGGGAGGGAGAGAGGACAATAATTGTGTGTGATACCGTGTGCTGGGTGTTGTTTGATATTTCTTGGTGTCTGTGGGTGTGTTGCCATGTAGTTTAGTGGGTGGTCTTGGTTCGTGGAGGCTGCTGCCAGGAATTGAGTGCCTCTCATGTCCAGATGGTCTTTGACTTTGAGGATTTTGGTTTCTTGATGTAGGTGATCTGTGGGTGCAGTAGCTGTGCAGCCTGTAATGATCTTCAGGGCTTTGTTTTGAATAGTCTGTAAGGTCTTATGATGTGTTTCAGCTAGGTTAGAAGCCCAGGCTGGGCTTGCGTATTCCATCACTGATCTTATGTATTGTTTATATACTGTGGTGGTAGTTTCTTTGTTGTGTCCAAATTTTGTGTGAGCAAGTGACCTGAGGGCGTTAAGTCTGGGTGTCAGTTTCTTTTTAATGTTTGTGGTGTGCTGTTTGAATGTCATATGAGTATCATATGTTACTCCTAGGATTTTGGGTGTGTGTGTATGTGTTAGGGGTGTGTTGTTTATGGTGAGTTGAGGGATGTATTCGTGTTCTCCTGTCCAACTTGTGAGCAGGGCTGCGGTGGATTTGGCTGGGGCTAGATTAAGTCTGTGTGTAGTGAACCAGCCATGTAGTGTGTTGAGATAGGGTTGAAGGAGATCTGTTGCTCTTTTTGGGTCATGGTGTGTGCATGTGAGTGTTATGTCATCTGCATAGGAGGCTAAGTTTATTTGGGGCGTATTGGGTGTAGTTATATCGTGCATGTACAGATTGAAGAGTGCGGGCGATAGGACGGATCCTTGTGGGACTCTGTTTGGAAAGTTTCTGATTTTAGATGACTGACCGGCAAAAGATACGTGTGCACATCTGCCTGCTAGGAAGTTGGCCAGCCACCGTTTTGTGTTGTTGTGCATGTTTGTGTTGTAGATTTTGTTTGTTAGGTTGTGTCGGGGGATGGCATCGAAGGCTTTACTAATGTCGAGTGTGGCTAATAGTGATCGGTGTGGTGGTCTAGCTGAGTTGATGCCGTCGAAAGCTCTTTGTGTAAGGTCTGTGAGAAGAGCGTTTGTGGAGTGCAGTGGCCTAAAGCCATGTTGTGTTGGAGCTAGGGGTAGGTCAGGTGTAATTAGTTGTAATACTAGGCGTTCCATGACTTTAGAGGGGGAGCAAAGGAGTGTGATGGGGCGGTGCGAGGAGGGTAGCGTGGGGTCTTTGTTAGGTTTGGGGAATGTGATGATGATACCATGCTTCCAAATGTCTGGTATTGTGTTGTGTGAATAGCTGTAGTTTGATATGTTAGTGAGTGCTTGTATGCCTTGTGGTCCCAGGTGTCTGAGGTGTATGTTGCTTATGTTGTCTAGGCCACAGGCGGTGCGAGTGCTTGAGATTGTTGATGATATGCTTTGTCTGGTGATTGGTGAAGGGTGTATAGTCAGGGTCTGTGGGGAATTGTCTCTTACGTCGGATGACACGTCGGTCGTCTTTGTGAGGTTTTAGGTGGCTGACATGTGAGAAGTGATTGATGAGAGTGTTTGCTTGTTGTTTACATGAAGGAGTAGAGTCTGTTGTTGTGATTGCAGCATGTGATTGTGTTGTGTTTCTGTTGGAAAGTGTGATGCTGTTTAGTGTTTTGTAGAGTTTTTTTGGGGTTTGTTTTGTGATCAAGTGTTTGTAGGAAGTTATTCCAATTTAGTTTTTGTTGTTCTTGTATTTTGTTGTTAGTTTGGGTGTTGAGTGCTTGGATTTGTTGTGTGATGTCTTGTGTGTGGGGTGCTGGGGAGTGTTTCAGTATGTCGCGTTGTCTGATGAGGTTTTGAATTTCTGGTGTGAAGTTGGGGTTGTGTCTTTTTCTGTTACCTCTTGGAATGTGTTTCTTGTCAGCGTTTTGGATAGTTTTATTGAGTATGTGTACAGCATTGTTTGATGTTAGTGATGGGTGTACTGTTTAGAGTTGTGAAGTGTTGTTCTGTCTCATTTGTGAATGCTTCCCAGTTAGCTCTTTTATAATTGGTGTATGTGTGTTTGTGGCTAGCTGGGGTGAGTCTGGTTTTGGTGGTGATAATGATCGGGAGGTGGTCAGAGCCTAAGGTTCTGACCACCCTCCAGGATGTTGTGGGGGCGAGTTCTGGGGAGCAAAAGGTGATGTCTGGAGATGATGGGTTATAGAGGGCTTGGTGAGGAATATGGGTATGTTGATGGATGTCGTTAAGGATGATGAGGTTATCGGTTTGGTTTTGTAGTACCAGCCCTCTGTCTGTGTCGGGGTTGTCGACAAACCAGGCCGACGTCTTGGCGTTGAAGTCACCACCCAGGATGATGTGTGGGGTGTGTGAGGTGTTTGTGATGTGTTGTAAGTGTGGTCTGTATTCATTTGGTACTGTAGGGGATGTTTGGGGTGGATGTATGTGTTATGATGGTTATGTTGGAGTTGTTGCCAGTGCGTATTTTAATTGACTGTATTTCTGTTGTGTTATCATTTGGGGGGAGGAGGGATTTGGTTTGTACACTGGTTACTATGTATGATATTTCTTTGTGTACCAGGGTGATGAGTCCACCGCCCCCGCCGACAGCCCGGTCTTGTCTGATGGTGGTGAAATTATGAAATGTGGGTGTTTTTTGTGTTGTGCGGAGCTTTGTTTCTTGTAAGATGGCAATGTGTATGTTGTGTTGTTTGATGAAGTGTGAGAGTTCGTGTTTCTTTGTGTTGATGCCATCTATGTTCAGTTGAAGAATGTTAATGTTATGTGTACGATGTATGTTGGGTGCTGCTGCACGAGGATGGGGGAGTGAAGGGGGTGAAGGGGGGGGGGGGGGGGGGGGGGGTGGGGGAGGTGCGGGGGGTTGGGATGGGTGAGGTGGGGGGGGGGATTGGGGAGCAGGAGATGGGGGTTGGAATGGATTAGGATGGGGTGTGGTGTGGTGAGTTGAGGATGTGGATGGTATGGGAAGGTTAGGTGGGTTAGGGAGGAGAGGTTTACGGAGGTTTATTGGGTTTATTGATGTGCTTATTATTATAAATATATATTATATATTTAGTTTCCTCCATAGACCTCCATCAAGCTTAAATAATAATATCCCAAAGACACCCCCCCCCACCCCCGAGGCTGCGAGATAAATATATACAATTTTAGGTAGAAAAATGTCTTGGTCAGAGGCCGGTTCTTCCGAAGTTGCAGGTTCGCAATTGCTCGCCAGGAAAAAATCGATACCTATACGGCACGACATTTTGTAAAACTGACAAAGAAAAAGGGCAAAAGGTCTTATAATCACCAAAATAATATGTCTAACGTCTTAAAATTTAAAAAATAATGAAGCTAAACATGAAGAAGAAGGGGGTCCAGACAAAACAAACCTCCCTTTAAAGAGTTTGCCTCGTAAGCTGCCAGACCAGCGTTGAGGATAGATGCTTAAGGGGGTGTGGTTGGTTTCTCTGGCCCACCTTCTCCCTCATGTTTAGCCCCATTACTTTTCAGATTTTAAGACGTCCAGCCCATTCGTTTGACGATTTTAAGACCATTCACACCATTTTGTTGTCAATATTAAGACCTTTCGTGCAATTTGTGTGCCGATATTTTCCTAGCGAGCGATAGCAAGCCTGTAATTTAGGAGGAAGTGGCCTTCGGTCGGAAAATGTTTTTACCGAAAACATTTACAAATTTATCTAGAAGGGGGATGTTGGTTTTTTTTTTTTTTTTTTTTTTTTAGCTTGATGGAGGACTAGGGAGGAATCTAAAATAATGATAAATAAATAACTATTTCAACCATTAAATAAACTCTTACCCAATAAGGATTTTTTTTATCCGTGATTCCGAACTTATGACGGCGACTGTACACCTGGAGGGGATGTGGCCGCAGGTTCTAAGGTTTCGGAAACACACACGCACATACCACTGATCACTCCTGCGCTCAGTCTACCTACACTCTCTATGGGACAGGTAGTGTAATAGCGCGCTCGCTCGCTCGCGTACCTGGGTCTATGTGTGCCTTTGTAATATTTCCTTTAGTGCAGATTAAATATATAAAATTTAGCT
>CM064514.1:61630160-61652660 GCA_032716605.1 Paralithodes platypus
ACACAAAAAGAATGTTCACCTAGACCCCCTTCAAGCTAGTAGTTGTTTCACCTAGACCCCCTTCAAGCTAGTAGTTGTGCACCTAGACCCCTTCAAAGCTAGTAGGTGTTCACCTAGAGCCCTTCAAGTGGGAAGTTGTTCACCTAGACCCCTTCAAGCTAGTAGTTGTTCAACCCCTAGCTAGTAGTGTCACCTAGACCCTCTTCAAGCTAGTAGTTGGTCACCTAGGACCCCTTCAAGCTAGTAGTTGTTCACCTATACCCCTTCAAGCTAGTAGTTGTTCCCCTAGACCCCTTCAAGCTAGTAGTTGTTCACCTAGACCCCTTCAAGCTAGTAGTTGTTCACCTAGACCCCTTCAAGCTAGTAGTTGTTCACCTAGACCCCTTCAAGCTAGTAGTGTTCAACCTAGACCCCTTCCAGCTAGTAGTTGTTCCCCTAGACCCCTTCAAGCTAGTATGTGGTTTCACCTAGCCCCGTTCAAGCTTGTAGTTGTTGTCCTAGACCCCTTCAAGCTAGTAGAGCTAGTAGTTGTTCACCTAGACCCCTCAAGCTAGTAGGTGTTCACCTAGACCCTTCAAGCTAGTAGTTGTTCACCTAGACCCCTTCAAGCTAGTAGTTGTTCACCTAGACCCCTTCAAGCTAGTAGTTGTTCACCTAGACCCCTTCAAGCTAGTAGTTGTTCACCTAGACCCCTTCAAGCTAGTAGTTGTTCACCTAGACCCCTTCAAGCTAGTAGTTGTTCACCTAGACCCCTTCAAGCTAGTAGTTGTTCACCTAGACCCCTTCAAGCTAGTAGTTGTTCACCTAGACCCCTTCAAGCTAGTAGTTGTTCACCTAGACCCCTTCAAGCTAGTAGTTGTTCACGAGACCCCTTCAAGCTAGTAGTTGTTCACCTAGACCCATTCAAGCTAGTAGTTCGTCACCTAGACACCTTCAAGCTAGTAGTTGTTCACCTAGACCCATCCAAGCATATAGTTGTTCACCTAGACCCCTTCAAGCTAGTAGTTGTTCACCTAGACCCCTTCAAGCTAGTAGTTGTTCACCTAGACCCCTTCAAGCTAGTAGTTGTTCACCTAGACCCCTTCAAGCTAGTAGTTGTTCACCTAGACCCCTTCAAGCTAGTAGTTGTTCACCTAGACCCCTTCAAGCTAGTAGTTGTTCACCTAGACCCCTTCAAGCTAGTAGTTGTTCACCTAGACCCCTCCAAGCTAGTAGTTGTTCACCTAGACCCCTCCAAGCTAGTAGTTGTTCACCTAGACCCCTTCAAGCTAGTAGTTGTTCACCTAGACCCCTTCAAGCTAGTAGTTGTTCACCTAGACCCCCTTCAAGCTAGTAGTTGTTCACCTAGACCCCTTCAAGCTAGTAGTTGTTCACCTAGACCCCTTCAAGCTAGTAGTTGTTCACCTAGACCCCTTCAAGCTAGTAGTTGTTCACCTAGACCCCTTCAAGCTAGTAGTTGTTCACCTAGACCCCTTCAAGCTAGTAGTTGTTCACCTAGACCCCTTCAAGCTAGTAGTTGTTCACCTAGACCCCTTCAAGCTAGTTGTTGTTCAACTAGACCCCTTCTAGCTAGTAGTTGTTCACCTAGACCCCTTCAAGCTAGTAGTTGTTCACCTAGACCCCTTCAAGCTAGTAGTTGTTCACCTAGACCCCTTCAAGCTAGTAGTTGTTCACCTAGACCCCTTCAAGCTAGTAGTTGTTCACCTAGACCCCTTCAAGCTAGTAGTTGTTCCCCTAGACCCCTTCAAGCTAGTAGTTGTTCCCCTAGACCCCTTCAAGCTAGTAGTTGTTCCCCTAGACCCCTTCAAGCTAGTAGTTGTTCACCTAGACCCCTTCAAGCTAGTAGTTGTTCACCTAGACCCCTTCAAGCTAGTAGTTGTTCACCTAGACCCCTTCAAGCTAGTAGTTGTTCACCTAGACCCCTTCAAGCTAGTAGTTGTTCACCTAGACCCCTTCAAGCTAGTAGTTGTACATTATTTCGATAGAAAAATGTCCAGGCCGGATTTCCTCTTAGTTACAGGGTCGCTATTTTTCGCACAAAAATATCGACACCTGAACGGGGTGAAGCGTCTTATCATCGCCAAGTTAACGGAGTGAAACGGTTATCATCGCCAAACTAATGGGTTGAAACATCTTACATTCTCCAAACTAATGTAACAAAACAGGCGTATGTATGTAAATCGTCCTATAAAACCGTAAACTTTATGTAAATACATGAATGTTTATAATCGGTGTTCATCAGAACATGCATTTCTGATGGCAAACACTTCACACTGGCGTCATAAACAGATTAGGAGAAACCCCATACTGACAAACGATAAACCTATATTCCAAACAGCTTATTTTCCATCTGTCAGCGTGGGTTTTCTTGTGCACTTCTAACCCTACAAAACACTTGTTAATCTAAATTTAATCTTCTATCTATTGCCAGGATCCCCGAAGGGATGGCCACGAATGAATCGCCCCCGTGCACCTCTGTCCCCCGTGAGCCGACGCCCCTCTTCCCATCAAATACCGCTACCCCTCATATCCCTCTCAACTCCATCCTTCTACCTCACTCTCGGTCTGCCTCCCCATCTCTGTCCTTCCACCTCACTCTCGTACACTCTCTTAGTCATTCTCTCAAGGTGTTCCTTTTCGCACTTTCCAGCACACCCACATCCACAACACAACACTCGTACTTTCTCATTCGTATGTCTAACCTTCCATGTAACTCCACACACACTTCTCAAGTAACTCATTTCCGCCCCTCTCACTCTTGTTTTGTGTCTCTCCAACAACGTCCATGCTTCACTGCCATACGTCAATGTCTGGATTACCACACTATAAATCCTGATTATCAATATCATCATGCAAGGTATTTCAACTTCATACTATAAATAAATATATACTTGTAATTTATTCATATAATTTTTAATTCCTTATCTCTACAAATGATTTATATAATCAAAATGTATATTATAATTTGGTCTTCAGATTAATTTGCATAACAAAAAAAGAGGATAATCATTTGTTTGGTTATTGAACCCAACGCACATACAGTATATATATATATATATATATACTGTCTCCAAGCATGTCCACCCAACCAACCCGGAAAACAAAATCAAATTAATAATTTATTACAAATCCCCCAAGACCTCCAACCTCGTTCTCCGCAACAAACCAGCCTCCACCAAGATAAAGAGCCCGATGACCGACGATCACGTCATTTACCAACATACCTGTAATTATGAGGACTGTGGACCTCATTCCTATATTGGTATGACGCAGACTCGTCTTTCACGTCGGTTAACTCTTCACCTTCAGGCTGGAGCCATCAAAGACCACTATCTCACCCCTAACCACCCTCACCTCCCACGCAACGAGTTAGAGAAACACACAGCCATACTCGATAAAGAAAGTGACCCAAGGAGATTACCTATTCTCGAAGCTTTATATATCCAAGCCTTACATCCCAACATCAACAACCAAACTCTGGACCTTCAGATCCTTCCTTCTGCCAAAAGGCACTACCCTACAGGACCTAACACCCCTCCTCGCCCCCCGGTGCCCTTGACGCAGCCCCCCGCGCTACCTCCTTCAGCTTCGTCTTCTGCAGACGCCACACAACTTAGGCCACGCCCCTCGACACGCAGCCAATCAGCTTCGACCCCACCTATCGACCACCATCCCGCATCCAGTGCGCATGCGTGAAGCGGTTACCCCCTTTTTCTCTCCTAGTTTTCCCTTCCACCAATAGCAGACTTTTGCCCCCTGTTTTCCGCCTCCCTCTGATCCTCCACCCTCTATATATACCCTTCCTGTTTACCTTTTATATCATTCCTTCCTTACTTGATAATGCTGGTTGTCCAGTGAAACCCCGTCGTATATCCTGTATCATCATGTACTTTAATGTAACCCTGTACCACCATGAATTTTGCTCATCTCCTTCATCTACTTCCTGCCACCCAGCGAAAACTCATCAGAGCCACCCAGCGAAAACTCAATCAGGAGACCTGGAAACTTTGAATATAAAAATTTCCAACGCAGCAGAAATTGCCATTTCTTTCAACCTCGTATGTATTAAAGAAAATATATACTATATATATATATATATATATATATATAATATATATATATATATATATATATATATATATATATATATAATATATATTTGAAAGAGAGAGAGAGAGAGAGAGAGAGAGAGAGAGAGAGAGAGACGGTACATAAAATATTCATATGTATAATAAGTTCACACAAACAACTAGCTCAAACCAACAGATAAAAAATACTCCTCGACATGACCCAAAACATCTCTAATATTTTTGCTTCACAGACGTTACTCCCTTCTTCTCCTTTGTCCTTTACCCGGGGGATAACGAAGGCTGGAATTATAGAAGCAAGACTCCAATGGCTGACTGACGGCACCTTTGAGGAAGAAAAGGTCACCCGGAATTTACCAGACACTATTTGTTCAGTCCGAGGCATGTTATAGTAGTTCCCTACAATTACTAGTCGACTGGCATTACCAGTCAAGAGCAAACACTGGCCATTTGCAATGGCTTCAGTATTTATTTTGTCAAGTGTGCTATCAAATGACATAAGCGAACCCCCTCCCCCCTTTTACAGGAGACAAAAGGGAAAACCACCTGCAATAAGTGCTAACCTCACTCTCTCCCCCCCCCCCCCCCTCCCAAGGTCCCAAGGTTGAAATTGACTGGGCCAAAATCAAGGTGCGTTAGAGGTAATTTTGGTTGTTTGATAGAAGTGTGGTGTGCTTGTTATGTATAGTGTAATGAATACGAGGTGTTTGTAGGAGTTAGCTAGACTACTCTCTGTGTACAGTAGGTGAGGCACAAATACAAACAGTGGAGGAAGCCAGACACATGAAACAGGAGTTCCAGTAACTCCTTATCACAAGCATAGGTGGCCTCCCCTGGTTACTACCCCGCTCCACTGGTACATACAATCTCCCTAGGTATGGCATGAATTAATTTGTTTACCTAATACATACATTTGGAGGTTCAAGTTGCAGTTCAAGAGTTCATATTAGGCCCGGATTTATGTCGTTGAGTGTACATTGACTCAAACAAACAACCATAGTCGAGGACTATCAAAATAATGTGTGATCTGTCAAGGAATGGTGACAGAAACTTAAGGGGGATGGGCGTATTTATTTGTTCATTTATGTAACTGTTTATTAATATTGTATTTATTTTTTTAGTTTTCTCCCTAAACCTCCATCAAACTTGAAAAAAAAAAAACATTTGTACGTGTTTCGATTAAAAAATTACCCAGCCGGAGGCCGGTTACCATTATATTACAAGCTTGCTATCGCTCGCCAGTAAAAATTAAATCGACATATAAATTGTACAGGTCAAAATATTGACAAAGAAATGGAGATCAAAATCGCCAAACTAATGGCCCGTACGTCTTAAAATCTGAATACTAATGGGGCTAAACATGAGGAAGAAGGGGGACCAGAAAATCCAACCATCCTCCCTTAAGATCAGGCATGCTGGGGGCAGAATAATTGTCTGGGGACACGGAAGGTTTGAAAATGAACACAGACATGAGACGAAAGGTGTTCACATCGCCAAACTAAAGGGGCGAGCATCTTCAGATCTCAAAACGAATGGGGCTAAACATAAGGAAGAGGAGAGTCCAGAAAAAAATGCAAAAGCTTCCATTGAAGCCGAGGAAAAATCGTTCATGTGATACCTCTTAAGGGGAGGTTTCTAGTTTCCTCCCTAGACCTCCACCAAGCTAAACAATTGCATCTTCTTGACCCCCTTTCAAGATAAATGTGCACATGTTTCGGTCGAAAAATTTCCCGGCCGAAGGCCGGCTCCTGTTAATTTACAGGCTCGCTGTAGCTTGCCAGGAAAAACTCGACACCTAAATGGCACGGAAGGTATTAAAAATTACATAAATGGGTCAAAACTTCTTGATATAGCCAAACTAATGGGGCGAACGTCTTAAAATCTAATAAGCAATGGGGGTAAAATGAGTGAGAAATGGGTCAAGAAACAAAAACCCTCGAGTGAAAATCCCCCCTTAACTACCGACTGAAATGTGAAAACCTCTACAAATAATTCCTTGGATAGCAGGATCTCCAGACTAGAGACGTGCATTGGAGTTTAGAAGGAAAAATTAAGGTTGTGTCTACCCTAAATCTCACACACACACACACACACACACACACACACACACACACACACACACACACACACACACACACACACACACACACACACACACACACACACACACACACACACACACACAGCCCGTAGCCTAGTAGGTAGAGCTCTCGTCTCACACACGAGGGGTCGGGGGTTCAGTCCCCAGCCGGGCGGAGACAAATTGGGCTTGTCTCCTTTCATGTGTTAGCCTCAGTTCACCTAGCTGTAAATAGGTACCTGGAATAAGTGGACGACGTTGTGACGTCCCATCTGGGGTTGGCAAAAATGGTACAAGGCGAGATGGGTATCATATGGTTCACCTAAGCTGATGGCTACCTAAGCCTTCGGGTGAGACGGTACCGTCTATAGTGAGAATGGTACCATACAGATCCACCCTAAGCCTTCGTTTCCGATGTCGCCAATTGGCTAAAATACAGACTACACACACATCCACAGCCATTCCAACAGTACATACAACACTTAACATGCATTTCACGCAATACATTCCCAGTTAAGGAGGCGCGATAATAATGAGCTTAGCTCGCATTGCGTGGATTCCCCTTGACGAACAAGTAACTGAGTAACACACACACACACACACACACACACACACACACACACATACATACAGACATGAGAGGTATCCAAGTACATCCGTGTGTGTGTGTGTGTGTGTAAGAGCATGTACGAGTCTGTACCGTACTGCAAATGTCACGAATATTTGATGAAGCCAATGGGAGAGCGACTAGAGAGACAAAAGACATGCGGAAGAACAAGCCGTTCGGGTGAAACGAAAAGTACGAATATTCAATCAAGGGAGACATTTGAACTTTCCTAAATATACACCTTAGCCTTTCTGAAGTAGAGAGAGAGAGAGAGAGAGAGAGAGAGAGAGAGAGAGAGAGAGAGAGAAAAAAGAGAGAGCGAGAGAGAGAAAGAGAAAGAGAAAGAGAAAGAGAAAGAAAGAGAGAGAGAGAGAGAGAGAGAGAGATGGGGGTGGGGGGGTGGAGATTTGGCGATAAAACCAGTGAGGGGAATCAGATAAACACACAATATTGAGACGAAACACACACATACAACCTAAAGTACAGTATATACAATAAGTTATTCAGCAATCAAACCATTACCAACGATACACCATAATATAGTGTCATCAAAGAAGGTATGAAAAGAGTAAATAACGTGTCCATAATAATGTACCCTTTATAGGAATAATAATAGATATCAAATAATTTAAGGTAAGGTTTTTATCCTTTGTTGGTTTATCTATTGTGGGTTTATCTATTGTGGGTTTATCTATTGTGGGTTTATCTATTGTGGGTTTATCTATTGTGGGTTTATCTATTGTGGGTTTATCTATTGTGGGTTATTTGTTTTTATTGTCCTCCCTAGACCTCCACCAACCTTAAGGGGAGGGTTTTAGTTTGTTTTCTACTCCTCCAGCAATCTTAAAATTTCACCCCCTTGACCCTCTTTCAAGATAAATTTGTACATTTTTCGGTAGAAAAATGTCCCGGCTGAAAGCCGGTTCCTCTTATATTACAGGCTCGCTATCGCTCGCCAGGATAAAATCGACACCTAAATGGCACGAAAGGTCTTAAAATTGACAGAAATGGGTCGAAAGTTCTTAAAATCGTCAAAATAATGGGGTGAACGTGGTTAAAATCTCAAAAGCAATGGGGATAAACATGAGGGAGAAAGGAGTCAAGAAAAAACTCCCTCAAGTGGATATCTCCCCTTAACATAAGATATCCCCATGGGATCCCTTTGGGATAAATGTGTGCATTTTTCGGTAGAAAAATGTCGTGGCCGAAGGCCGGTTCCTTCTATAGTACACGATCGTTATCACTCGCCAGGAAAAAAATCAACATGTCACGAAATGTTTTAATAATGACAAATAAATGGGGTGAAAGGTCTTAAAACGCAAAATATAATCAAGAAAACGTCTTAAAATCTATTGGAGGCTAAACACGAGGGAGAAGGGGTCCAGAAAAAATATAAGAACACATCTCCTTAATACAGGCTACTCTGTCAAACAATACACAGGTTTAAAGGAAGTATGAAAAGGGTATTTTTTATTTTGTTTTCTATATTCCAACTACTCCCTCTCGGGCATAGGCTGATAGCCTTTATACTCTACCGCCGAACACGGTGAGGCCCGTGAGGTCTTGCTTCAGTCTAGGGAGTGAGACATGCGAAGCTTCAGGGCTCGAAGCAATTCCATCTCTGAAGCTGCTCCGCCTCTGTGCTTCACAGTCTAATCCCCCAAGCTCGGACCCTCACTCTCAGAACGCCACCTATTGAGCAATTAACTCACTAGGCATTGCCCCTGTAGCATATTTTTGAATATGGGAATATTCATACAATGCTATTTAATCAGGGAACAATGAGGGTATTTATTTGGCATTTCGGTGTGCTGTGGTAATGCACTGATACTAGGTAGAGCACAAATTCCATCCCAATCATATCTTCCCATTGACATATTGGGATTCGAACCCGGGTCCATTGGATTACCAGTCCAGTGGCAAGACCACTCCGCCACACCTCCCCTGAAGTGTCCAGAGTAACTCACTCTTTTAAGGGAGGATTTAATGTACATGTTTAAGTATTTTTTTGTTTTTATCTATATATGACCCAAATAGAGTTAAACCTGCAATTCTTATAGTGCACGTAAGAAGTGGCCTTCTCTGTCTGTCTGTCTGTCTGTCTCTCTCTTTGTCTCTCTCTCTCTATATATCTACCTATCTATATATCTATCTATCTATCTCCAAAAGAGACCAAAGATATTTAGATTCCTTCAAAATTATGTGTAGGAGAGTGAAATTTCTTATAAAGAAAGCAAAACGGAATGAAGCAGTCAAGGTTGCATCCATTTGCAAAGAGACTCCTACAGAATTCTACAGCTATGAGAACAGCAGGAAGCCATTCAAAAGTAGCATTGGACCTCTGAAGGGTCCAACAGGCCAACTACAAACCTCTGACAACAGATATGGCTAAATCCATAAACGACTATTATTCTTCAGTAATTAAATGGGAAAATGCCAGTAACAAGCCAAGTCCAGGATTAGTGCATGAGGGTGAAGTTCTTAGCAGAATTAGATGTACCCCAGAGGAGATCGCATTGCAAAAAGAATAGAGAAGTTAAATAAGTTCAAGTCATCCGGCCCAGATAGCTTTCTTCCCAGAGTTGTACGAGAAGTGCGATATGAAATCGCACCTTTCTTGGCAGAAATCTTCAATAAATCACTAAAAAATGGAGAGGTCCCTGAAGATTGAAAGCTGGCCAATGTGACTCCAATCTTTAAGAAAGGGGATCATGAGTGTCCCAAAAATGATTGGCCAATTAGCTGGACTTCTATCATTGTAACACTCTTAGAAGGGAAACTAGTAGACAAGACAGGTGACTACCTAGAAATCCACAATTAAATTACAGATTCCCAAAACGGATTCAGGCGAAACCGATCATGTCTTACTAATTTGTTGGAATTTGTCCACGAAATGCTGAGTGAGTATGACAAAAGTAGAGCAATAGACATCCTTTATTTAAATATTCAAAAAGCTTTTGACAAAGTGAGTGCACTAGGTATCAATACAGAGGTCAAAAATTGGAAAGAAAGTTGGCTAACAGATAGACAACAATGAGTGGTAATCAATGCAGTTTCTTCTGAGTAGACTGCAGTCACTTCTGGTGTTCCACAGGGATCTGTCCTTGGCCCACTGTTTACCATATATGTCAATGACATCGATATTGGTCTGTTGAGTGTGATCTCCAAGTTTGCCGATGATATAAAGCTTGGAATGAATGTGAAGGACCCCAAAGGGGTTGAACAGCTCAGGATGGACCTCAAAAGACTGGGTGAATGGTCGGAGACATGGCAGATGCCTCTAAACTTGGGAAAGTGCAAGATGATGCATATCGGCCAAGCAAACCCCAAGTCAGGCTATTCGCTATTGGGAATGCCTCTGGAAGTGACTGATTTGGAAACGGATTTGAGTGATTAGCAGTGACTTAATGTGTTCCAAGCAGTGCATTGAAGTAGAGAAGAACACTCAGAAATTATTGGGCTATATTAAGAAGCAATTTAGGTATAGAAATAAGGAAATAATCCTCACACTTTACAACGCTCTGATACGGCCACTCCTGGAGTATGCTGTTCAATTCTGGTCTCCAGCACCCAAGAAAGATATAAAGCAACTGGAGTGTGTACAAGCTAGGGCTACAAAGCATATTCCATCCAATAGAAATCTCTTTCCGTTGGAGACACACAGACTACGAGGTCAGCTCATTGAAGTTTTATACAATATTTAATGGGTTTGACAATATGAATACAACACGCAACAACCATGGCTGAAAATTTGAATTGAAAAGGTTCAGCACTAGTACTTGTGGAAACTTTTTCGCATAATTATAAGATCTGTTCTACCTGAAACAAAATTCTGTCAGAAGTCGCAAATAGTTCTTCAGTTGAGCAGTTCAAGAAGAGAGTAGATAGTATTTTTCACACTCTGGAATGAGTGCGGAGCACTAAACACTCTGTCTCCTTCCACGTCGAATATCTCCCCGGAATGAGCCACAAGGTCTCCGAAATGCTAACTATTCCTTGTAAATCCTTGTAACTCTCTCTCTCTCTCTTTATGAAGTCACTACCCTTCAAAGGGCACCTGATATTAGGGTATAATCATCTAGCAGCTTGGTTTGTTGAGGCCAACTTTTACAGCCGTCTGAACTCTGAAGGTCATGTTATTTTTGTATTTTTTCTCCTGCCAAGATCGCCCACAATGCATCAGTAAATGTCACAGCACTGAAGGGATTGAGGCACTACCTAATCGCCAACTTTTGTCAGTTTTTCTTCTTTTTAGCTTCTTTTTCCAGGTGAATGGGACTCGTAAGCCTTGGTCGCCAACCCATCTAAGGGAGACAACCTTCTACAAATATGGGTGGATGGGACTCATCCACCTTGGTCGGCAACTCATCAAGGGGAGACAGCCTTAAATATATCTTTACTGCTTACCTAAGGGTGAAGCACCACTGTAGAAAATGTGCTAAAAATACATAGAAGGCCTCTGAATCGGACTGGCACGGATTGTCCTTATGGGGAATAGGTCCACTCTAGGCGTTTTGTGTATGGCCACCTCAGTGAGAGTTAGGCGTCGGGCAATTGATAGATATTGTCTTGTCTCTTAACTGCTCAGCCATTACAAAGTTTGTACAGCCATATTATATTATTAATTATGAAAGCTTGGTATTCATATATTAAGATGCAGAAACGTATCATTCTAATATTATGATGCAGAAACGTATCATTCTAATATTATGATGCAGAAACATATTATTCTAATAATATGATGCAGAAACGTATCATTCTAATATTATGATGCAGAAACATATTATTCTAATATTATGATGCAGAAACGTATCATTCTAATATTATGATGCAGAAACGTATCATTCTAATATTATGATGCAGAAACGTATCATTCTAATATTATGATGCAGAAACGTATCATTCTAATATTATGATGCAGAAACGTATCATTCTAATATTATGATGCAGAAACGTAGCATTCTAATATTATGATGCAGAAACGTATCATTCTAATATTATGATGCAGAAACGTATCATTCTAATATTATGATGCAGAAACGTATCATTCTAATATTATGATGCAGAAACGTATCATTCTAATATTATGATGCAGAAACGTATCATTCTAATATTATGATGCAGAAACGTATCATTCTAATATTATGATGCAGAAACGTATCATTCTAATATTATGATGCAGAAACGTATCATTCTAATATTATGATGCAGAAACGTATCATTCTAATATTATGATGCAGAAACGTATCATTCTAATATTATGATGCAGAAACGTATCATTCTAATATTATGATGCAGAAACGTATCATTCTAATATTATGCTGCAGAAATGTATAATTCTAATATTATGATGCAGAAACGTATCATTCTAATATTATGATGCAGATACGCAGCAGGTACAGATTTTTCTATAAACCCCTTCTGTACCGGCAACGTCTTGTTCATGTTATATTAGCTATACTATACTGTATATAGACGATTTTCTACAGTTTAAGAAGGATCTGTGTTAGTGAAAGGGGTTAAATTCGAAGCCTGTTACATGCTGGAGTCTTTGTTGAAACTGAATACAAGCGTCTAATAGAAGCCAGAATAAAGTTCAGGGGAGATGAGCTGGTTTTGCTGGCCTCCCTTCTCCTCGTGTTTAGCCCCATTGGTTTGTAGATTTTAAGACGTTCAGCTCCTTAGTTTGACGATTTTAATACTTTACACTCCCTTTCTTTGTTAATATTAAGACCTTTCGTGCCATTTAGGTGTCTATTTATTTCCTGGCGAGCGATAGTGAGCTTGTAATTTCAAGAGTAAACCGACTACCGAAAAATGTACAAATATATTTTGAAGGGGTGTCTAGAGGATGTTTTTTACACCTTGATGAAGGTCTAGGGAGGAAACTAAAAACTAATAGAAAGATACAACAATAAACACATAAATTAAAGTTTGATAGAGGTTTAGAGAGCAAACTAAACCCCCTTGAGCCGAACCAGTAAATTATGCTGCACAATACCGTCTGGGCCAACTTAATTAAGTGTGGTGTAAATTGTAAAAACCTGGCAGTAATAGGATGCAAAACCAAACAAAAGTCATATATGTTCATTAGTAAATAAATCACTTGTTAATTGAGTAAGCATTTCGCCAAGTTTAAACAAAAGTGTGAGTATACACAATCACTTTAATCTGAGTTGGATTATCTAATCTTGCAGGCAATTTTTATCGCAATCGTCGGTCCAACTATCCATGGACGTCATTTCTCCCCATCGGAGAGTCTGTCTGAGAGTCTGTCTGTCTGAGAGTCTGTCTGTCTGAGAGTCTGTCTGTCTGAGAGTCTGTCTGTCTGAGAGTCTGTCTGTCTGAGAGTCTGTCTGTCAGTCAGTCAGTCTGAGAGTCAGTCAATCTGAGAGTCAGTCAGTCTAAGAGTCAGTCAGACTAAGAGTCAGTCAGTCTAAGAGTCAGTCAGTCTGTCTCTCTCTCTCTCTCTCTCTCTCTCTCTCTCTCTCTCTCTCTCTCTCTCTCTCTCTCTCTCTCTCTCTCTCTCTCTCTCTCTCGTGCATACATACCAACATATATACCACCTCTATATACGTACTGCGGCCGTAAACATGCACCCCCCCCCCCTTCCCGTAGAGTCGATGCGGTATTTACTGCATGTGTGTGTGTGTGTGTAAGTTGCCTCCGCTTGTGCATATATAGACGGTTTGTGGTGGGTTGGGAGTCATGCGGTGGGCTGGGGGGAGAGAGGGAGGGAAAGAGGAATGGAAGGAGGAGAGTGGATGAGAGAGAGAGAGAGAGAGAGAGAGAGAGAGAGAGAGAGAGAGAGAGAGAGAGAGAGAGAGAGAGAGAGAGAGAGAGAGAGAGACATTCTACATATACTGTATATCTCTAAGTGATTTACGAACAATATACTGTAGTGCATCCAACATTTGCAAAACCACAAATGCCAATTAATGAAAAGCAATATGCATCCAAAAATTATTGCAGGTCGTTGTATTTGCAACAAAACAGAACCATGATAATTACGAGAATCTTTCTGAGTAACTGTAGATGCGTTTGTGTATGTGTGATGACATTTGTGTGGGGATCTGTTTTAATTACGTGAATTATCCGATTTATAGTTTTGACTGTGTGTGAGTGCGTTTGTGTGTGTGTGTGTAGTTTATCATCTGTGTACCAGTCTGCGTTTGCGTGTGTTTACGTAAGTGTGTGTACGCGCGCGTGTGTGTGTGTGTGTGTGTGTGTGTGTGTGTGTGTGTGTGTGTGTGTGTGTGTGTATTAACGTGTGTATGTATATATATGTGTGTAGTCATGTGGTGTGATCGGTGGAGCATTTGGTGGCTGGAGGACTCACAAATTATGAAATCCTGGAGGCGGCATCAGCTGGGAGGCGACTTACCGGGCGATGCTTAGACTGCCTGCTGGGGGTGTGGGGGAGAGGGGGGGGGGGGAAAGGATAGTGAGGTGTGGGGGGAAAGGGATTGTGGGGTGTGGAGGAAGGGATTGTGGGATGTGGAGGGATGGATTGTGGGGTGGTGGGTGTGGCGTGTGGGAGGAGAGGGTGTGGGGTGGTGGGTGTGGGAAGAAAGGTAATGGAGTGTGGGGTGCCAGATCAGCCCATCTTCGCGGGGAACGTATTGCCCCGTTGAACTGTCTGCTGCACCAAATCACAACTAATATTAACTGACAAAGGGGAGGGGGGGGGGGGGGGGGCAGAAAAATTAACCATCTCCCCTTAATTATGGATGATAAGTCGAAACATTTATTATTCGCTCGGCTTTCAAATTAATAGAAGCGTTCACTGATGCGGACAATGTGTTAGTCACGTGATAAATGGCCAACTGAGGCACAGGTACAGTCCCTAATAAAAAGTCATGGACCCCCTATGTTTTGCTTTGTGTAATTATATCTGTCTGTACTGATATTTGGATGGAGGTAACTTTTCAAGCAACAGTACTAATAGTTGTGTAGTTGAAGCATTGCAAATTATATACACAAATTAGTTTTCATAGAAAAACTTCCATAATAATTGCAAATAGGCGAGGTCAACTAATTTCATGAGGCACCGGTACTTATCGAGCTGATCCATAAGCTTACTTCTGCTAAACGAGGTCTAACAAGACCAACAGGTAAACACAGTGAGGATATCAAATAAAATTAAGGGGAGGCTTCTGTTTTTCATAGACCCCCGGCTCCCTCGTGTTAAGCCCACTAGTTTTGAAATGTTAAGACATTCGCCCAATTAGTTTGGCGATTTCAAGACCTTCAGTGCCATTTAGGTGTCGAATGTTTTCCTAGCGAGCGATATAGACACTCATAAACATTTTCCTAGCGATCTATATAGACACTCATAAACATTTTCCTAGCGAGCTATATAGACACTCATAAACATTTTCCTAGCGAGCGATATAGACACTCATAAAAAAAATCCTAGCGAACGATATAGACACTCATAAACATTTTCCTAGCGAGCGATATAGACACTCATAAACATTTTCCTAGCGAGCGATATAGACACTCAAACATTTTCCTAGCGAGCGATATAGACACTCATAAACATTCCACACGAGGGTCTATGTTACAACACAAGCCAATTATTAGACTAAAATACTAAAGCCTCACATCGCTTCCCACTTCATTGATAATTCAACAAACCTCCTATGTCTGTGAAGCTCTTTTTAAATGTTTCGATTTTAATATTAAATTGGCCCTAAAATCACCCGTTCCCACCACATTTCTTTCGTAATAATGTTTGTTTTTGTTCACTCGAGTTTGACATGTTAGGGAATTAAGCCCTTGAGGATTATGACGTGTTTTGACAGTTAATGCTGGCTATCATTAGACAATATTATACAGCTTAGAAAAGAGCTGTGGTAATAAAAAGGGTAAAGACTATCTCATTTAAGTCTTTGACATTCATATACCCCTATGACGCGCTTGACACTTTATTCTAATATCATTAGACGATATTATACAGTTTATTTACCTTTGTATTGATCTTTTTTATGATGTTCTTAGTTTCCTCCCTATACCTCCATCAAGGTATCAAGGGGGATCCATTAGATCCCCCTTCAAGATCAATTTGTAATTTTTTCGGTAGAAAAATGTCCCTGCCGAAGGCCGGTTCTTCCAACATTACAGGCTCACTATCGTTCGCCAGGGACAAAATCGACACCTAAATAGCACGAAAGATCTAAATATTGACGAAGAAATGAGACGAAAGGTCTTAAAATCGACTAACTAATGGGGCAAACATCTTAACATCTGAAAACTAATGGGGCTAAACATGAGGGAGAAAGTGGTCTAGAAAACCGGCCCATCCCCCCCTTAAGAAGGGTATGTGAGAATCAATAGGGTAAAGACTATCTCAATTAACCTTCTGCTTCCATATATCCTTTCTAAGCTAAATAAAATCGTCTAATGGTTGCCAGAATAAACTGTTAAAATGCGTCATTATCCTCAAAGGGTTAATTTCGACCTATTAACACCAGAATTTCATGTCGTAAACCAGAAACCTATTAATATTCAAGAATATTCAATTATATTTGCTTTTCCTCAGTAAACCAACTCGGCTCCCTTATTAACCCCTTCTGTACCGTCAACATCCTTTGTATTATATTCTGGCTACTACTAATCGACTTTCTTCAGGTAAGGAAGGATCTCTTAGCAATTATACGGTTCAAACTATCTCGATCAAGCCTTTTAACTACCACAAACCCTTCCTAAGCTGCATAAAATCCTCTAAATTTAGCTAGAATAAAATATAACAGACGTCGCTGGTACAGAAAGGGTTAAGGGGGGATCTCAATGTCCTCCCTAGACCTCGATCAAGCTTATAAGAAACACCCCCCAAAAAACCCAGCCCCACCTCTTCGAGATAAACTTGTATATTTGTCGGTAGTTCCTAAATTGCAGGCATGCTATCGCTCACCAGGCAAAAATCGACACCTAAATGGCACGAAAGGTTTTACTATTGACAAAGGGGACGAATGGTTTCAAATCTCCAAAGTAATGGAGCGAACGTCTTAAAATGTCTAAGCTAATGGGGCTAAGCATAAGGGAGAAAGGGGTCCAGAAAAAGCTCTAACCATTGCAATAACGAGCATCCTTCCATTGTTTATTCTTGATATCAGTAGAAGATTTTATGCAGCTTAGGAGGGGTCTCGAATAAAAAGGGGCGAAATGTATCTCCATTACCCTTTAACTCGCACAGACTCTTTCCAAGCTAAGTTTTGTTTTCTGTACCCCCTTTTCCCTCCTGTTTACCCACATTAAGTTATATATTTTAAGACGTTCGCTCACTAGTTTGGCGATGTTATGGTATAGGGAGCAAATTATACATAAAATCATTTAGTAATAGCCAAAATATAACGAAAAATAATGAGCAACTGCAAACTGCCATGGGTTTTCACCATTGCCAAGCTCCATATCCTGTCTTTTATATAAAACCTAGTCAATTATTTACCTTGTCATATAATTACCTTGCCGGCGCCAAACCTAATGTAATGACCATAATCTTTCCATAAATCTTTGGCCAACGTTATGTAATATTATCATCACTAAATAATCCAAGAGACCTTCCACGGGTTATCACATATTTATTGATAACAGTCTAAAGCGGTCCTCTTCCCAATTATATTATATATATTATATTTTATATTAATGTTAAGGAGGGATGGTTCACTTTTTGGGCGATTTTTGAACGTTTTCATTATTTTTCTGGTTTCCTCCCTAGACCTCCATCATAAAAAAAAAAAAAAAAAAAAAAAAAAAAAACATCCATTAGATCCCCCTTCTAGATTAATTTGTACATTTTTCGGTAGAAAAAATTCCCGGCCGAAGGCCGGTTCTTCCAACATTACAGGCTCACTACCATTCGCCAGGGAAAAAACTGACACCTAAATAGCACGAAAGGTTAAATATTGACGAAGAAATGGGGCGAAAGGTGTTAAAATCGTCAAACTAATGGACCGAACGTCTTATAATCTCAAAACTAGTGAGGCTAAACATTCGGGAGAAGGGGTTCCAGAAAAACGGTCTGCCTCTCCTTAAAGTGCATAAAATCGTCAAACTTTAGCCAGAATTAAAGGTAGAAAGGCGTCATCGTGCTTGGCATATAGTTATCTTGGCAAATAGTTACCTTGGCATATAGTTATCTTGGCAAATAGTTACCTTGGCAAATAGTTACCTTGGCAAATAGTTATCTTGGCAAATAGTTATCTTGGCAAATAGTTACCTTGGCAAATAGTTACCTTGGCAAATAGTTACCTTGGCAAATAGTTACCTTGGCATATAGTTATCTTGGCAAATAGTTACCTTGGCAAATAGTTACCTTGGCAAATAGTTACCTTGGCAAATAGTTACCGTGTCAACTATTTACCTTGTCAATTATTTACCTTGTCAACTATTTACCTTGTCAACTATTTACCTTGTCAAATAGTTACCTTGTCAAATAGTTACCTTGTCAAATAGTTACCTTGTCAAATAGTTACCTTGTCAATTAGTTACCTTGTCAAATAGTTACCTTGTTAATTATTTACCTTGTCAAATAGTTACCTTGCCAGAGAATTACCTTGCCGGCACCAAACCTAATACGAGGGTACCGATGACCATAATCTTTCCATAAATCTCTGGCCAACGTTATGTAATATTATCATCACTAAATAATCCAAAGAGACCTTCCACGGGTTATCACATATTCATTGATAACAGTCTAAAGCGGGCCTCATCCCAATTATATTATATATTATAGGTATGTATTTGATATTAATGATAAGGGAGGATGGTTCGATTTTTGCATATATTCATAATTTTTCTAGTTTCCTCCCTAGACCTCCATCAAATTAAAATAAAAAAACATCCATTAGATCCACTTCTAGATTAATTTGTACTTTTTCGGTAATAAAATGTCCCGGCCGAAGGCCGGTTCTTCCAACATCACAGGCTCACTATCGTTCGCCAGGGAAAAAATTTACACCTATATAGCACGAAAGGTTAAACATTGACAAAGAAATGGGGCGAAAGGTCTTAAAATCGACTAACTAATGGGGCAAACATCTTAACATCTGAAAACTAATGGGGCTAAACATGAGGGAGAAAGTGGTCCAGAAAACCGGGCCATCCCCCCTTAAAGAACGGGGTGTTACTTATTCATCCAGCCAGGGTTTTACGAGAGAGTACAAGGGTGTTCGAGCATAAATTAATGTTCTGGTCACATGCAAGTTTCAAGCTATAAGGAAGTTGGAGCCATAAACATCGATATTAAGCAGAAATACTATAATAATGTAAGTTTGTGTTGGATAAAAGCTATGTTGAATTGGGTTTTATGTATATATAAATTTAGTACAACTGTATTTTAGCTGGTAATTCTTCTAAATATCGATGTCTACAGCTCCAACTTCCTTATAGAACGAAACTCCGCAAGTCGGCAATTGAATTACTGGACACATGTATTTATGACACATGTATTTATGCTATTTAAGGGGGAGGTAGTCGCTTTATATGGACACCCTTCTCACTCATGTTTAACATTTTACTATTGAGATTTTATGACGTTCGTTCCATTAGTTTGGCGATTTTTACACCATTCACCCCATTTATTTGTCAATACTTTCGTGCCATTTAGGTGTCAATTTTTTCCTGGCGAGCGATAGCGAGCCTGTAATTGCAGAAGGAACCGGCCTTAGGCCGGGACATTTTTCTACCGAAAAATGTACAAATCTATCTTGAAAGGGGGTCTAGGGGGTGTATTTTAAGCTTGATGGAGATCTAGGGAGGAAACTAAAAATAATAAGAAAATACATATATGAGCAAATAGGCCCATCTCCCCTTAAAATATAAAATCTACCAATATAATAACCCGACACATGTATTTAGGAGCATTACATGTACTATCTGGTCCGACGTCTAGCGGGTTATTATGATATTGTATATAATTAGGATTGAGGATTTCGCTTGTTTATGCCATTTTCGAACAATGCATTTTTAGTTTGTCATCTAGACTAAGAACTTAGTGTTATCCAGATTTCATTCAAACCAAAACAGGTGTCCACCCAGACCCCCTTCAAGCTCAATTTATGCATTTCTCAATAGAAAAAACTCTCTCTCTCTCTCTCTCTCTCTCTCTCTCTCTCTCTCTCTCTCTCTCTCTCTCTCTCTCTCGTGTTTCCGTCTTGAGGGGTTCTTTAGGGCCGGGTTAGGGGGAAATTAAGGAGGTTGGTGAGAGGGCCATTCGTAAGACTGCATCCGGGAGAGAGAGAGAGAGAGAGAGAGAGAGAGAGAGAGAGAGAGAGAGAGAGAGACAGAGACAGAGAGAGAGAGACAGAGAGAGAGAGAGAGACCGGAGAAAGAGAAACACGCACACACGCACACGCACACACGCGCACGCGCACACGCACACACAAACACACACACAATACAGTAAAGTAACCAATATGTGCACCTGGGCCAAATGTTGTGGAAGGAGGCTAAGTGTGAAAAACGACCGAAATAAGAGTAATGTTCACGTTTAATATACATAAATACACATATACATATCTGGCTCACTCCCAACAACATAATTAACTTCTTGGGAATTGTGACAAGTTTTAGCAGTTCAGTTTGGCTATTATTTGACGGTTTTATTAACCTTAGGAAGGAATTGTGGGAGTCACAGGGTTAATTGAGATATTCTTTACCCATTTAATGCCCACAGATCCTTCCCAAGCTGTATATAATCGTCTAATGATAGCCAGAACAAACTGTCAATACGCGTACGTCCTAATCCTCACAGGGATAAATACGGAATAAGCATCAAAATTCACCAATAAACACTACGTAAACCAATAAGAACAACACCTTCCGTCACCACTTTCACACCACTTGTCCCATGTTTATTTCGGGGAAGATTTTAGTTAGTGATGGAATCGTGGAAAGGGTGAATTTAATTTGATGTAGGCAAAGGTTCGTCATATATGTGTGTGTGTGTGTGTGTGTGTGTACTACGAGGTCACATGCTATCTGTGACGATCGAGATGGTGCCAAACTACTATACATACGCGAGGAATGACGTGTAGGATGATAGTCATAAATATATTCGGGTAAGGGACTTCAGGGGGACTCGAACCCACACTGTTTGTGTTTGTCAATACCATTAATGTCGAAGCACCAATTTTAATCAGTATCGAACGCAAACGAGACAGTACAATGCTATATTATAACGCAGATGCTTCGGAACTTGGCCTTAAAAGTTCAAAGATTCGAACTGGTGTCAACTTATATATGCTGAGAACTGCACAATCCCGCAAATTCTTAGAACCCTGGGGCATTCCGATGGGGCATGAGAGAATGTGTACGTCCGTGCTATATCCTGCACTCTTAAACAAAAACTAAATTACTATAACGCACTTACATTGTATCAATATTTCTCCAACTAAACCAAACAAATCGCCAACTTCAAAACAACTCCAAATATATCTCCAAAACAACTCCAAGTAAGTCTTCAAATCAACTCCAAATATGTCTCCAAACAGTTTCAAATATATCTTCAAAACTGTTCCAAATAAGTCTCCAAAAACAACTCCAAATAAGTCTCCAAAACAACTCCTAAAAAATCCCAAACAGCTCCAAAAACTACTCCAAATACGTCTCTGAAACAATTCACCAAATCCGAAAATTACCCGCCTAAAAAAGAACCCTCGTCATATGTCCCGGTAAAGTACGGCCACCCCACTAGCTCCCTGGTACAAGTCCATGCCAGCCAAGTTGGTAACAAAGTTTGGACAGGCCGCCATTACCCTGTGTGTGTGTGTGAGTGGCAGTGGCTTTTGGGGGGAGAGGCTTTTATCTTCTCCAGACTAAAAGATTAATTGGTTTGGTAATATTCCTTTTAAGGGGACATGGGCTGTTTTTCTGGTCACCCTTCTTCCTCATGCTTACCCCCATTAGTTTTCAGGTGTTAAGATGTTTGCCCCATTAGTTAGTCGATTTTAAGACCTTTCGCCCCATTTCGTCGTCAATATTTAGACCTTACGTGCTATTTAGATGTCGATTTTTTTCCCTGGCGGATGATAGTGAGCCTGTAATGTTGAAAGAACCGGCCTTCGGCTGGGACATTTTTCTACCGAAAAATTTACAAATTAATCTAGACGGGGGATCTAATGTTTTTTTTTGTTTTTAAATATGACGGAGGTCTAGGGAGGAAACTAGAAAAATAATGAATACATGCAAAATTCGCCCAAAAAGTGAACCATCCCCACGGAGATTATAGATGGTCTGTTCTTGTATTCTAGCCTATGTGTTTTGGGAGATATCTTTAGGGTACAAGACTATATAGATGATTTATTTATTTATGTTGTTGTCTATTTTGATATATTTTGTGTTCCGAGATATATCTTTAGAGAGAATAGGACTATTTAGTTTTTACATATTTTGATTTATTTCTAAATTTCTTGTCCTGTGATTTATTGTATGTTTTTTTTTTTCGTATTTTAGCTTCCTTGTTTTAGAAGATATTTGGACAATAGATTGTTATTATTGTATGTCTCTTATATAATAGATTGTTATTATTGTATGTCTCTTATATAATAGATTGTTATTATTGTATGTCTCTTATATAATAGATTGTTATTATTGTATGTCTCTTATATAATAGATTGTTATTATTGTATGTCTCTTATATAATTCCATATATGGAGAGGGGACCATTTTATGCTGGTAAAAACACAAATTATCTTTAAGCTTCAGTATTTTATAGAAATAGC
>CM064514.1:61657660-61690160 GCA_032716605.1 Paralithodes platypus
GCAGTTTTTCTGGTCCTCCTTCTCCCTCTTGTTTAGCCCCATTAGTTTTCAGATTTTCAGATGTTTGCCCCATTAATTTGTCGATTTTAAAGACCTTTCATCCGATTTCTTTGTCAATATTAGGACTGTTCGTTCTATTTAGGTGTCGATTTTTACCCTGGCGAACGATAGTGAGCCTGTAATTTTGGAAGAACCGGCCTTCGGCGAGGACATTTTTCTACCGAAAAATGTACACATGTATCTACAGTAGAAGGGGGATCTAATGTTTTTTTTTAAAGTTTGATGGAGATCTAGGGAGGAAACTAGAATAATAATATATATACAAGATAATCGATCAAAAAATAGACCCATTTCCCCTTAACTCTCTTCAATATGTAGCTACAATCCTATACTTATAATATATTGGATTATTTCTATCTACTTTCTATCTAAATGTCTCGAGAAGTCTAAATTTGACAAAGAAATGGAGTGAAAGTTCTTAAAATCGCCAAACTAATGGGGGCAAACGTCTTAAAATCTCAAAAGCAATGGGGCTAAACATGAGGGAGAAAGGGGTCCAGAAAAAATATGTCAAGTTGAAATCTTCCCTTCAGTACAGGTAATGGGGTGGGACATTCCAATTTGTCTTAACCCTTTCAGTACCGGTGACGT
This sequence comes from Paralithodes platypus, assembly GCA_032716605.1. Classification (NCBI taxonomy): domain Eukaryota; kingdom Metazoa; phylum Arthropoda; class Malacostraca; order Decapoda; family Lithodidae; genus Paralithodes; species Paralithodes platypus. Next base: position 61,658,312 of record CM064514.1, read on the forward strand.
ATTTTTGTATCTAATTTCAGCTACATTAAAACTATTGTATTCAGCTTAAGAAGGATATGTTGTAGCATAGACTACAGTAGATCTGGACTGGACACGAAAATGGAACTTTGCAGGAAGGAATCCAAAATCGGAGAACGAACCCCCACTTTCGAACCTCGAAACCGCGAAAGTTTGATATTTTCGAGGTTTCGAGGTTCGAACTTGGGGGTTCGTTCTCCGATTTTGGTTTCCTTACTGCAAAGTTCCATTTTCGTGTCCAGTCCAGATCTACTGTAGTCTATGGTTGTAGCTAAGAGGACTACTCGAGATGTCTGTAGCGTTTTAATTGCTAGACTCCCATGCTGAACAAAATCGTCCAATAGTTGTCCAAACATAGTAAAAAGGACGTCCCCGGTACTGAACGGGTTAACCCATTCTGTACCGGCGACTACTTTTTCATTATAATCTAGCTATATTTAGACGATTTTATGCAGCTTAAGAAGGATCTGTGGTAGTAAAAAAGGGTTAAGTGAGATAGTCTGAAGCATGTTAATTGCTGGAGGCCACTATTAAGGGGGGTATGGTTCACTTTTTGGGCGATTTTTGCATGTATTAATTTGTTTTTCTAGTTTCCTCCCTAGACCTCCATCAAATTAAAAAAAAACATCCATTAGATCCCCCTTCTAGATTAATTTGTAAATTTTTCGGTAGAAAAATTTCCCGGCCGAAGGCCGGTTCTTCCAACATTACAGGCTCACTATCGTTCGCCAGGGAAAAAAATCGACACCTAAATAGCACGAAAGGTCTAAATATTGACGAAGAAATGGGGCGACAGGTCTTAAAATCGATTAACTAATGGGGGAAACATGTTAACATCTGAAAACTAATGGGGCTCAACATGAGGGAGAAAGAGGTCCAGATTACCCGGCCCATGTCCCCTTAAACTGAATAAAGTCGTCTAATAGTACCCAGAGTAAAGTTACAAGGACGTCACCGGTACTGAAGGGGTTAATGGGAATAATATCACCGTAGAATCAGAATAAAACCCACATACGATCAGTGTTGCCAATTTAGCTACTTTTTCGCTAGATTTACAGGTATTTACTTCGATCTAGCGGGAAATGTTTACATCTAGCGACATGAATTCTAGCGATATTCTGAAGATTTGAGCCATTTTCGAGTTACATTCTAGAGATTGTGGCATTATTCTAGCGATTAGCGACTTATATTTACTATCAAGCGGACTACAGTACATTTGGTAACGCTGCATACGGTATATTCCCTCTCCGCCGACGAGGGATACGGCAGCGGCGGCACGTATATCGCCCCTCCATTGTCCCATTCCAAATATATACGGCCCGCAAATAGAAAATAAGGTGCAATTTTACAGATAAGCCCCGCGGTAGGAAGGAGAGAGATATCTGAAACCGGGGCCTGGACAATTCTACCAGTAGACCATATCAACCATTAGACCATATCAACCAGTATATCTCAACCAGCAGACCATATCAACCAGTAGACCATATCAACCAGTAGACCATATCAACCAGTAGACCATATCAACCAGTAGACCATATCAACCAGTAGACCATATCAACCAGTATATCTCAACCAGTAGACCATATCAACCAGTAGACCATATCAACCAGTATATCTCAACCAGTAGACCATATCAACCAGTATATCTCAACCAGTAGACCATATCAACCAGCAGACCATATCAACCAGTAGACCATATCAACCAGCAGACCATATCAACCAGTAGACCATATCAACCAGTAGACCATATCAACCAGTAGACCATATCAACCAGTATATCTCAACCAGTATATCTCAACCAGTAGACCATATCAACCAGTAGACCATATTAACCAGTAGACCATATCAACCAGTATATCTCAACCAGTAGACCATATCAACCAGCAGATCATATCAACCAGTAGACCATATCAACCAGTAGACCATATCAACCAGTAGACCATATCAACCAGTATATATCAACCAGTATATCTCAACCAGTAGACCATATCAACCAGTAGACCATATCAACCAGTATATCTCAACCAGTAGACCATATCAACCAGTATATCTCAACCAGTAGACCATATCAACCAGCAGACCATATCAACCAGTAGACCATATCAACCAGTAGACTATATCAACCAGCAGACCATATCAACCAGTAGACCATAATTATCAACCAGTAGAACATATCAACCAGTAGACCATATCAACCAGTATATCTCAACCAGTAGATCATATCAACCAGTAGACCATATTAACCAGTAGACCATATCAATCAGTATATCTCAACCAGTAGACCATATCAACCAGCAGATCATATCAACCAGTAGACCATATCAACCAGTAGACCATATCAACCAGTAGACCATATCAACCAGTAGACCATATTAACCAGTAAACCAACCCAACTGGTAGACCATATCATCCAGAAGCTCATGTCATCCAGTTTTCCAAATCAACCAGTAGACCATATCAATTCAACCAATACGGTTAAGTTAGGTTAGGTGAAGCTGAAATTGGTTTAGATGGCCCTGCTTAAGTTGGCACTGGTTGAGAGCAACTGGTACAATTGGTCTACTGGTTGAGAGCTACTGGTAGAAATGGTCTACTGGTTGAGCTGGCACTGGTTGAGAGCTACTGGTACACATGGTCTACCGGTATTGGATGAATTGGTTCTGGTTGAGAGCTACTGGTACAAATGGTCTACTGGTTGAGTTGGCACTGGTTGAGAGTTAAAATGCAAAACTCGTCGTACGGGTTGAGTTGTCCGGGAGCCTCTCAATCCCCGTCTATATATTACCGTAACTGCGGTTGAATTACAGCGCATCTTAAAAGGAGATGGTCCGTTTTTCTGGTCCCCCATTAGTTTTCAGATTGAAAGATGTTTTCCCCATTAATTTGTCCCATTTCTTTGTGAGTATTAAGACCCTTCGTGCTATTTAGGTGTCGATTTGTTTTCCTCGCAAACGATAGTGACCCTGTAACTTTGGAAGAACTGGCCTACGGCCGGGACATTTATCTACAGAAATATATACAAATTAATCTAGAAGGGGATCTAATGGGTATTCTTTTAAGTTTGATGGCAGTCTAGGGAGGAAATTTAAAAAAACAAATAATAAATAATTATATGAAATAATCGACCAAAAAATAAACCCTTCCCCCTTAATATTTCCGCGGAGATATTACCGCGATATCCCGGAAAGGTATGTGGCTATTCTGTCGGCGCTCAAGATATAGTCGGAGATATATTTTGGTTTGTGTTCGAGGAGGTCTGGGTTTGTGTTCAGGGAGTTCTGGGTTTGTGTTCGAGGAGTTCTGGGTTTGTGTTCGGGGAGTTCTGGGTTTGTGTTCGGGGAGTTCTGGGTTTGTGTTCGAGGAGTTCTGGGTTTGTGTTCGGGGAGTTCTGGGTTTGTGTTCGAGGAGTTCTGGGTTTGTGTTCGGGGAGTTCTGGGTTTTGTGTTCGACTGGGTTTGTGTTCGGGGAGTTCTGGGTTTGTGTTTGGGGAGTTTTGGGTCGTGTTCGGCTGGGTTTGTATTCGAGGTGTTCTGGGTTTGTGTTCGGGGAGGTCTGGGTTTGTGTTCAGGGAGGTCTGGGTTTGTGTTCGGGGAGTTCTGGGTTTGTGTTCGGGGAGGTCTGGGTTTGTTTGGGGAGTTCTGGGTTTGTGTTTGAGGTCTTCTGGGTTTGTGTTCGGGGAGTTCTGGGTTTGTGTTCGAGGAGTTCTGGGTTTGTGTTTGAGGTCTTCTGGGTTTGTGTTCGGGGAGTTCTGGGTTTGTGTTCGGGGAGTTCTGGGTTTGTGTTTGAGGTCTTCTGGGTTTGTGTTCGGGGAGTTCTGGGTTTGTGTTTGAGGTCTTCTGGGTTTGTGTTCGGGGAGTTCTGGGTTTGTGTTCGGGGAGTTCTGGGTTTGTGTTCGGGGAGTTCTGAGTTTGTGTTCGAGGAGTTCTGGGTTTGTGTTCGGGGAGTTCTGGGTTTGTGTTCGGGGAGTTGTGGGTTTGTGTTCGGGGAGTTCTGGGTTTGTGTTCAAGGAGGTCTGGGGTTGTGCTCGGGGAGTTCTGGGTTTGTGTTCGGGGAGTTCTGGGTTTGTGTTCGGGGAGGTCTGGGTTTGTGTTCGGGGAGTTGTGGGTTTGTGTTCAAGGAGGTCTGGGTTTGTACTCGGGGAGGTCTGGGTTTGTGTTCGGGGAGTTCTGGGTTTGTGTTCGGGGAGGTCTGGGTTTGTGTTCAGGGAGTTCTGGGTTTGTGTTCGGGGAGTTCTGGGTTTGTGTTCGGGGAGGTCTGGGTTTGTGTTCGGGGAGTTCTGGGTTTGTGTTCAGGGAGTTCTGGGTTTGTGTTCGGGGAGGTCTGGGTTTGTGTTCGGGGAGTTCTGGGTTTGTGTTCGGGGAGGTCTGGATTTGTGTTCAGGGAGTTGTGGGTTTGTGTTCGAGGAGTTCTGGGTTTGTGTTCGGGGAGTTCTGGGTTTGTGTTCGAGGAGTTCTGGGTTTGTGTTCGGGGAGTTCTGGGTTTTGTGTTCGACTGGGTTTGTGTTCGGGGAGTTCTGGGTTTGTGTTTGGGGAGTTTTGGGTCGTGTTCGGCTGGGTTTGTATTCGAGGTGTTCTGGGTTTGTGTTCGGGGAGGTCTGGGTTTGTGTTCAGGGAGGTCTGGGTTTGTGTTCGGGGAGTTCTGGGTTTGTGTTCGTGGAGGTCTGGGTTTGTTTGGGGAGTTCTGGGTTTGTGTTTGAGGTCTTCTGGGTTTGTGTTCGGGGAGTTCTGGGTTTGTGTTCGAGGAGTTCTGGGTTTGTGTTTGAGGTCTTCTGGGTTTGTGTTCGGGGAGTTCTGGGTTTGTGTTCGGGGAGTTCTGGGTTTGTGTTTGAGGTCTTCTGGGTTTGTGTTCGGGGAGTTCTGGGTTTGTGTTTGAGGTCTTCTGGGTTTGTGTTCGGGGAGTTCTGGGTTTGTGTTCGGGGAGTTCTGGGTTTGTGTTCGGGGAGTTCTGAGTTTGTGTTCGAGGAGTTCTGGGTTTGTGTTCGGGGAGTTCTGGGTTTGTGTTCGGGGAGTTGTGGGTTTGTGTTCGGGGAGTTCTGGGTTTGTGTTCAAGGAGGTCTGGGGTTGTGCTCAGGGAGTTCTGGGTTTGTGTTCGGGGAGTTCTGGGTTTGTGTTCGGGGAGTTCTGGGTTTGTGTTCGGGGAGGTCTGGGTTTGTGTTCGGGGAGTTGTGGGTTTGTGTTCAAGGAGGTCTGGGTTTGTACTCGGGGAGGTCTGGGTTTGTGTTCGGGGAGTTCTGGGTTTGTGTTCGGGGAGGTCTGGGTTTGTGTTCAGGGAGTTCTGGATTTGTGTTCGGGGAGTTCTGGGTTTGTGTTCGGGGAGGTCTGGGTTTGTGTTCGGGGAGTTCTGGGTTTGTGTTCAGGGAGTTCTGGGTTTGTGTTCGGGGAGGTCTGAGTTTGTGTTCGGGGAGTTCTGGGTTTGTGTTCGGGGAGGTCTGGGTTTGTGTTCAGGGAGTTGTGGGTTTGTGTTCGGGGAGGTCTGGGTTTGTGTTCGGGGAGGTCTGGGTTTGTGTTCGGGGAGGTCTGGGTTTGTGTTCGGGGAGTTCTGGGTTTGTGTTCGGGGAGTTCTGGGTTTGTGTTCGAGGAGTTCTGGGTTTGTGTTCGGGGAGTTCTGGGTTTGTGTTCGGGGAGTTGTGGGTTTGTGTTCAGGGAGTTCTGGGTTTGTGTTCAAGGAGTTCTGGGTTTGTGTTCGGGGAGTTCTGGGTTTGTGTTCGGGGAGTTCTGGGTTTGTGTTCGGGGAGTTCTGGGTTTGTGTTCAAGGAGTTCTGGGTTTGTGTTCGGGGAGTTCTGGGTTTGTGTTCGGGGAGTTCTGGGTTTGTGTTCGGGGAGTTCTGGGTTTGTGTTCAAGGAGTTCTGGGTTTGTGTTCGGGGAGTTCTGGGTTTGTGTTCGGGGAGTTCTGGGTTTGTGTTCGGGGAGTTCTGGGTTTGTGTTCAAGGAGTTCTGGGTTTGTGTTCGGGGAGTTGTGGGTTTGTGTTCGGGGAGTTCTGGGTTTGTGTTCAAGGAGGTCTGGGTTTGTGCTCGGGGAGTTCTGGGTTTGTGTTCGGGGAGTTCTGGGTTTGTGTTCGGGGAGGTCTGGGTTTGTGTTCGGAGAGTTGTGGGTTTGTGTTCAAGGAGGTCTGGGTTTGTGCTCGGGGAGTTCTGGGTTTGTGTTCGGGGAGTTCTGGGTTTGTGTTCGGGGAGGTCTGGGTTTGTGTTCGGGGAGTTGTGGGTTTGTGTTCAAGGAGGTCTGGGTTTGTGCTCGGGGAGTTCTGGGTTTGTGTTCGGGGAGTTCTGGGTTTGTGTTCAAGGAGGTCTGGGTTTGTGCTCGGGGAGTTCTGGGTTTGTGTTCGGGGAGTTGTGGGTTTGTGTTCGGGGAGTTGTGAGTTTGTGTTCAAGGAGGTCTGGGTTTGTGTTCGGGGAGGTCTGGGTTTGTGTTCGGGGAGTTCTGGGTTTGTGTTCGGGGAGGTCTGGGTTTGTGTTCAGGGAGTTCTGGGTTTGTGTTCGGGGAGTTCTGGGTTTGTGTTCGGGGAGGTCTGGGTTTGTGTTCGGGGAGTTCTGGGTTTGTGTTCAGGGAGTTCTGGGTTTGTGTTCGGGGAGTTCTGGGTTTGTGTTCGGGGAGGTCTGGGTTTGTGTTCAGGGAGTTCTGGGTTTGTGTTCGGGGAGGTCTGGGTTTGTGTTCGGGGAGTTCTGGGTTTGTGTTCGGGGAGTTCTGGGTTTGTGTTCAGGGAGTTCTGGGTTTGTGTTCGGGGAGTTCTGGGTTTGTGTTCAAGGAGGTCTGGGTTTGTGTTCGGGGATGTCTGGGTTTGTGTTCGGGGAGGTCTGGGTTTGTGTTCGGGGAGTTCTGGGTTTGTGTTCGGGGAGGTCTGGGTTTGTGTTTGGGGAGTTGTGGGTTTGTGTTCAAGGAGGTCTGGGTTTGTGTTCGGGGAGTTCTGGGTTTGTGTTCGGGGAGGTCTGGGTTTGTGTTCGGGGAGTTGTGGGTTTGTGTTCAAGGAGGTCTGGGTTTGTGTTCGGGGAGGTCTGGGTTTGTGTTCGGGGAGTTGTGGGTTTGTGTTCAAGGAGGTCTGGGTTTGTGCTCGGGGAGTTCTGGGTTTGTGTTCGGGGAGGTCTGAGTTTGTGTTCGGGGAGTTCTGAGTTTGTGTTCGGTGAGTTCTGAGTTTGTGTTCGGTGAGTTCTGAGTTTGTGTTCGGGGAGGTCTGAGTTTGTGTTCGAGGAATTCTGAGATTGTGTTCGATGAGGTATGAGGTTGCGTTCGCGTTGGTGGTTAGTTTGTTTGGAAAAAAACAAAATAATAATAATTATTATTATATAATTATATACTGTATATATAAGGAAAGAGAAAATGTTTAAGCATTACAAATGATGTGTCCTATTCCCTTAGTTTCTCCCCACAATCTGTCAAGTTGATGCCAAACCATAGTGTGGTGTCTCATCAATTCCAATCAAATAGCAACAATGTATAATTATAATATCATAGCTACCACGAGACGATTTTATTCATATAAAATTGGTGTCACACGAACAAGCTACTTCAGACTGATCCAACAGTCGTCTTAAGGGGAGATGGGTCGCTTTTCTGGCCCCCCTTCTTCTTCCCTATTCGTTTTCAGAATTTATGAAGTTTGGTCCATTAGTTTGGCGATTTTAAGACTTTTCGCCCCATTTCTTTGTAAATACTAAGACTTTTCGTGTCATATAGGTGTCGATTTCTTCCTGGCGAGCAATAGCGAGCCTTTAATTTAAGAGAAACCGGCCTTCGGCCGAGACATAATTCAATCGAAAAATGTACACATTCATTTTGAAGGTTTCCTCTTTTTTTTTTTTTTTTTTTTTGCTTGATGGAGGTTAGGAAGGAACCTAAAAAGAAATAAAAAATACAAATGCATAAACATGGTAAGAAATACGGCCATCCCCCTTTAATTATATTTGCATACGTTACCACCTGTTTCATAGGATTTTCTCTATCATTAAAAACAATTATAATGGTTTGCAAAGACCTATGGAACACAACGGATAATATAATCGGAGATATTTTCAACCTCTTTGATTCCCAGAAATCCTTCCTAAGCTCAACATCATCGTCTAATGTTAGCCATGATTAAAGCAGAATAATTCAATTGCATATTAGGGTGGTTGACCCCTTCAGCACCATGACGTCTTTTTACCTTTGATTCTGGCTAGATTTAGACGATTTTATGCAGTTTGAGAGGGATCTGTGTTTTCAGGAGGGTTTATAGAGATCGTATTTACCCATTTGAGTCGTAGATGTAGATTATAAGCTAAATTAAATCGTATAATGGTAACCAGAAAATGACGAAAATTACGGCATGGTGGTGAAGGGGTTAATAATATTTGTGGATGTTGCATATGTTTCCAAGGCCATAATTCGCGAAATATGGCACCTCGCATCCATAAAGCCAGTGATACAGGAACACTGTGTTCGCAAACTATCCCTCAGTCGATACCTGAATAGATGCCCTTAAGGGGAGATAGGTCGTTTTTCTGGTCCCCCTTCCTCCTAATGCTTAGCCCCATTAGTTATCAAGATTTTAAGACGTTCGGTCCATTAGTTTGGCGATTTTAAGACCTTTCACCCCATTTCTTTGTTAATATTAATATGTCATTTAGGTGTCGATTTTTTCCTGGCGAGCCTGTAATTTAAAAGGAACTGGCCTTCGGCGAGACATTGTTCTATCGAAATATGTACAAATTTATCTTGAAGGAGGGTCTTGGGTTTTTTTTTTTTAATTTTATTTAAGCTTGCTAGAGGTCTAGAGAGGAGAGTAAGAAAATAATACTAAAAATATACATAAATGAGCAAATAAATACGCCCATCACCCCTTAATACGCCCATCACCCCTTTGATGGTGCCAATACTCCTGCTCCTTGTTTCAAACCCTAACAGCCTAACCCAAGTGGCATATCGGACCATTTGCTTTTAAGGGGAGATGAGCCGGTTTTCTGGACCACTTTCTCCCTCATGTTTAGCCCCATTAGTTTTCAGATGTTAAGATGTTTGCCCCATTAGTTAGTCGATTTTAAGACTTTTCGCCCCATTTCTTCATCAATATTTAGACCTTTCGTGCTATTTAGGTGTCGATTTGTTCCCTGGCGAACGATAGTGAGCCTGTAATGTTGGAAGAACCAGCCTTCGGCCGGGACATTTTTCTCCGAAAACTGTACAAATTAATCTAGAAGGGGGATTTTTTTATTTTTTTTTTATTTGATGGAGGTCTAGGGAGGAAACTAGAAAAATAATGAATACATGCAAAAATCGCCCAAAAAGTGAACCATCCCCCCTTAAGACTTGAATGAACATGAGAAGAAAGACAGGAACCTTTACATGGCATTGCATTGTTTTGGCCAGGTTATCATTTCCAAAGACATCATACAAACTGCAAGGCATAACTATTACCTTTGTTGTTGTTGTTGTTGTTGTTCCCCAAGCTGCCTGGCCGAACAGCCCCAAGGCCCCGAGCAATTCCAAGGCCATAACCGAGCGCCCCCACAGAACCCTCCCTGCCGACCACAATAAAGCCTGGGTGACCGAAGCCACTCCATGGCGGGGAGCTGAGGAGGGTGCGGAAACGCCCGGGAAACCAAAGCCCCACCCAGGGCCCTGTGCCCCTCAGCAATTATGAAGAGAAGTTGAGGGGCAAGGGAAAAAATGTGACGCTTAGGCTTTCAATCTTGGTAGATTGGGAGGTCAATCCACGGAAAAGACGCCGTCTCTCGAGATCTAGAAAATATATAAGTTAAAGGAACAGTCAGAGTAAGCTATGGGTATGGCAGAGATCGCTCAGTTCTCACTCTGATAGACCAGCCCATCACCACACTATTACCTTTGTAGAAGAAGGGAGTAGTTTTAAATAGTCTTTCATTGGACAGCCTAATCCCTCAACAATTCGTTTAAGGGGAGATGGGTCGTTTTTCTGCTCCCCCTTCTTCCTCATGTTTAGCCCCATTAGTTTTGAGATTTTAAGACGTTCGGCCCATTAGTTTGGCGACTTGTCCTAATTCCTTGTTAATTTTATGATTTGTCGTGCCATTTAGATGTCCATTTGTTTCTGGCGAGCGATAGCGAGTCTGTAATTATAAGAGGAACCTTTTTTTTTTTAACTACCGAAAACATTCTTGAAGGGGGGTCTAGGGGATGCTTTTCTAAGCTTGATGGAGGTCTAGGGTGGAAACTAAAAAAAATATAAAAAATATAAAAATAAATAAATAAATAAGCAAATAAATACTCCCATCCCCCTTTAAGATCCAACAAGGGCACGCGGCGCTCAGGTTATGCATCCCCCTCGGCTGTGCATTATCCATTCAGCCCTCTCTCATGATACAGATACGAATCATCGACTAATTCACTTTTCTGCCGTATGATGATGTTGTACACCGATATTATGAAACAAATTCTTGGATAAAACTGTGAGTGTGACTGTTGGGTTAGGGTGGGTGTGTGCGGCGACCGTGACACCCGCGGGGGAGTTACGGTCGCTGTTTGGAGGCCGGCCAAACTCTTCCCTACCAACCACTACCACCACCACGGCCACCATCACCACCACCTCCTCCTCCTCCACCATCACTAAGCTCTTCCATACCCACCACCTCCACGGCCACCACCACAAGTGGTGATGGGCTGGTCTATCAGAGTGAGAACTGAGCGATCTCTGCCATACCCATAGCTTACTCTGACTGTTCCTTTTACTTATATATTTTCTAGATCTCAAGTGACGGCGTCTCTTGCGTGGATTGACCTCCTAATCTACCAAGATTGGAAGCCAAAGCGTCACATCTTTCCTTTGCCCCTCAACTTTCTCTTCATAATTGCTGAGGGGCACAGGGCCCTGGGTGGGGCTTTGGTTTCCAGGGCGTTTCCGCGCCCTCCTCAGCTCCCCGCCATGGAGTGGCTTCGGTCACCCAGGCTTTATTGTGGTCGGCGGGGAGGGTTCTGTGGGGGCGCTCGGTTGTGGCCTTGGCCTTGCTCGGGGCTTTGGGGCTGTTCGGCCAGGCAGCTTGGGGAAAAACAACAACAACAACCACGGCCACCTCCACCACCACCTCCTCCATCATCACTAAGCTCTTCCCTACCCACCACCTCCACCACCACAACCACGGCCACCTCCACCACCACCTCCTCCTCCACCATCACTAAGCTCTTCCCTACCCACCACCACTAAGCTCTTCCCTACCCACCACCACCACCCTCTTCCCTACCCACCACCATCACCACCACTACCACCACGGCCACCTCCTCCCCAATCACCACCACCAATCTCTTCCTTACCCACCACCACCACTACCTCCACCATCACCACCACCACCTCCTCCTCCACCACCAATGAGCTCTTCCCTACCCACCACCACCACCAAAACCACCAAGCTCTTCCCAACCCACCACTAGCACGGCCACCATCACCACCACCACAACCAAGCTCTTCCCTACCCACCACCACCACCACCACCACCAACTTCTTCCCTACCCACCACCACCACCACCACCAACTTCTTCCCTACCCACCACCACCACCACCACCAACTTCTTCCCTACCCACCACTACCACCACCACCAACTTCTTCCCTACCCACCACCACCAACTTCTTCCCTACCCACCACCACCACCAACTTCTTCCTTACCCACCACCACCACCACCACCACCACAGATCCTTGGGCTGCCCGCTAGCTACCATAGCTCTCTGCTCTATATAGTATAATTGTATATGTGCAGAATATATGCATGGCTACACAAGTAGTACACACACATATAAACACATGCACACACGATGTGTGTGCGTGTGTGTGTTTGTGTGTGTATTTACAAATTAACTATATATATTTGTTGACTTGGAGACCTGACTGAAACTCTAAAGATAATTCAAACTGAACACAATACAAAATGTATGTTACATTAACTACAGCCCTTCAGGAGACCCTAGAGATAGGCACTGTCTTAAGGGGAGATGGATCTTTTTCTGGTCCCCCTTCTTCCTCATGTTTAGCCCCATTTGTTTTCAGATTTTATGACGTTTGGCCCATTAGTTTGGCAATTTTAAGACCTTTCGTCCCATACCTTTGTCAATATTAAGACTTTTCGTGTGTTTTACGTGTCAAATGTTTCCTAGCGAGCGATAGCGAGCCTGTAATTGCCGGGACATTTTTCTGTCGAAATATGTATAAATTTATCTTGAAGGAGGGTCTTGAGGGTGTTTTTCTTTAAGCTTGGTGGAGGTCTTGGGAGGAAACTAAACAAATGATAAAAAATATATAAAAACTAGCAAATATATAAAAAATAGGTGTGGATATTTAAAGCCAGATTACTCTAGGGCTAGGCTCTATTAAGTTACAAATAGGTCAGTGATCAAGATTGTCGTAAAGTTCGATCAGATTTGTGATCATATCCTGTAGCGCAACATTTATGATAATCGTATTGGGTTGAAAATGAATGCTGACCAATGTGCTTGAACATATGGCGAGTATTGCAATCGGTAGGCCTACACTTAAGGGAAGGTTTTTAGCTGGTTCCCTACACCTCCATCAAGTTTATAATTAAACCCCCTTGAGCTCCTCATAGGATAAATTTCAACTTTTTTCGGTAGAAAAATGTCCCGGCCAAAGGCCGATTTCTCTTCATTACAGGCTCGCTATCGCTCGCCAGGGAAAAATCGACACCTAATTGGCACGAAAGGTCTTATAATTGACAAAATGGGGCGAAAGTTCTTAAAATCGCCAATCTGATGGGGCGAGCGTCTTAAAATCTCAAAAGGAATGGGGCTAAACATGAGGGAGAAAGGAGTCAAGAAAAAAAATCCCTCAAGTGGAAATCTCCCCTTAAACACGTGTCTGAGTGTTTGTGTGTACGTGTGTGTTTATAAGGAGTGCAACATATGAGTAAGTAAATGGACACAAGTTGCTAGATGTAGAAGAACTTCTCCAATTTAGCTGTATATATAGCACCGCCCTCCATTACGAAGATATTACTGAATTCCCTACGATACCGGTAGTCATGGCCAGATAACTCTACTTCCTGCAACACCCATTAGACAAACAAATATGCTTGTATGTCTGTTTCTGGGCTTCAAATGGAAGGGTCCACACTCCAAAGCTGCCACAACTAGAATGCTCACGGTTTTCTGAGGCAACCTTCCTCAATTTCCAACGAAAGTCATGGCCAGATAACTCTGCTTCCTGCAACACCCATTAGACAAACAAATATGCTTGTCTGTCTGTTTCTGGGCTTCAAATGGAAGGGTCCACACTCCAAAGCTGCCACAACTAGAATGCTCACGGTTTTCTGAGGCAACCTTCCTCAATTTAGCCGGACTTGAATGTAACAAATCAAGGCTGTTTAGAATGTGTCCTTATAAAAGCGGGGCCATATTGACTAGGTTCTTATTACTAAATACCTGCAAACATTACTGTATGTGCACAAGTTAATCGAATAAGCATGGCAAGTATATATAAACATTTATAATACGTCTACAGATGCTCGTAAATCTAAAATTTCATGACAACAAAATGATAGCAAGGATGTGAAAAAAAAGGCTAGATCGAAGGAAGAAATATCACATAGCGTCAGAATTATTTTCCATAATTCAGATTATTTGGCAATCTCTCTCTCTCTCCTCTCTCTCTCTCGCTCTCGCTCTCTCTCTCTCTCTCTCTCTCCCATCCCTCCTCCCCAAAAACAAAGTAAAGCCTGGAAGACAGCCAGTGAAAAAAGTCTACGGTATTTTCCCTCCAGAATTCGGATCGGGCGTGTCGGCTCATCGAAAGTTATACCTCCATCCGCGAGCGACAAAAAGTGTAAGGCGATGTCCACGGGATATACTAACGAGGGGGAAACTGCAGGGGAGAAAGGCGTTTGTTATGTGTGGGGGGGGGGGGGAGGGAGAGGGAGGAAAGGAGGGAGAGGGAAGTGGGAGAGAAAGGGAGGGAGAGGGAAGTGGGAGAGGGGGGTAGAGACAGAGAGAGAGGGGGGGGGGGGAGAAGAGATAGAGAAATAATGCGCTTAGTGAATATCATACAGCCAAATAATAGGTATCGGTATCCTATATTTACAGTTGTCAATAATCTAGTCGACTCGTTATTTTATATGTACGTAAATCTAAAAGCAGTTACGCCTTTAAAAAAAACATATTGTTCACTATGATTATGACAAACAAAGCTTTGTAAAATTTTAGACTAATTAGGAGGAGCAAACTATAGTTCACCATCCATATTGCTAAATGTGTTCCAAAGTCATGTAAGCGCAAAATAGTACTCTTAACACTAAACAGTTTATGACGCATTAAGGGGAGGTTTTTAGTGTGTTTCCTAGACTTGCATCACAATTGAAATTACACCTCTTTGACCCTCTTTCAAGATAAATTTGTACATTTTTCGGTAGAAAAATTTCACGGCCGACGGCCGGTTCCTCTTAAATTACAGGTTCGCTATCGATCGCCAGGAAAAAATCGACACCTAAATGGGACGAAAGGTCTTAAAAGTGACATAAATGGGTTGAAAGTTCTTAAAATCGCCAAACTAATGGGGCAAACGTCTTAAAACCTCAAAAGCGATGGGGCTAAACATGAGGGAGAAAGGGGTCAAGAAAAAAGTCCCTCAAGTGGAAATCTCCCCTTAAGACAGTTCATTATGACTATCATTAGACGATTATATATACTTTAGAGAGGATCTGTGTGAAGCATAAGGTGAAGACTAGCTCAATTAACCCTCTGACTTCCATATACCCTTCCTAATCTGAATAAAAACGTCAAATAATACCCAAAACGTCAAATAATACCCAAAACGTCAAATAATACCCAAAACGTCAAATAATACCCAAAACGTCAAATAATACCCAAAACACAGACAATAAATGCGTGATTGTATCTATGCCCTAGTTATTCCTCCGCTACCATATATACTGCATAAACAAGCGTACCCCGTGTGTGCGTGTGTGTATGTGTGTGTGTGTGTTTGTGTAGACCAACTTAAGGGGAGGTTTTTAGTTTGTTTCCTACTCCTCCAGCAATCTTAAAATGTCACCCCCTTGCCACCATTTCAAGATAAATTTGTACATTTTTCGGTAGAAAAATGTCCCGGCCGAAGGCCGGTTACTCTTTAATTACAGGCTCGCTATCGCTCGCCAGGATAAAATCGACACCTAAATATAATAAAGATGAATGGAGATATAACACCAGTACTCTTCAATCCTTTATTGGCTAGGGTTGAGTACAGGAGCGCCGAGACGCTAGTTGGTTATGTGAGAGTCTGGTGTGAACTGAAGGACTTGCTGCCTCCACAGGCCTGGGTGCCAGACGCGCCCGCAAGTCTAAAGTGTCTGTGGTGCCATATGGTGTTGGACAATAGTGGTGTATACATTATTATTATATCTCCCCCCCCCTATTGGCGTCCGACGAGGCGATGGTGGAGTCGGGCGGTGTAGGTTGAGTGGAGGGCGGTAGACGAAGCTGTCGTAGGAAGCGGCGGTTGCGGAGTGTGGCTCGCCCCGACCCATCCACCCGGATGGTATACTGGCGGTGTGGATGCACCTCCACTACAGTGCCAGTCTTGTTCCACCGTGTCGGGTTGTTGCCCCCCTGGTTCTGGACGGAGACCCGGTCACCGACGTGGAGTGGTGATAAAGGCCGGGCTGAAGCATTATAGTATGTGGCTAGGGCAGCGTTACGGTGAAAAAGGGCTGCCTCACGAGCTTCGGCCGAGAGAAGCCAGTGGGGGTGGAGGTGGAGAAGTGCAGGATTGCAGGGGACGTGGTCCCGTAGGGTCCTGCCGAAGAGAAGTTGAGCTGGTGACTTGTCAATGGTCGAGAGGGGTGTGTTCCTGTATTGGAGGAGGGCGCGGGCTGCGGCGTTGTTGTCTAGAGAGCCAGTGGGGGATGTACAGTCCGCGATGATGCGGCGGGCTGCTTTAACAGCCAGCTCGGCGCGGCCATTAGACTGAGGGTAGAACGCAGAGCTGACCCGCTGTGACACACCCCAATGTGCCAGGAATTCTTGGAAGTCCCCGGCTGTAAACTGGGGCCCACCATCGCTCGCCAGTACCCGGGGTGCTCCGTAGTGGGTGAAGAGGGTACGGCACGCCGAGATGAGGTGGTGAGCATCACATTTACCTGGTGGCAGGTAGAAGATGTGGACATTGCTGGAGAAGCGATCGACGTAGACCAGGTAGTGTTTGCCCTGGTGCTGAAAAAAATCGGCGGCTACCTGGTCGTATGGCCATTGGGGTGGGTCAGATGACATGAGTGGCTCTTTCGGCTGGGACGGGGCGTGGGCGCGGCAGTAGTGGCAGGTATCCAGGCAGTTGCGTAGGGCCTTGTCAATACCTGGCCAGTAAACACTCGCACGTGCACGGGCCTTCATGCCAGTCATACCCTGATGAGCTGAGTGAAGGGCCTCGAGAACTCTGGACCGAAGATGATGGGGGATGACTGGTCGTTGATCCATGAGGGCTACCCCGTCGACGGAAGTGAGGCGGTCTCTAACACCCCAGAACTGTCGTAGTTGTGGGGCGGTCGCCTCTCTGGAGTCCGGGAAGCCCTCGGGGATGGTCTGAAGAAGGGAGGTATACTCGCTGTCTTGTTGGCCGGCAGATTTAAGGTCAGACCATGATACAACTGGGTCAGGTATGGCGGCGAGCATGGTGAGGGAGGCCAAGGCAACTGAGTGGATATCGAGCTCGCTGGCGGCCGCACTATGCACATCATGGGCGTCCGCGGAGGGCCTGGTCGGGTAGCGGGAGACAGCGTCAGGGCCGCGGTGCCATTTGCCAGGCGTATGTTGAATGGTGAACTGGTATCGTAGGGTACGTTCCTTAATCTTGAACAGGCGAGGGTTTGGTATGTTGTCCAGGGACCGGTCGTTAAGGATGTGCAGTAGAGGTCTGTGGTCCACGACGACGACGAGGTCAGGGCAGCCCAGGACAAACATTCTGCATCTGTCAAGGGCGTCAGCCACTGCTAAAGCCTCGCCTTCGACGGGTGCGTAGTGGGACTCCGCAGGTGTGGTAAAACGGGAGCCGGCGAAGACAAGTTTCCAACCGACCTTGCAACAGGTGGGGGCAGATGCGGTGGGGCAGGAACAATGTTGTTGGAGTAGGAGGAAGCTAAGGCCGGTTTTGCTCCAGTCTGTGGCGAGGCACGTGGGTCTGCCGATCTCGAAGGAGCAGACCCCTTCCTCAACCAGGCGTGTGATGTGGTCCTTAGATGTGGCAAAGGTACAGTCGAGTGCCTCATCCCAGTGGAAGGGGGTTTTGGACTGCACAAGTTCCCGGAAGGGCGCCATTTCCGGTTTGATGCTGAAGGCCCAGGCGACCTGTTCAACGAGACCAAACCACGACCGGGCTCCTGTGATGTCTGTGGGCGTGGGAAAGTCACGGATGGCCTTAATCATGGACGTGCATGGCTTAATTCCAGTGTCTGTGATGGTGAGTCCGGCGAAGTCAACTGAAGGGGCGGCGAAGGTAAACTTGTCAGGGTTGAAAGTGACACCGTTGGTTGCACAGAGGGCCAGGTAATCAAAAGTGTGCCAAAATGCCTCCTCGACTGAAGAGTCCCACAAAAGGGAGTCGTCGACACACTTCACCTTACGAGGGACAGCCTGTATGATTGCGTCGAAGCGTCGGGTATAGGCGTCGCCAGCTGCCAAGTAACCTTGAGGGGCCCTGATATACCTGTAACGGCCAAATTCCGTGATAAAAGTCGTAGCCTCCCTGCTGGATTCGTCGAGTAAAACAGCATGGTATCCATTCCAGGCGTCTAGGACCGTCTTACGAGTGCCTGCAGGGATGGATTGGGCCAAGTTGAATGGGCTCGGGGTGTGATGTGTCTCCCGAAGGCAGGCGTGGTTGAGTGCCTGCAGGTCAACTGTACGGCGGGGTTGTCCAGTTTTCTTGGCGACCACCACCATCCTAGAACACCAGGTAGTAGGGGTACCGATGGGGACAGGCTCAATAATGCCCAGTGCGACGTCCCTGTCGAGATCTGCTTTGACCTGGGCCTTCCAATGATGTGGTATAGGGGCAGGGGTGTGCACGGCACGTGGAGATGCGCCAGGCTTGATGTGGATGTGCATGGGAGGGCCAGACATCGTGGGGAGTGGGCCGCTGGTGGTGTTAAATGCAGAAGATGCAAACTGTGACAAGAACCAGTCACGAAGGTCAGACAGGTGCAGGTCGTTAGGTGGGAAGGGGAGGGAAGTGGGCCGGTGTGGTGGAGGGGTCCTGGTCAAGGTGGGTGGTGGTTGGGCTGTGTGGGCGGCCATGCAGGGGGTAGGTGTGGGGAAGTCGGGAGGGATGATATGTAGTGCCCTACAAGCTGACATGCTAATAAATAACGGTGACTGTGCCTGAATAATAAAAATATCATCATCAGTACTGTAGGGGGTGCCGGCAACGTCGGTGGCGGTAATGGTAGTCGGCATATAACCCAGGACCTGGAGAGTGTGACCCCCCACGGCCGTGATCCGTTGGTGAGTAGGCTGTAGGTGGTGGCGTTGGAGGCCCAGTGCCCGTAGTAATTGCAAACCAGCCACAGATACTTGGGCGCCCGTGTCAGGGTGGGCCGTGACGCTGGTGGGGTGAGAGTGGGGCGACATGGCAGTAGAAATGGTAATGGGCAAGGAGGGGAGCCGTGCGGGTGGTGGTTTGTTAACAGCCTGTTTGAGAGTACCAATGATAACAGCCGCGGATGAAGGTGAGGGCGTGGAGTGACAAACTGTGGAGTAATGGTTGAGTTTGTTGCACGACGGGCAGGTCTTGCCCCAAGCAGGGCATTTGGATGGGCGTTCGGCTCGAGAGTGTGTGGATAGGCCGCACCCACTGCACTGGAAAGAGGTGGATTTACAAACCTTGGCAAAGTGGTTAGGTTTATTACACGCCGTGCAGGTCTTGCCCCATGCAGGACACTTCGAAGATCGTTGGGCTTGTGAATGTGAAGATAGGCCACACCCGGAGCAACGTGTGGGAGATGAAGTGGGGCCGACGTGGGGAGGTGGTGGGGCGGGCGACGGGGGCTGAGTGGGTTGGGCGGGGGGCTGGATAGGGGCGGGGCGTGGGTAAGTACTCTTGAGACGCTGGTATGGTGATTTCACAGCATGTACCCCCGGTTGCATTGCCGTCTGATCGAGTGCCGCAGATTCGAACCCCACACAGTAGTTGATAACATCTTGTAAGGTAGGTAGGGTGCGGTCTTTAGTTAAAATATCTTGCTGAAGGGACGAATCACTAATCCCGATAGTCACTTGGTCCCGTATGTGTTCGTCAGAGACATCAGTGTGGCAACAGGGGCAGGTAAAGCCACAGTCCAAAGTGGCCTCCGTAATACGTGTGACGTAGTCCCGGATCTGTTCAGTAGGTTGTTGGAGAAGAGACCGGAAGTGGTGGCGAGCGGCTGCGCGGTTCCGTTGTCGGTGGACGAGTTGTGTGATGAGAGTTGCTAGGTCGATTTCTGGCAATGAGGAGAACGCCTGATTGTGAGCAAATATGGCGCTCTGAAGGGCAGGGTCGCACGTCTGGTAGAGCTCGATGGTAGCCTCGTGAGGTGGTAGAAGGACGAGCCGCTTGTAGACCTCCCAATCAGCCCAGAATTTGCGTAGGGCGTGTCCCGGCATATGTAAAGCGGCCTGGGGCCGCGTAGGGGCAGCCCGGCGGGGCGGGGCGGGGCGTGGCTGGGCTGGGTAGGAAGGGACTTGAGGCGGTGGTGGTATGATGACGTCATGCGCAGAAGGGGCTGCGCCGTGAGGGTTGGTGCCAGCCGTACGATAGCCAGGGGGGGCATAATGGTCGCCGTAATACCGACCGTCGCTACCGACACCAGTGTGGGCCTGGCCGTCAGTTGGGGAGGGTGTGGGATATTCGCTCTTGAGAGGGTGGGTAAGGGGATTAGTCATGTTCATATGTAATAAAGACATGTGGGGAATAACTGGCATATGGTGGGGCACTGAGACATGGGTAGCTGGCATATGGTGGGGCACTGAGACATGGGTAGCTGGCATATGGTGGGGCACTGAGACATGGGTAGCTGGCATATGGTGGGGCACTGAGACATGGGTAACTGGCATATGGTGGGGCACTGAGACATGGGGAGATGTATGAGGTGTGGGTGTCTGTGTAGAGGGATGAATAAGTGTATCACTGGTGGGGGCGTGAGGCAAAGGATGGGTCAGCCTGGTGGGTAACATTACTGGCCTGGGGCTGATGTTGTAGAGGCTGGTGGGGCTGGAGATCCTGGCGGGGCGGTGGTGGAGCTGTCGCGGGGCGATGTTGTAGTTGTAGATTCTGCTGATCCTGGTGATGCTGTAGAAAGGTGGCGATACTCGATTGGAGGGCGTCGATCCTTTCATTCAAGTAGATGATGGATGGGTATGGAGACAGGGCATCGGGCAATGAAGGCTCGACCGGTTGGGAGGTAGATGTAGCCGGGTAGGGACCGCATGGCGGCAAGCCGGCTTCCACAGCGGCTGCAGCCTCAGCTAGGTAGTGCAGGTTCTCCATGTAGGTTCAGATACTGATATACACTGCGCCATATAATAAAGATGAATGGAGATATAACACCAGTACTCTTCAATCCTTTATTGGCTAGGGTTGAGTACAGGAGCGCCGAGACGCTAGTTGGTTATGTGAGAGTCTGGTGTGAACTGAAGGACTTGCTGCCTCCACAGGCCTGGGTGCCAGACGCGCCCGCAAGTCTAAAGTGTCTGTGGTGCCATATGGTGTTGGACAATAGTGGTGTATACATTATTATTATACTAAATGGCACGAAAGGTCTTAAAATTGACATAATGGGGCGGAAATTCTTAAAATCACCAAACAAATGGGGTAAACGTCTTAAAATCTCAAAAGCAATGGGGCTCGACATGAGGGAGAAAGGGGTCAAGAAAAAAATCCCTCAAGTGGAAATCTTCCCTTAATTATGTATATTGCATTAGTATTGTGTTAAGAGTTAGACAGACAAACAGACGGACATTGTGTTAAGAGTTAGGCAGACAAACAGACGGACATCCAGGCAGAAACAAACAGACGGACATCCAGGCAGAAACAAACAGAGAGAGCGTAAGCCAGCAGTTATAGATATAAAGTACAGTGACAGTCAAGAGTTGTGTGCTACCACCATAATTTTGACTCGGGTTTAACAATAATATCCTTAACCCATGCAGTACCGGAGACGTCTTGTTCACCATATTCGGCCAACTATTAGACGATTTTATGCAGCTTAGGATGGACCTCTAGCAATAATAAGGCTTCAACCTATCTCAACCTACCTTATTAACTACCACAGATCCTTCCTAAGCTGCATAATATCGTCTAAATATAGCTAGAATATATTCTAACACACGTCGCTGGTACTCAAAGGGTTAATAAACATTTTAAAAGCCTTGACACACACAACATATTAGGGAAAGGAAAAGAGGTGATAGGAGAGAAGAGAAGGAAAGTGAAGAGAAGGAGACAAGAAGAGAAAAGAAGAGAAGATGAGATACAAGAAGAGAAGAAGAACAAAGAGAAAGGAAGGGAAAGAAGAGACGAGGAAGGGAAAGAAGAGAATATGAGATACAAGAAGAGAAGAAGAACAAAGAGAAAGGAAGGGAAAGAAGAGACAAGAAGAGGAGAGAAAAGAAGAGAAGGGAAGAGAAAAGAAGAGAAGAGAAAGGAACGGAAAGAAGAGACAAGAAGAGAAAGGAAGGGAAGAGAAGATACAAAAAGAGAAGAGAAACAAATAGAAGGGAAGAGAAGAGAAGGGAAAAGGATAGACAAGAAGAGAAAAGAGAAAAGAAGATAGAAGAAGAGAAAAAAAAGGAAGGGAAGATAAATGAGAAGATAGAATAATCAAGAAAAGGAGATAAGGAAAGGGAAAAGGATAGACACAAAAGAGAAGAATATAGAAAAGAGAGCAAGCAAGAGAACCAATGGGAGGAAGAGCCAGCTATACGTATATACTGTACAGTGTACCCTAACCCAGACCGCTAAGACCACCACAACCTGACCATTTCCCGTACCAAACATGTCCGACTCCCAAGTGCTAGTGCGGATTGCTTAAGGGGAGATTTCCACTTGAGGTATCTTTTTCTTGACTCCTTTCTCCCTCATGTTTAGCCCCATTGCTTTTGAGATTTTAAGATGTTCGCCCCATTAGTTTGGCGATTTTAAGAACTTTCACCTCATTTATGTCACTTTTAAGACCTTTCGTGCCATTTAGGTGTCGATTTTTTCCTGGCGAGCGATAGCGAGCCTGTAACTTAAAAATGTCCCGGCCTTCGGCCGGGACATTTTTCTACCGAAAAATTTACAAATTTATTTTGAAAGGGGGTCTAGGGGTGTAATTTTAAGCTTATGAAAAAGTAGGGAACAAACTAAATACCTCCCCTTAAGGTCATTCACTTACCCCCCCCCCCCCCCCCCCCCACCCCCCCCCCACCACACACACACACACACACACACACACACACACACACACACACACACACACAACGTAAATATAATTACATAAACATAATGAAAAGGTAATTTAACCTATTCATGATGTCATTTTAATTAAGTTCTGGCTAACAGTAAGTAGTTTTCTCAGTTTAGGTGTAACTCCTTGATGTCAACACTTCAGTAGGGGTATAATCTATCGTACTGAACCTTCTCTCACAGGTGTTTTCTAAGCTGATTAATGCAACTATGATCACCTGCATAAAACGGCAAAACAAAATCATGGAACTCAAAGGGGTATACATATTGGCTCCAAAGTGCCTATACGAATCCAAATGGTAATATTTGGTATATATAATATATATATATATATATATATATATATATATATATATATATATATATATATATATATAAATAAGAATATGCATAAGTTGAATAAGGAAGCATTTAACTGTGTATGTGTCCTTTCACGCATATCTTATATTATGGCTAGTATTAAACTATTATATATAGCTTAGGTTTGTAAGAATCGAAAGGTTAATGGAGACAGATAGTATCCATCTCACTGACTGAGACCCTTTTTAAACTGAAACCAGACGCCTATATAGTGTTTTCAAGATAGAAAACATATATAAAATACCGCCATGCTACTGAAAGTGTTAGGACCAAATCCATACTCTGCGTGTACTGGACTGTCCTCCTGGGAGCCTGGGTGATAAGGATATATCCAGCTTGTTGTTCGCACTTCCGGAAAGAACATAATTTACATGAATACTGGAACACGAGGGTGTAAGGCAAGGGTTCCCAACCTGGGGTACATGTACCCCAGAGGTTCATTTGCACTTCTCAGGGGGTACATAGGGGTCTGAGAGAATAACCATAGTGTACAAAACATGGTGTCCTAATCTACAGGCAGATTGCACAAAATTGTGTTTTTATCAATTTCTCATTTCAATAAGCAAAACTTATATTAAAATTGGCAAGAATATAGTTATCGGGTGGCCTTACACTTCATGGACGCTCGCAATCATGTTCCCATCTATTTTGACTGCCGTGGGATACAATAATAGGTTGAAGGAAGCCCCCTCACCCCGATGACTTATTGTCATCATCATATATATTGCCAGCAGGAACTCCTGTTTCATTTGCTTGGCCTCTCTTACTGATTTTCTTTGTGCCTCATTTACACTGAGAGCAATCCAGCTAGCTCTCACAAACACCTCCTCCTCCTATCCACTTCACTACACTAAACATGCACACCACACTTCATTCCTCCACACCAAAATTAAAAAAACACAAAATGATGAATTTTAGCCCAGCCTCGGAGTCCCCAGGGGGGGGGACCATAAATGCCCCCTCACCCGACCGACCATCCCCTGACGACCCCACACAATTACCTGGACCTCGGCCTGTTACTCTTTCTATTAATTTCTGCAACATTCGCGGACTTTCCTCTAACTTTCACTCTGTTGAACACCATCTCTCCTCCTACAAACCTGATCTTCTCTTCCTCACCGAAACCCAGGTGTCTGTAGCAACATCCAGCAACCCCTTCTCTGTATCCTCCTACTTTCTCTATCCTAGTTTCAAAGCCAAAGGCGGATGTTGTGCATATGTGCACAACAAACTCACTTGCTCTCGTGTTCCCGATTTCGACTCCTCTGAATTCTCAACTTTATGGCTCAAACTTTCCTGTCATTCTCTTACTAAATATTTCTGTGCTGTCTATCTTTCCCCTAACTCTACCAACTTTCCTAAATTCTTTGACTATCTAAACTCTACAGTGGAACACATTCTATCCATTTCTCCTTTCTCAGAAATCTCCATCTTAGGAGATTTCAACGTTCACCACCGCCAATGGCTCTCCTCTCACACTACTGATCCACCTGGTGAACAAGCCTACGTCTTTTCTATCCTAAATGACCTAGAGCAGTTAGTTCAGCAACCCACCCGTATCCCGGATCGCATCGGAGATCGGCCCAACATTCTTGACCTGTTTTCTAACTTCTAACCCTTCTTCTTATACTGTCGATCTTTTCTCTCCTTTGGGCTCCTCCGACCATAAACTTATCTCTGTCACCTGTCCTATCTCTCCAGTACAGCCACCCGATCCTCCTAGCCGGCGGCGCTTGTGGCACTTTGGCGCTGCCGACTGGGAGGCTCTTCGGCAGTACTTCTTTGATTTCCCATGGAATTATTTCTGCTTCCATGGCCGGGGACCCTCGGAGAGTGCTGAACGCATTACCGAGGTAATCCTATCGGGCATGGAAGCATACATTCCATTCTCTTTCTCTCAGACTAATGCTAAAAAATCTTGGTTTACTCACGCCTGTTCTACTGCTGTCCGCAATAAGGAGGAAGCATTCAAACGGTACCGACGCCTTAAAACTCAAGACTCTCATTCTTCATATGTTTCTGCCCGGAATCAAGCCAAATCTGTTCTTCGACTTGCCAAACACTCTTTCATCAATAATAAATGCACTGAACTATCCAATTCTAGCTCTTCCCAAGCTTTCTGGCATCTAGCCAAAAACCTCTCCAACAATTTCTCTTCCTCGTCTTTCCCTCCCCTTTCCCACTCTGATGGCACAACCATCACTTCTTCCTCTGACAAAGCTAAACTCTTCGCTCAAACTTTTGCTAGAAACTCCACCTTGGATGATTCCGGTGCTATTCCTCCCTCTCCGCCCTCCTCTCTCTTACTTATGCCTAATATCCTAATCTCTTCTAAAGATGTACTTTCTACCCTCTCTGGGCTTAACACTAATAAGGCGTACGGTCCGGACGGTGTTCCTCCTGTTGTTCTCAAAAACTGTGCTTCCGTGCTGACTCCCTGCCTAGGCAAACTCTTTCGTCTCTGTCTATCCTCTAACGTCTTCCCTTCATGCTGGAAGTTTGCTCACATTCAACCTGTCCCAAAGAAGGGTGACCGCTCTCAACCCTCCAACTATCGTCCAATTGCTCTTATCTCCTGTCTTTCTAAAGTTTTTGAAACTATTCTTGCTTCCAAATTTCTTAAGCATTTCTCTTCTCATAATCTGCTCTCAGATCGCCAGTATGGCTTCCTTAAGGGTCGCTCTACTGGTGATCTTCTTTCATATCTTACTAACTCTTGGTCATCCTCCTTTCGGGACTTCGGTGAGACTTTTTCTATTGCACTAGACATATCGAAAGCCTTCGATAGAGTCTGGCATAAATCTTTAATTTCTAAACTACCCTCCTTCGGTTTCTATCCCTCCATCTGTGCCTTTGTCTCTAATTTCCTTTCCGGCCGTTCCATAGCTGCGGTTGTGGACGGCCATTGTTCACTTCCTCACCCTATAAACTCCGGTGTTCCTCAGGGCTCTGTCCTATCTCCTATTCTCTTTCTAATTTTTATAAATGATCTCCTTAACTGTACCTTAATTCCCATCCATTCATACGCAGACGACTCAACCTTACACTACTCCATTAGTTTTTCAGAACGCCCCAGCCAGCAATCCCTCAACGACAAACTTAATGAAGCCATAGAACTCTTAAATTCTGATCTAAATACTATTTCCAATTGGGGCAGAGAAAACCTTGTTAACTTTAATGCTTCCAAAACCCAATTTCTCCATCTATCTACCCGTCAGGATCTCCCAGCGGACTATCCCTTATTCTTCAACAATACAAAAATCAACCCTTCATCTTCTCTCAATATTCTTGGTGTCTCTTTTTCTTCTGCTCTCATTTGGAAGGACCATATTACCAGTCTTGCTAAGGCAGCCTCCCAGAAGCTGGGTGTGCTCAACCGCCTTAGGGGGTTCTTTTCCCCTGCACAGCTTCTTGCTCTGTACAGGGGCATAGTGCGCCCTTGTATTGAGTATTGTTCACATGTGTGGGGAGGTTCCTCTCACACCGCTCTCCTAGACAAAGTTGAAAGGAAGGCCTTTCGTATCATTAACTCCCGTCCACTCACCAACTCTCTGCAATCTCTCTCTCTCCGCCGCAATGTTGCATCTCTCTCGCTATTCTATCGCTACTATAATAATCAGTGTTCCTCAGAGCTATCCCAGTGCATACCACCTCCTTTACGTAGGGCACGTGGTACCCGTCTTGCAACTCAATCCCACCCCTACTCTGTGCAACTCTCCAACCCAAGAGTGAAACGTTACTCTCAAACTTTCTTCTACTCAACATCTGAGCTCTGGAACTCTCTCCCAGAATCAGTCTTTCCCTCTTCCTATGACTTAAATTGCTTCAAACTCCGTGTGTCCAGGCATTTTGGCTCGAACGTCCCTTGATTTTGGCCCTGTCACTCTTTCAACTATGGGGGAGGCACTCGCTATAGGCAGTTATGCCTTTTGCCTCCCTCAATCACATAGAAAAAAAAAAAAAAAAAAAAAAAAAAAAAAAAAAATAACAGAAAAAATATACGGGAACTTAACCGCGAGCGATTGACCTACTGTATGTAAACATGACGACCGTTGGGTCGTTGGACCGGTACACCCGGATACTAAATCCTACCCTTAAAATTATATCAGTGAGGTGACTATTCAATTTTTTTCACTATTATGTGACTTCATGCTGCCCACAATCTGTATTGAACGTGAAACAATCAGGTATGTATACCAACTCGAGAAATCTGCAGTACTGCCCGATAATGTCCGAGTATGTCTATCTATCTATCTATATGCTCAGGCCCAATCCCCATTTTGGGGGTAGCCGACTCAAGACAGAGCAAGAACAGGGAAAACACAAAAACAACATAAAACAACAAATAAACACAGATAAAAAACACAAACTCACACACATCCAGGTCACCGAGGAGAAGACCCAGAGACCAGGGTCACCAAGGTCGCTCCAGCACTCCCTCGGCCCCCGACCACCGGGAGAGGTTCCGATCTCGGCAGGCAGACATGCAGCGGAGCCAAAGCCACAAGCCCTCCCACCACACTTCCAGGCGCACCCTTCATATTAATCGTCTCCCCGGGCCAGGCGCCTGATGGACTATTATCTAGTCCAACTTGCGCCCGACCCCTTACTCCAAATGACCACGTGTTCACTCAACTATTCACAAGCATTCTCCATTCACTCCTGTCCACCACCACTTCCCCTGCCTGATTTATAGTCATTCTTCTATCATCCAAAGCTTTTCTTACACAGTCTCTCCATCTCAATGGGGGTCTTCCTGCCCTTCTATCTCCCCTTGAGAGTATGTGACAGATCAAAATATTTTATAGTCACAGAGTTCATTTTATTGATAATATCAATACTAAGATCCCTATGCAGTCTACACATACATATTTCATAATGAAATAATATCAAATGTACATAATTTTATTAATTTTTATCCTAAATTGTTAGGGGTACATGGGTACTTATCAGAATGCCCAAGTGGTACAGAGGAACAAAAAGGTTGAGAACCCCTGGACTGTAGGGGGTCTCATTCATTCACACACACACTCTCACTCTCTCTCTCTCTATTTCTCTCTCCCTCTATCTCTCTCTCTCTCTCTCTCTGGGTGGGGAGAGAGCCTTTGCTATCCTTGCCTTCCACTTTGTAGCAAATTCTATTTTAGCATTAAGTCCAGAATACCTAGTAGGGACCGCAAGGTCTGTGTAGTCTGTGTATATATGTAACTCCATCTAACACACACTCTCTCTCTCTCTCTCTCATTCATCTATTTATGTTGCTCTCTTTCTATCTATCTATCACTAATTTGTTTTGTCGATGTAAATTATAACAAGGATTTTAATGTCAATATACTACCTGGAAAACGTTTCCAATATTTAGAAATATATATTAATACCAGTATACTGTATATATATATATATATATATATATATATATATATATAGCCTAATTTAAATCTCAAATACACGTGACCTGTTTTTTTTTTTTTTTTTTTTTTTTTTTTTTTTTTTTTATCACGCTGTGGTGTAGTGGATTAAAGCTTGGACACTCGATCTGACTGTCGGATGTTTGAGTCCGGCTGGGAGTAGTAAAAAATACATACATAAATAAATAAATAAATAAATAAAAACATAATACACATTATATATATATATATATATATATATATATATATATATATATATATATATATATATATATATACACACTTTTGTCTAGAAGTAGAACTATTAAATAAACACCTTGCAATCCGTATATTGCACTAATTTCTATGTTCACGCAAATTTAATCATTCCCCTAATGAAGATATTAGTCTCGGAGAAACTAACTATCTTGTGTCGTATGCCTCTCTCTCCTCTCTCCTCCTTCTCTCTCTCTATCTCTCTCTCCTCTCTCTCTCTCCTCTCTCTCTCTCTCTCTCTCTCTCTCCTCCTTCTCTCTCCCCTCCTATCTCTGTCTCTCTCTCTCTCTCTCTCTCTCTCTCTCTCTCTCTCTCTCTCTCTCTCTCTCTCTCTCTCTCTCTCTCATCCGCTCCTGTCCCAAACATGTCCAGTCCTGAGTGCTAATGCAGATTCCCGGAAGGTCTTTCAATTAATAACAAAAACGGCGATTAAAATACAAGCACAACTCGTCCCCTCCTTCCCCTCCCCCTACGAAACTAAACGAAAATGCTTGTAGGGGCGACTAGTTAAGCTTTTTCTTATTTCTCTCTCTGGCCCTTCAGATTTTGGGAGTTTATCGCGACCTGACTCGAGTGTGTTCTGGTGTCGGGGCAAAAACGAAAAAAAGACGGGGTCGTGTCCTCGCAAATCTCCTCTTTTAAATTTCGGAGGTAGAGGGAAAAGAGGGGGACATGCTTGTTGTATCTTGGAGCAGGAGGAAGAATACAAAAAGGAGGGGGATCTGAAGAGGAGGAAAAGACGAAGAGGAATACAAAGGAATACAATGGAAGGCAAGCAACAACAGGCTATCTAATGGTTCTTATGTAAAAAAAAATAATATATATATATATATAAACATCAACAGCCATCAACTGAAGGGCTTCAGCTCCAGAAAAACTGTGGAGGAGGAGGAAGAAGAGGCAGGAGGAGGGAGGTGGGAGGGAGCATCATTTTAAGATAAGAGGAAGAAAAGTCAAGCGGCTACTATAACTAACTTGCATTCTTCAGAAAGACAGTTAGAGGGAATTAACCCCTATTTACCGGCGACGTCTTATTAATCTCATACTAGATATATTTAGACGATTTAGTGCAGCTTAAGAAGGATCTTTGGGAATAAATAGGGTTTAGTGTGATATTTCGAAGCCTGTTAAATGCAGGCTTTTAAATAAAATAAAATCGTCTAATTTTTCAATTCAATTCAATTTTCAATTTAAAACATTTATTGTCATAAACAAATTTACAAATATATACAATGGTTACAACAGATAATTATATATTATTTTGTCCATGACAATGATGACTGATACAGAAAGGTATTATATGTCCTCTTTGTATTTTCATTATTATGTTGCTAGCAGCACAGAACAATAAGATATATGCCCAAGAAACAAAAGAAACAAGAAAAAAACGAATACAAACAAAAAAACATACACAACAAAATAATAGTAGCCATAATAAAGTAAAAAAAAGGTGGCACCGGGACTGAATGGCTTATAATAGCAGTAGTAAGTGAATGAAAGGATTTGCTTATAATGTGACATGATTGAAACATAAGAGTGCTTTATAATGGCTAAAAATTAGATATTGGCAAGATAATTGTGTTCATTGTAATATATTGGCAAGCGGTACTTTTGTAATTGAATTGCATATATGAGGACACATTACCGAGTGCTCTCACTAGTAAAGGAATAGCGGTGAATTTCATATCTGAATGGATTAGATGTAAATAGTATCTGCCTCTGTGAGCAAGTAGACTCTCTGTAGATATACGTGTTTCAGAATATATAAAAGAGGAAACATATCGAAGTATATACGAAAAGGAGGAAGACAGAAAATAAAAGAAGTAAGGAGAAACCGTACAAAAGAGGAAGGAGAAGGAAAAGCGTACATGGAAGAAGAGTACATGGAAAAAGCGTACATGGAAAAAGAGTACATGGAAAAAGCGTACATGGAAAAAG
Organism: Paralithodes platypus; assembly: GCA_032716605.1. NCBI lineage: Eukaryota > Metazoa > Arthropoda > Malacostraca > Decapoda > Lithodidae > Paralithodes > Paralithodes platypus. Next base: position 61,688,709 of record CM064514.1, read on the forward strand.
AGTACATGGAAGAAGAGTACATGGAAGAAGAGTACATGGAAGAAGAGTACATGGAAAAAGAGTACATGGAAAAAGAGTACATGGAAGAAGAGTACATGGAAAAAGAGTAAATAGAAAAAGAGTACATGGAAAAAGAGTAACATGGAAAAAGAGTACATGGAAAAAAGAGTACATGGAAAAAGAGTACATGGAAGAAGAGTACATGGAAAAAGAGTAAATAGAAAAAGAGTACATGGAAAAAGAGTACATGGAAAAAGAGTACATGGAAAAAGAGTACATGGAAAAAGAGTACATAGAAAAAGAGTACATGGAAAAAGAGTACATGGAAAAAGAGTACATGGAAAAAGAGTACATGGAAGAAGAGTACATGGAAAAAGAGTAAATAGAAAAAGAGTACATGGAAAAAGAGTACATGGAAAAAGAGTACATGGAAAAAGAGTACATGGAAAAAGAGTACATGGAAGAAGAGTACATGGAAAAAGAGTAAATAGAAAAAGAGTACATGGAAAAAGAGTACATGGAAAAAGAGTACATGGAAAAAGAGTACATGGAAAAAGAGTACATAGAAAAAGAGTACATGGAAAAAGAGTACATGGAAAAAAGAGTACATGGAAAAAGAGTACATGGAAAAAGAGTACATGGAAAAAGAGTACTTGGAAAAAGAGTACATGGAAAAGGAGTACGGTACATGGAAAAAGAGTACATGGAAGAAGAGTACATGGAAAAAGAGTACATGGAAAAAGCCTACATGGAAAAAGAGTACATGGAAAAAGAGTACATGGAAAAAGAGTACATGGAAAAAGAGTACATGGAAAAAGGAAAAGAATACATGGAGAAAGAGTAAATGGAAAAAGAGTACATGAAAAGGCTGGCGAAAACGCATATACAAATGTTTAAGAGGCAGCTCGCGGCTAACCTAAATCTACAATCTATAATGAATAGATAGCAAAATAGAGAAGAATAGAAAGAATAGCATAGCAATGAATAGAAGAATAGCATAGAAAGAATAGCATAGCAAGGAATAGAAAGAATAGCATAGCAAAGAATAGAAGGAATAGAAAGAATAGCATAGCATGGAATAGAAGGAATAGAAAGAATAGCATAGCAAGGAATAGAAAGAATAGCATAGCAAAGAATAGAAGGAATAGAAAGAATAGCATAGCAAGGAATAGAAGGAATAGAAAGAATAGCATAGCAAGGAATAGAAAGAATAGCATAGCAAAGAATAGAAGGAATAGAAAGTATAGCATAGCTAGAAGGAATAGAAAGAATAGCATAGCAAAGAATAGAAGGAATAGAAAGAATAGCATAGCAAGGAATAGAAGGAATAGAAAGAATAGCATAGCAAAGAATAGAAGGAATAGAAAGAATAGCATAGCAAGGAATAGAAGGAATAGAAAGAATAGCATAGCAAAGAATAGAAGGAATAGAAAGAATAGCATAGCAAGGAAT
>CM064514.1:61691580-61791580 GCA_032716605.1 Paralithodes platypus
ATTCTATAATAAACAAACATGAATTATTGCTGTGAAAAAGACGCCCTCTATCCACAACCTCTCCTACGTTAAGGGGAGGCTTTAGTTTTATTCTGAACCTCCTTCTCCCTCATTTTAGTCCCATTAGCTTTGAAATCTTAAGACGTTCGCTCCATTATTATGGTAATGTTAAGATCTTCCGCCCCATTTATTTGCCAATATTTAGACCTTTTGTGCCAATTAGGTATCGAGTTTTATCCTAGCGAGCAATCCTAAGCGAACGATACCGAGCCTGCAATGTGGGAGGAATTAGCTTTTCTACTGAAAAATACACAAATTTATCTCGAAGGGGGGACCTGTTTTCTATTATTATTTTGAATTTGACGAAGGTCTAGGGAGGAAGCTAAATAATAATAAATATATAAAGAGAGAAAGAAAGAAAGAAACAATCTAATTTTAAAACTTAACCCTTTGAGTACCAGCGACGTGTGTTACCATTTATTCTAGCTATATTTGGACGATATTATGCAGCTTAGGAAGGATCTGTGGTAGTTAAAAGGGTTGGTTGAGGTAGTTTGAAGCCTTATTATTGCTAAAGGTGCTTCCTAAGCTGAATAAAATCGTCTAATAGTTGCCAGAATAGGATGAAAAGGACGTCCCTGGTACTGAACGGGTTAACAACACAATTGTATTCTGGAAGACGAAACAAATAATATGTAAGTGCATAACATGTGTAAATTTACAAAAAATATAAAATTAGTTACCAAAAATATCCGTAAAGCACGTAAAAATGTCTGGATACGCATTTTTTTAATTTATATATATATATATATATTAATTAAATCGATTGACAAAAGTTAATGTTTCTGGTCACCCATTTTTGTTCTACATTGATTGAGTTTATTGATAGCATTCACAAACAACGGCAGATAATGTTGTCCTTTTAACCCCTTCAGCACGATGGCGCCTTTTTACCTTTCATTCTGGCTAAAAATAAACGATTTTATGCAGTTTAAGAAGGCTCTATGTTATCTAGAGGGTATATTTAGATCGTATATACCCCTTTTAGTTCTAAAGGTAGATCATAAGCTAAAGAAAAATCGTCTAATGTTAACCAGAATATAATGAAAATTAAATCATTGTGCTGTATGGGTTAACCCTATTTGGTGGAAATTCCCGGCGCGACCGAAGCCGCTCCAAGGACCCGTGCCCCCAGGGAGGGGGCAGGGGATGGTTGTGACGGTTTGGCTCCCGAAACTGCTCCCCGCGGCCGGCATCCGGTTTTCCTCCACTGGTCGTTGATTTTGTCTTCGGCCGTGGAGGGTCGGCAGCCATCCGCGGTTGGCAGCCTCGGGAGGTGGCCCCACGGCGTAGACGCCGCCACATCAGGACCTTACATACACCTCAGACACCTGGGACCACAAGGCATACAAGCACTCACTAACATATCAAACTACAGCTATTCACACAACACAATACCAGACATTTGGAAGCATGGTATCATCATCACATTCCCCAAACCCAACAAAGACCCCACGCTACCCTCCTCGCACCGCCCCATCACACTTCTTTGCTCCCCCTCCAAAGTCATGGAACGCCTAGTATTACAACTAATTACACCTGACCTACCCCTAGCTCCAACACAACATGGCTTTAGGCCACTGCACTCCACAAACACTCTTCTCACAGACCTTACACAAAGAGCTTTCGACGGCATCAACTCAGCTAGACCAACACACAGATCACTATTAGCCACACTCGACATTAGTAAAAGCCTTCGATGCCATCCCCCGCCACAACCTAACAAACAAAATCTACAACACAAACATGCACAACAACACAAAAAGGTGGCTGGCCAACTTCCTAGCAGGCAGATGTGCACACGTATCTTTTGCCGGTCAGTCATCTAAAATCAGAAACTTTCCAAACGGAGTCCCACAAGGATCCGTCCTATCGCCCGCACTCTTCAATCTGTACATGCACGATATAACTACACCCAATACGCCCCAAATAAACTTAGCCTCCTATGCAGATGACATAACACTCACATGCACACACCATGACCCAAAAAGATCAACAGATCTCCTTCAACCCTATCTCAACACACTACATGGTTGGTGCACTACAAACAGACTTAATCTAGCCCCAGCCAAATCCACCGCAACCCTGCTCACAAGTTGGACAGGAGAACACGAATACATCCCTCAACTCACCATAAACAACACACCCCTAACACATACACACACACCCCAAAATCCTAGGAGTAACATATGATACTCATATGACATTCAACAGCACACCACAAACATTAAAAAGAAACTGACACCCAGACTTAACGCCCTCAGGTCACTTGCTCACACAAAATTTGGACACAACAAAGAAACTACCACCACAGTATATAAACAATACATAAGATCAGTGATGGAATACGCAAGCCCAGCCTGGGCTTCTAACCTAGCTGAAACACATCATAAGACCTTACAGACTATTCAAAACAAAGCCCTGAAGATCATTACAGGCTGCACAGCTACTTCACCCACAGATCACCTACATCAAGAAACCAAAATTCTCAAAGTCAAAGACCATCTGGACATGAGAGGCACTCAATTCCTGGCAGCAGCCTCCACGAACCAAGACCACCCACTAAACTACATGGCAACACACCCACAGACACCAAGAAATATCAAAACAACACCCAGCACACGGTATCACACACAATTATTGTCCTCTCTCCCTCCCTGCCCACCCCGAACCAACTTCCAGAAGCACATCCACACTCATATCTCTCACCGATCCATCCACTCACTCACAGACAACACGCAGCTGCATGCACGACCTCCCGAAATCCATCCTTCCGAATCCTCCCTTCCTCGCGAGGACAGAGTCCACCTGGCCAGGCTGAGATGCGGACACCATCCAGCTCTCCTGAGCTATCAGAAGAGACTGGATGACTCCGTTGTCGACGCCTGACCGGGATGTAATACAGCACCCCATACCATTAAACACATCATAGAAGACTGCATTTCACACAACCACTTACGCCAACAACACAATCTACACTCAATGAGAGCTCTGTGGGAAAGCCCGATCGTGGCCATGGCCTTTCTCAGGGACTCGGGGCTGTTCGGCCAGGCAGCTTAGGGAACAACAACAACAACAACCCTATTTGGTCTGAGGGAGTTCTTTTTGGATCTCCTTGTTTCACTCCATTAGTTTGGAAATCATAAAACGCTTCACCTTATTAGTTCGGCGATAATAAGACACTTCATCCCTTTCAGGTGACGATTACTTTCTGGGCGAGCGATAGCCAGCCTGTAACTTAGAACAAATCGGCCGTCGCCCGGGACATTTTTTCTATCGAAAAACGTACAAATTTAGCTTAAAGAGGGTCTTGGTTGACAAATTGTAGTCTTAAGGAAGTCTGGTAAGACGATTTAAGTTGCTCTAGGGGACAAGCTAAAATACATTGTTCGAAAATGGCTAAAACAAGCAAAATCCTCAATAATTATTATACAAAATATCATAATAACCCACAAGACGTCGAACCAAATAGTGTTAATCGATATATATATATATGTGTATATATACTGTATATATACTGTATATATACTGTATATACAGTATACTGTATATTGTATATAGTATATATTAGATCAAAGCCCAAAGAGCGTATAATGGTTTGTTTATATTAATGGGATTTATTGATAGAGCGATACAGGCTGAATAAATCATAGTTTCCATTATATGTTTTTCAAGAGTAAATATATATGTGTGGGATATCCCTATGACCTTTGTGAGCCATATTGAAGTATAGGATTATATGGACTCGATTGACTGACTGACAGATTGACTCAATCTATCGATCTACATGTGATGATAGTCTACGTGGGATTATCCATCTTCAAAGTAGCTTATGGTTAGTTTTCATATTCTAAGCTAACTATATATATATATTGTGTGTGTGTGTGTGTGTGTGTGTGTGTGTGTGTGTGTGTGTGTGTGTGTGTGTGATATTCACGAACATGTTAAGAAGATATAATCGTTGTCCTCTCTCTCTCTCTCTCTCTCTCTCTCTCTCTCTCTCTCTCTCTCTCTCTCTCTCTCTCTCTCTCTCTCTCTCTCCGTGATGTCATAGTCTTCAATCTTGGCTTTGCCTTCGAACTTAATTAAAAAATAGATAAATTTCATATCGCAAGAGAATCATAAACTGCGATTCAGAGATACAATAATAGTAACCTACATAGCATGAGAAAAACATCTATTGGTGTGAGATAGATACAGAACGATATTAATAGATTAGTACATATTGCAAGATAGATATATAAGGGTCGATACTTATATATAGATAGAGATAGAGGCGAGAATACAAAGATGAAGATACATATTACATACAGAGACAGAGATAATAGATACATAGAGAGCCAGATATAAGATATATAGATACAGTAGATAGATATACAGTTGATAGATAGATAGATGCAATAGATGGATACAGTTGATAGATAGATAAATATATACAGATGATGGATGCAGTTGATAGATAGATAGATAGATAGTCAGAGTTTCATTTCGAAAACATTTAGTGTATGCTTTTTACTTATAGGTGTAAATTTTTTAGATAAATTGCTAGAGATAGACAGATAGATAGATAGATGTAGAGATAAATAGATACAGATAGATAAATATATAGATAGATATAGATAGATAGATACCCATATATATAGATAGATAGATACATAGATAGATTGATAGATAAATATATACAGATAGATAGATAGATAGGTAGATACAGAGATAGATAGATAGATAGATAGATAGGTAGGATAGATAACCAGATACCTTCTTGGAGTATGAAGAACATTTTATTGGAAAACAAATAGTCGCCAATGTCACCACCGAGCAAAGACATATTGGTTCAGAGAGAGAGAGAGAGAGAGAGAGAGAGAGAGAGAGAGAGAGAGAGAGTCCGTGTGAGTGAGTGTATGAGAAAAATAAAAGGAAAGAGAGAGAGAGAGAGAGTTACAGAGTTATATAGATACACAAACTGCACAGAGCTAGCATTCCCCACAAGGTAGTGGAAAGTAACACCAACAAAGCAAAAGGCTTTGCTAAGAGCGAGAAAAAGAGAGAGAGAGAGAGAGAGAGAGAGAGAGAGAGAGAGAGAGAGAGAGAGAGAGAGAGAGAGAGAGAGAGAGAGAGAGAGACTGGCAAGAACAAACGAGATCACATTAACGAACAAATAAAAACTATTATTTTAATGACCAGGGTGATAAAACAGACAGAACAAACAACTATATGGGATGAATAGATTACTAAATATGTAGACAACTAAGCATTTATATATATATATATATATATATATTCAAACAGAAAGAACAATATAAATACAGGTGAAAGTGAACAGACAGACACAGACACACGTGACCAATCGATAGCCCCTGGAACTTCTTAATGACAAGGGTGGAAAACAGACCGAACAAACAATTAGTTAATCGCCAATGTCTCCACACTCCCCAGCCACTCGAGAGTCTTCACAAACTTTGCTACACCGGCCGCCATCTTGTAGACCACCATGTACAGTTGGTCACATTATGTTGTACCCACTTCGTTATTTCATGTATGGAAGGAAACAGTATATTTAGGAATGTAGTTTCGTATACAGTATTTAATTCATATGATCAATTAAATGTTTTATAACAAATTAATCTCTGTAAATTAACCTTTTCACGCATAGGACGTGATTTGCGCTCTTTCTGGGATACTTAAAAACCTTTGTGACCATCAGGGGTGTTTATAAACCTTTAGTTTAGTTACTTCAACCTCTGCAGTTGTCTTTGAATAAGTTGTGGGCAGAAAACTAATTTTGGAGAGGTAATTGTGAGAATGAGTGAGATTGTGAGATTGTTAGGTCTATTAATTAATTTATTTCTATATTTATTAGTGTCCTTGCTAGACCTCCAGCAAGCTTAGAAACACTCCCTAGACCCCCCTTCAAGATAAATTTGTAAATTTTTCGGTAGAAAAATTTCCTGGCCGAAGGCCGCTTCCTCTTAAAATTTCAGGCTCGCTAGCGCTCGCAAGGAAAAAATCGACACCTAAATGGCGCGAAAGGCCTAAATATTGACAATGAAATGGGATGAAAGGTACTAAAATCGCCAAACTAATGGGCCAAATGTCATAACATCTGAAAACAAATAGGGCTAAACATGAGGAACAAGGGGGACCCCTTAACCCCTTCTGTACCGGTGACGTCCTATTAACTTTACTCTGGCTACTATTAGACGATAATATTCTATTTAAAAAATGGCCTCCAGCATTCAACAGGTTTAGAAGTATCTCACTTATCCATGTTTACTACCACTGATTCTTCTTGAACTTCATAAGATCGTCTAAATAATGCTAGAATAAAATTGAAAATACGTCGCCGGTACAATCGCGCTAATAAGTGATGTCTCGGCACCAAGTATATTTTGATCAATAATTGGTATCAGGAATATCTAAGCTTCATTTCTTCATATCGAGTGAAATATACAAACATACTTCTACACTTACCCACCCTATTCAACATCTGACAGACATTAATACAGCACAGAGCAAGCCAAACGTAATGACACCTGGGTTACTAAATGCCACCTATATGCTTCTTCCAGTACCCTATGACCCCTTCCTACTTTTATTATGGTTACCAGTAGACAATATTATTAAGCTTAGGAAGGATATGTTGGTGTCAGTAGATTTATTGTGTGAGAGAGAGAGAGAGAGAGAGAGAGAGAGAGAGAGAGAGAGAGAGAGAGAGAGAGAGAGAGAGAGAGACAGACAGACAGACAGACAGACAGACAGACAGACAGACAGACAGACAGACAGACAGACAGACAGACAGACAGACAGACAGACAGACAGACAGACAGAGAGAGCGAGAGAGAGAGTATAATTCGCCGAGTATATTGCATTAACCAAATATATACAGGTAAGTGAACTCTATCGATTGGTGATAAAAGGTAAAAGTCTGCCAATATATAGAAAAAGCTGAATATTTACGAAAACACAATCACGAACTTGATGGAATAACAAAATGCTCATGAGGTCAATACCACGTGAAATCGATCAAAAATACTACCCACCAAAAATAGTTAAAGTTACATTAATACATATTGCGCATCAAATACAATTGTTGAGGATATTTAAAGAATCTCGGTTGTTCAAATACCCACGGGAAATTATGCTAGATTAGTTACGTTATATTTTGTGTCGTAATTAAGGGGACAGTGTATTTTTGTATTTTATTGTTTTTATTTATTTATTTATTTTTATATTTTTTGGGGGGGTCTATTTGCTTATATATATATTCATTTATTTGTTTAGTTTCCTCGCTAGACCTTCATCAACCTTCAAAAATCACTCCCTAGACCCCCTTCAAGATTAATTTGTACATTTTTCGATAGAGGCCGGTTTTTTCTTAAAATTACAGGCTCGTTATCGCTCGCCAGGAAAAAATCTACACCTAAATGGCACGAAAGGTCTTGATATTGATATAGAAATGGAACGAAAGGTTTTACAATCGACAAACTAATGGAACAAACGTCTTAAATTCTGGAAAGTAATGGGTCTAAACATGAGGAGGGAGGACCAGAAAAGCGACCCATCTCCCCTTAATATGAATACTGGGTAGCGAGGTGACCAGGTAGCAAGATGTCCACCAACCCATCATAGAGGAGGAGGGTTACAAGATGGCACCCACAAGAACCAATAAAGGGTTCGAATCCACCTCGTCTGCCAGGGTTTATGAGGCTAGATTCTCACATTAAAACGCCTAGTCCAACAGAATAAATAAGGTTTAAGGGGAGATGGGTCGTTTTTCTACATCCCCTTCTCCCTTATGTTTAACCCGCCTAGTTTTAGATGTTAAGATGTTTGCCCCATTAGTTTGTCGATGTTAAGACTTTTCGACTCATTTCTTTGTCAACATTTAGAGCTTTCGTGCTATTTAGGTGTCAATTTTTTTCCTGGCGAAGAATAGTGAGCCTGTAATTTTGGGAGAACCGGCCTTTGGCCAAGTAATGTTTCTACTGAAAAATTTACAAATTAATCTAGAAGGGGGATCTAATGTATGTTTTTTCAAGTTTGACGGAGGTCTAGGGAGGAAACTAGAAAAATAGTAAAAATATACATAAAATAGCAAATAAATAAGCCCATCCCCCCTCTGCTGAGCCCAGAAATCAAAATTTCAATTTTTTTGTTCTTGTTCTATAATGCTTCTTTCAACATAGGATAATAGCATAGGAGGGAACAAAAAAACATATCGCATCCATAACCCCCCGGGCCGGGGGTTCGACCTCGACCCCCGAAAAACTAAAAAAAAATCTTTCAGCCACCCAAATTTTGTTTTTGTGTCTTTACTCTAAAGGGCTTCTGTAAGCAATAGAAATGATCATATGAGGGCATAAACACCCATATGACATCCCTAGGGCCCCCTTGGGGGGGCCCCAATATCATGGATTTTGGCAAAAAATTGTCTGATAAATTCTGCCAAGCTTCCCCCAGACGAAATTTTTGTTTAGTTGGTCATAAAACTCGATCTTCTATGTGCACGCTATGGTAGAAAACTGGTAGAAAACGGAAGCTAAGGAGGACTAACTATTATATCTCCCCCAAAATGTTTTTGGCTGATGAAAATCTATGAATTTCAGTGGCTTGCGATCATATTTTGGCACTTACGAGTGTATCTATATTTTCATGTATTGCTCAAATGCATTCCCCTTCTAAATACTATACATAGGGGTATATAGGAATGCCTGTACATTTAGATAATTGCCATTTTGCCGAAAATATCCGAGTTTTGACCATTTTGGAGTCAAAATTAGCTGTACCCCAAAAATAATTATATATTTTTTTTTCAGCACCTTCTATTATTCAATAGGTGTAAACTTAACGCTACGTTGTAGGGGATACTTGTAGGATACGCCATGCAAAAATTGCGGGAAATTTGAACAATTTTGAGTGACTAGATGATTTTACAAATAGTGCAATGAAATTCTGCGCTCGCGCGCGCGCACGCACATAGAGAGCTGATTTTTTCAGCGAGTCTTAGTATTTCCATTGGTAATAAGATGGTATAATGCCAGAAACACAATCTCTTATACAAGCTGACTTGGGGGTCAAAGGTTCAGCCTCCCCTTATAAAATTAAATTAATTAAACCACATCACTGTCACTATATCTACTACTATCTTCTGTTGCATCTCCTGAACCTTGTCTCTGTCCAAACCATGAGATAGATGCAATAACCTTCATCACTTTCTTCTTCGTCTTTTTTCTCTTCTTCGTAAACGTGATGGGTTACAACATGGTGTCCACTTATAGAACAAATTGGGAGGAAGAGTCGGCTAATCAGTATGCTTGAGACAGGCCGCATAGCTTTGACAAACACGGGAGCCAAACAAGCAATGAGAGCGTTACACAGAGTTACATAGCTACACTGACACCACACACACTTTTGAAACCTTACTAGCCAGTCCGGCCTCAAGGGGGGTCACCGGTTTGTTTTATCTTTCTCTCCTTTTCTCTCTTGCCCTGGCTTGTATCCATTCGGCCCTATTCAGCCACATTTTAAGACGTCTATCCCCATCCAGGTGTCGATTTCTTCCTGGAGAGCGATAGCGAGCCAGCATTGTATGGAGAAATCCGGCTTCGCCGGAGAAATTTTTCTATCGAAAAATGTAAAAATTAGCTTGCTGTCAAAACAAACATATATATATCCTGGATCGCTACAGCTCGCCAGGAAAATATTGACACCTGGATGGGGATAAACGTCTTAAAACAGTAGGCTGAATGGGAACGAATGGATATACAAGCCAAAGAGAGAGGGAGAGAAAGAGAAAAAAACCGAGGTGGGCCCCCCTTAAACTTAATACAGTGATTGCTACTCGTGTTGCAGATAAAGACAATAAAGCACAAGGATCATCTGCCTTTGTCTTCAAATCAGTAGCAATTAGTATTTTAGATTATTTCCAAGGTCAACGAAACTTGTAATAACTGCAAAGTGTGTGTGATTTAAGTAACTAAGAGAGAGAGAGAGAGAGAGAGAGAGAGGAGCATAATTGCTTTACACTAACCCTATGAAGAAACAATAACGCTTTCGTCCTTGTTATCTGGATAGTATATGCGATTAATATATTCAATTTAGAAAAGAATGTTAGAAGACTATGTAACACACACACACATTTATTTTTTTGTTTCTCTCTCTCTCTCTCTCTCTCTCTCTCTCTCTCTCTCTCTCTCTCTCTCTCTCTCTCTTTCTCGCTGCTGCTGCCTTAAGGTGAGTTCAAACCAAGGCGCAGCTAGACATAATATGGCGCAAAATGTCTGTATTGAAGTAAATTTGCATTGAATTTACATAATTATACCTGTATTTTCTTGATATGCATTATGCAGTTACGCTCATTTTAATAAACTGCCTTGTTTATTTGTTTATGTTCTTATTTTCCACCTTTTACTTGTTATATATATATATATATATATATATATATATATATATATATATAGAGAGAGAGATAGAGAGAGAGAGATTGGATGTCTAATCTACACCAAAGAACAAGCCAAGTAAAGAAAAAAGACAACAACATAAACAAATAAACAAGGTAGTTTATTCAAATGAGCTTAACTGTTTAGTGCATATAAATAGATACTGGTACAAGTATGCCAATTCAATTACATTTCAATACAGACATTTTTCCCCATATTATGTCTGGTTGCTGCCTTGGTTTGAACTCACCCTTACTCTGTCTTACACTCATAAATACTGACACGTACCAGGCCATATGACTCATTATATAGGTTATCTCTAAATGAATGCAGTCCTAATCACCTCCATGGGATCGTAAGGTCTGTGTGATCATTGTATATATGTATCAGTGTATCTGTCTCATAATCACGTAATCTGACACACCAGATCATAGTTACGTCCTCTTGCTCCCTCATACTGCCCCACAATAATTTCCTCTACCTAATACATATCACTTGCTACGTAGTTTGTGTGGCCTGACGCTCCTTTATACCCCATAATACTAACTAACACACGCTAGCGGCGTTACACTACCTGATGTGTCGGTGAAATGACATTGTATCGGAGTTCGGAATTTATATAATACATATACATATATATATATATATATATATATATATATATATATATATATATATATATATATATACAGTATATAATTGTATATATTATTATTTTTATTTTATTTTGTTTAGCCTAATAGCGTTGTCTAATTTAAAATGTTCAGTATATAATTGACTCCGATACTGTGACTCCGATACATAGCCTACACCGATGAACTCTCCATATACCACCACCTTTCTACTACCCCCCCCCCCCCCCCTCCCCACAGTGTCAGCAATGAGGGCCGTATGTATAGCCTTGTACTAGTTCATATACCCGCTCCCACCATCACGCCGCCTCGTAAACCCCTTGTAGTACCTTATATAATGATCCCCACCTCACACCACATTACTAAGGCTGGGCTTATATCCTCGACTACTGCTACTTTATGATACTATAATATATACAGTATATATATATATATATATATATATATATATATATATATATGTTAGTAAAGCCAGGTAATAAATTTTCTTTAATACATACGAGGTTGAAAGAAATGGCAATTTCTGCGTTGGAAATTTTATTATTCAAAGCAGAAATTGCCATTTCTTTCAACCTCGTATGTATTAAAGAAAATATATATATATATATATATATATATATATATACAACGTTCTTAACACCCGTAACCTGCAATTGAAATTAATGAAAACGTGCAATCCTGCCAGGATGTATTATACCTTTGTTCCACATATTCTCATACTCTGGAATTTGCTATCCCTACTACGATTAAATGATACTCGTCGGGGTCAAATGATTAGTATCCAGTATACTTATGCAAAATCTCTCTCTCACTCTCACACTATCTCTCTCTCTCTCTCTCTCTCTCTCTCTCTCTCTCTCTCTCTCTCTCTCTCTCTCATATACAGTGTGTCCTCCACTATCTTCCGCTCCTTCTCTCTCCTTCCTTCCCTCCTTTGTCTTCAAGTTTTCCTATAACCTCCCACAGTGTGGCATGTTTGTGTCTTATGCCTCTCTTTCCTCGCTCTCTTCTCTCTTTCTCTCTCTCACACAAACACTCTCTCTTCCTCTGACTCACTCTCACTCCACTCTCTCTTTCTCTCTATCTCAAACACACATTATCTCTCTCTCTATCTGACTCACTTACACACTCTCTCTCTCTCTCTCTCTCAGTTAAGTTCTTACAATTACCTTCATCTCCTTTCGATTACATTCCCATCTTTATTGGGGTCTACATTTCCTTTCCTTCCCTTTCGTGTGGTTTCAATTCCTAACTTTATCATCTCTCACCAGTTTTCTTGTGTCTCATTTTCTTATATATTCCAGTTCGTTTTATCTCCAAGAATTGTAATATATATCGTAGCCGAAATTCAATGACTGGTGTGAGATGGCATTATCGTTCAACTTGCTTATTTTCTTGTGCTTCTTCTTGAGCTTGGGAGGAAACAGTTTTGTCTTTTCAGTATTTATTAAGATAGTGCGCATTGGCATTTAGAAAGTGTCTAATATCCTGCCTCCCTTTCTTCATAATACAAAATATAGTTGGTATATATGCAGTATATATATATATATACAGGTAAGGCCTATATATATATATATACAGGTAAGGCCTATATATATATATTTTTTTTTTGTCCGTGTATGTGTGTGTGCTTGTGTGTGTGTATGTATATGTATGTATGTATGTATGTATGTATGTATGTACAGTATGTGTGTTAGTGGGTTGTATCTGTCTCACCTTCGGCCTGTCCTCGTTTATAATCATCGCTCTTCCCTGTCACCCACATTCTTCTTCTCCTATATCTTCTTCTTCCTCCTCCTCTTCCTTCTCCTCTTGCTTCTTCTTCCTTCTCTCTTTTATCTCCTTATTCCTCTCTTTTATCTTCTTCTTCTTCATATTTTTCATCTTCTCCTTCTTTTTTATCTTCTTTCTTCTCCTTCTTTCTCTTTTTCATCTTCTCCCTTTTATCTTCTTTCTTCTTCTTCCTTCTCTCTTTCATCTTCTCATCCCTCTCTTTTATCTTCCTTCTTCTCCTTTCTCTCTTTCATCTTCTCCTCCCTCTCTTTTTATCTCCATCTTTCTCTCGTTTACCTTCTTCTTAGTCTCTTTTATATCATTCTGTCTTCCCCTCTTTCCTCTTCCTCTTCCTGCTTCTTCTTCTCATTTATCTTCTGCTTCTTTTTCTCCTTTATCGCCTTCTCATTCCTGTTGTTTCTCTTTATTTTATCTTATTCCTGCTTCTTCTTCCTCTCTCATATCTTCGTCCTTCTGCTTCTTCTTCTCTGTTATCTCCTTCTGCTTCTTCTTCCTCTCTCTTATCTTCCTCCTTCTCCTTCTCAGTTATCTCCTTCTTCTACTTGTATCTTCTTCCTCTCTCTCCTCTTGTTTCTTCTTCACTTCTTTTATCTTCTGTTTCTTCTTCCTCCTGCTTTCTACTTTCTCTATGTTGATGTTTTCTCCCATTCCCTTCTCATTCCCCTTCCCTTTCCTTCTGTTTCATTCCCTTTCCTCGTGTATAATCATCCCTCTTTACTGTCACCGCCAATCTTCCTATTTTCTCTTCCTCCTCCTTCTGTTTCATCCTCTCTCTTATCTTCTTCTCCTGCTTCCCCTTCTTGTTATTTCTCTTCCTTTTCTCTTGCTTCACTTTCGTTCTTCCTTTCTTCCCTCTACACATTTTCCTTAATATTCTCTTTCTTTTTCGCCTCCCTTCCTGTCCCTCTTTTGTTCATTTTATCGACTTCTCCTCCTAAAGTGTCTCTCTCTCTCTCTCTCTCTCTCTCTCTCTCTCTCTCTCTCTCTCTCTCTCTCTCTCTCTCTACTTTTCTTATACCTTTTTCCCAATTCCTCTTCTACATATTTGTCCTTTCCTTCTTTGTACTTGTCTTTGCCTCGTTTAGTTTTTCTCTGCGTTTTCCCTTTCGCATTAATTGATTTTTTACTTCCCTGCTCTACTGTTTTCGCGACTCCTGTATTTTCCTCATTCTATGCTTCCACAGTTTCGTCCATTCTTTATTTACCTCCTATAACTTCCTTGTGTTGTCCCTATTCTTGCTCTGTCTCGAGTCGCCCCCTCCCCCCCTCCCTCAAAAAAAAAGGAAAAACAATAGAAAAAGTGGGGATAGGGCCTGAGTAAATAGATAAATAGATAAATTGATAGATAGATAGATAGATAGATAGATAGATAGATAGATAGATAGATAGTTAGAACTTCCTTGATCCATTATTATTTCCCCCTTTCTTCTCGGATTTATTTCAGGTGTTGATCTCTTTTCTTCTTCACCCTCGACCTCCACTCTTTTCCTCCAAGTTCTTTCTCATTCTTCTTCCCTTCTCTATAATTATTTCCTCTTCAGTTCCTTCCTCTATTCTTCCTTCTTTCCTTTAAGGGGGGTCACCGTTTTTTTTTTTTTTTTTATCTTTCTCTCCTTTTCTCTCTTTCCCTGGCTTGTATCCGTTTGGCCCCATTCAGCCAACTGTTGTAAGACGTTTATCCCCATCCAGGTGTTGATTTCTTCCTGGCGAGCGATAGCGAGCCAGCATTGTATAGAGAAATCCGGCTTCGCCGGAGAAATTTTTCTATCGAAAAATGTACAAATTTAGCTTACTGTCAAAACAAAAATATATATACAGTATGCTGGCTCGCTACCGCTCGCCAGGTAAATATTGAAACCTGGATGGGGGTAAACGTCTTAAAACAGTAGGCTGAATGAGGCCGAATGGATACAAGCCAAAGAGAGAGGGAGAGAAAGAGAAAACAAAAGTGAGGTGTGCTCCCTAAGAACTTCCGCGTTTTCTTTCTTGGGAGATGAACTATGGTAAATTTGATAGTATTGATGTATACCCTATTCATTCCAGGTAGGCCAAACATCTTGAACACTAACCACTGTAACTCAAAAACGACTAGAGTAATCGAGCTAATATTTCTACCATTTGGAAAAGGTCAGTCAAGGAATAGACGTGGAAATGTACAGCCAATTTGCTCTAGCCCTTTTCGAGTTACAGAGGATAGAGGTCATGATTTCTCGCCTACTTACAGCGAATAGACTATAGAGTAACCGAACTATTATATCTACCATTTGAGAAGGGTCAGGCAGGGAATAGGTGTGGAAATATACAGCCCATTTGCTCTAGCCCTATCCCGTGTAACAGGTAGGGTAACTCACCAAAGTAGTGTTGCCAATTTAGCTACTTTCCCGCTAGATCTGGAGGTAATTACTTTGATCTAGAGACACATTTTTACATTTAACAACATGGATATTCTAAAAAAAAAAAAAAAAATTAGTGATATTCTAGATATTCGAGTAATTTTAGAGTGATATTCTAGACATTTAAGTTATTTTAGAGTGATTTAGATATTAGAGTAATTTTAGAGTGATATTCTAGATATTATTATGTTCCTTCCAACAACCAACTATACTCCTAAAATCGATTAATGAAATTTTACAAACACATGTGGCAGTCCGTGGATTCGAATCCAGGATGCTCACACCGAAAATCAACACCTTATGCATCGCACCACGAAGACAAGGAATTTGAGGAATGTTATTGATATTCTAGAGATTTGAGTAAATTTGGAGTGATATTCTAGAGATTTGAGTAATTTTAGAGTGATATTCTAGAGATTTGAGTAATTTTAGTGATATTCTAGATATTCGAGTACTTTTAGAGTGATATTCTAGATATTTGAGTAATTTTAGTGATATTCTAGAAATTTGAGTAATTTTAGTGATATTCTAGAGATTTGAGTAATTTTAGAGTGATATTCTAGAGATTTGAGTAAATTTGGAGTGATATTCTAGAGACTTGAGTAATTTTAGAGTGATTCTAGATATTTGAGTAATTTTAGAAGGATATTCTAGATATTCCAGTAATTTTAGTGATATTCTAGATATTTGAGTAATTTTAGTGATATTCTAGAAATGTGAGTAATTTTAGTGATATTCTAGAGATTTGAGTAATTTTAGAGTGATATTCTAGAGATTTGAGTAATTTTAGAGTAATATTTTAGAGATTTGAGTAATTTTAGTGATATTCTAGAGATTTGAGTAATTTTAGTGATATTCTAGAGATTTGAATAATTTTAGAGGGATATTCTAGAAATTTGAGTAATTTTAGTGATATTCTAGAGATTTGAGTAATTTTAGTGATATTCTAGAGATTTGAATAATTTTAGAGGGATATTCTAGAGATTTGAGTAATTTTAGAGTGATATTCTAGATATTTGAGTAATTTTAGAGAGATACTCTAGATATTTGAGTAATTTTAGAGTGATATTCTAGAGATTTGAGTAATTTTAGAGTGATATTCTAGAGATTGTGGCATTATTCTAGCGATGTTCGGCCTTTATTTACTATCTAGCGGACTTTATTTGGTAACCCTGCTACAATTCAAAGGAATATACTGTATAATCTTATAATTAGCGCCAACGTAATGCGGGGCTTTAAGGGGGATGGTTGGTTTTTGTGGCCTCCCTTCTCCCTCTTGTTTAGCCCAGTTAGTTTTCAGATTTTAAGACGTTCGCCCCATTAGTTTGGCGATTTTAAGACCTTTCGCCCCATTCCTTTGTCAATACTGAAACCTTGCGTGCAATTTAGGTGTCGTATAAACATTATTATGTTTTTTTACACCAACCAACTTCACATCTAAACTCAATTAATTATATCAACAAATACACGTGGCACTCCGTGGACTCGAACCTAGGATACTCACTTCGAAATTCCGCGCACTATGCATTACGCTATCAAGACAGTTATAACAGAAAATCGCTAATGTGACACCACCTTTAGTTATGCACCTAAACAATTACGTTAAAATGACGAAGGTAGTTTAGCTAAATTGAATAATAATAAATTAAATCAATCAGTGAATGGGGGCATTGATCACGAGTGAATTAGAGTAGCGGTGCCGGGCTTAAGGGGACAGTGGTTATTTATTTACATATTCATATATTGTTTTTAGTTTCCTCAATAGACCTTAATCAAGCTTAAAAACACACTCCCTAGACCCCCCCCCCCCCTTTGAAGATAAATGTGTACATTTTTCGATAGAAAAAATTTCTGGCCGAAGGCCGTTTTCTCTTAAAATTACATGCTCGCTATTGCTCGCAAGGAAAAAAATCGACACCTATATGGCACGAAAGGTCTTGATATTGATATAGAAATGGGACGAAAGGTTGTAAAATC
This sequence comes from Paralithodes platypus, assembly GCA_032716605.1. NCBI lineage: Eukaryota > Metazoa > Arthropoda > Malacostraca > Decapoda > Lithodidae > Paralithodes > Paralithodes platypus. The sequence continues at coordinate 61,708,876 of CM064514.1, forward strand.
GACAATCTAATCGGCCGAACGTCTTAAAATCTGAAAACTCAAGGGGCTAAACATGAGGAAGAAGGGGGACCAGAAAAACGGCCCCTGTCCCCTTAAAGAGTGAACGAATAATATGGTAGGAAGGGAGTAAATTGGTGGTGGTGAAAGAGAGAGAGAGAGAGAGAGAGAGAGAGAGAGAGAGAGAGAGAGAGAGAGAGAGAGAGAGAGAGAGAGAGAGAGAGAGAGAGAGAGAGAGAGAGAGAGAGAGAGAGAGAGAGAGAGAGAGAGAGAGAGAGAAGAGACAGAGAGAAGAGATAGAAAGGAAGAAGAATGAAAGAAAGCAAGAAAGACAGCAAGAAAGACAGCAAGAAAGACAAAAGAAAGAAAAATTACAAACAGAGAGAGAGAGAGAGAGTATACACCGACTTATGAGTGAGTAGAGAGGCATGAGGAAGGAAAAGTAGCATAGAGCGTGTTGGACAAGTGTGTATTACGGTCACTATTACATATACTCCTGTGGTATGGTGTACTCTCTCTCAGGGTCTCACCTGCACAATCTCAGGGTCTCACCTGCACAATCTCAGGGTCTCACCTGCACAATCTCAAAATTTGCTGACGATACAAAAATTGCAAATAGAGTACTCTCAAAAGAACAAGTTGACGATATGCAACACAATCTAGATAAATTGTCATGTTGGGCCCAAATTTGGCAAATGAGTTTCAATGCGGATAAATGTAAAGTACTACATGTCGGATACCTAAATGAGAAAGCAAACTATTCGATGAATGGCACTCCGCTTAAGAATGTAAACAGAGAAACTGATCTGGGAGTAACAATATCGAGTAACCTAAAACCGAGTCAACAATGTTCAGAAGTTGTTAAGAAGGCAAACAAAATAATTGGCTTTATAGGCAGGTCATTTGAGCATAAATCCAAAGAAGTTATCCTAACCCTTTACAATTCCTTAGTCCGCCCTCTTCTGGAATACTGCGTTCAATCCTGGTGCCCTTATTACCAAAAAGATATAAACAAGCTAGAACGAGTTCAACGTAGAGTTACCAAAATGATACCTAGCCTAAAGAACAAACCATACGAAGAGCGTCTTAGAGAATTAAATCTATTTCCTTTAACCCAGCGCAGATTAAGAGGCGACTTAATTCAAGTGTTCAAAATCATCAAAGGCATCGACAATATGAACTGTAGTAAGTACTTCACTATCGACCAATCTAATTACACGCGGGGAAACGGTTGCAAAATTATTGGTAAATCTTTTAACTCGCACGAATCTAAGAATTTCTTCTTCAATCGAGTTGTCAACTTGTGGAATGGGCTTCCCCGAGACGTTATAGACTGCAGCACCGTTGATTCATTTAAATTCCGCCTAGACAAATATCTCGCATCAAACCCGCGACTGACTGCGTTTGTAAAAGAATAACTTTATCCTCCCCTCAGTTACTAACCCATCTGTCCCCTACTAACTTCCTAGTCCTGCCACGTTAGTGGCAGGGCAGTAGTTCCCTTTCCAATGTTCCCTTACCCACTCTAAACCACTGTTTGGACACTTGATCCTCAGTGTTTTGGAGGACAAGCAACCTAGAAGGGTCACTAGATCTGTTGTTGCTTGATTTCCTTTGTACTCCTTTGTACTCCTTTTTACTCCTTTGTACTCTCTCTCTCGGCCCCCCCCCCCCCTCCACCCCATGAAATAAGCTACAATACCCCTTAATAAGCTATAATACCGAACATCAAATTATTTTCTTACAAGGTGTCTTACTATACGCGGTCCCGAACCCTCGTGATTTACCGCGTCGCTCCTTCCGCTAATCACGCGTCTTAAGGGGAGGTTTGTTTTATTCTGGATCCCCTTCTCCCTCATGTTTCTCCCCGTTAGTTATGAGATTTTAAGACGTTTGCTCCATTAGTTTGGCGATTTTAGCACCTTTTGCTCCATTTGTTTGTCAATGTTGAGACCTTTTGTGCTATTTAGGTGTAGATTTGTTACTGGCTAGCGATAGCAAGCCTGTAATTTAGTTGGAACCGGCCTTATAAGCTATAATACCGAACTACAAATTATTACAGCGTCTTACAAGGTGTCTAATACGTGGTCCCGAGCCCTTGTCAATAGTCGGGATTTACCGCGTCGCTCCTTCCGCTAATCACGCTATTGATTCCCCCTGGAGCGTCTTGAGGCGGATTCATACGAGCGTTTTTATTCCTCAATTTTCTTCCGGAACTCGTATATGGCCGCTTCTTAGGTTAGGTTTCATTATAATTCAGTCCTCTATATTAATCTGTCATAATTTCTGTGTTGCTACCAGTGCAAAATAGTTTCAAAATGTTGCTAGAATTAAGTTGCCGATGAGAAAATGCCGGGAAATGCTCTCGTGTATATCCTCCTATAGTGATGGGAGTGTGTGTGTGGGGGGGGGGGGGGGGGAGGGGATTGTTGAGCTTTCCTTGGTGTCTGAAAGCGTCTTTGGGGGGAGGATGTGAGTGTTCCATTAAGGGGAGATGGGTCGCTTTTCTGGTCTCCCTTCTTCCTCATGTTCAGCCCCATTTGTTTTCAGATTTTAAGACGTTCGGCCTATTAGTTTGGCGATTTTAGGGCTTTTCGACCCAATTTGTAGTCAATATTAAGACTTTTCGTGCTATTTAGGTGTCGATTTTTTTCCTGGCGAGCGAAAGCGAGCCTATAATTTAAGAGGAACCGGCCTTCGGCCGGGACATTTTTCTATCGAAAATTTAGAAATTTAACTTAAAGGAGGGTCTTGGGGGGAGTTTCTTTATGTTTGATGGAGGACTAGGGAGGGGAAACTAAAAAAGAAAGATAATAAAAAGATAATAAAAAGATAATAAAAAGATAATAAAAAGATAATAAAAAGATATATAAATGAACATACAGTATATATATACGCCCATCCCCCTTAAGGCGGTGTGACACGAGCAATGTTTTCGTCAATCTTTACGGGCAATTTGTAGTCTGGCAGCTTGAAAATATACGTGTTATAAGAATTAGATTACCTTACATAATTTACCTTCGATCTAGTTTTCGATTCCAATGCCTTAAAATAGTACGGGATAAAACTTGCTCACGTAAAATTGCCAAAAAAGCGTTCGTGTAACACCATTTAGAGCCTACATGTACAGTATGTGTGTGTGTGTGTGTGTGTGTGTGTGTGTGTGTGTGTGTGTGTGTGTGTGTGTGTGTGTGTGTGTGGAGGGTTATTGGTTGTGCGTTGGCTGTGGAAGCTAGTTATGGAGATTTTTTCTTTTTTTTTAGGGTAGCTTATTTCTTCATTTATTCAGTATTTGTCTAGTTTCCTCCCTAGACCTCCATCAAACTTAAAAGAAGACATCCATTAGATCCCTCTTGTAGATAAATTTGTAAGTTTTTCGGTAGAAAAATTTCCCGGCCAAAGGCCGGTTCTTCCAAAATAACAGGCTCACTTATGTTCGCCAGGAAAAAATATCGACACCTAAATAGCACGAAAGGTCTTAATATTGATAAAGATTTGGGGCGCAAGGTCTTAAAATCGACAATCTAATGGGCCGCACGTCTTCTAATCTGAAAACTATTGGGGCTAAACATGAGAAAGAAGGGTGACCAGAAAAACGACCCATCTCCCCCATAAAGTGCCGCGTTAATGTTCGGGGTGTTAATATGTTGGGTGGTGTGGATGTGGGTGGTGTGGGTGGTGGTGGTGGTGGTGGTGGTGTGGGTGTGGGTGGTGTGGGTGGTGGTGGTGGTGGTGGTGGTGTGGGTGGTGGTGGTGGTGGTGTGGGTGGTGGTGGTGTGGGTGTTAATATGTTGGATGGTGTGGGTGGTGTGATGGTGGTGGTGGTGGTGGTGGTGTGAGTGATGGTGGTGGTGGTGTGGGTAGTGGTGGTGGTGGTGGTGGTGGTGTGGGTGGTGGTGGTGGTGGTGGTGTGGGTAGTGGTGGTGGTGGTGTGGGTGGTGGTGGTGTGAGTGGTGGTGGTGGTGGTGGTGGGTGGTGGTGGTGGAGGTAGTGGGTGGTGGTGGTGGAGGTAGTAGGTGGTGTGGGTGGTGGAGGTAGTAGGTGGTGGGGGTGGTGGTGGTGTGGGTAGTGGTGATGGTGGTGGTGGTGTGGTGGGTGGTGTGGGTGGTGGTGGTGGGGGTAGTGGGTGGTGGATGGTAGTGGGTGGTGGGTGGTGGGTGGTGGTGGGGTGGTGGGTGGTGGTGGGGTGGTGGTGGGGGGTGGTGGTGGGGTTGGGGTGGTGGGTGGTGGTATGGGTGGTGGGTGGTGGTGGTGGGGGGGTGGTGGTGGTGTGGTGGGGTGGTGGTGGTGGGGGGGGTGGTGGTGGGGGGGGTGGTGGGGGTGGTGGTGGTGGGGGTGGTGGTGGTGGTGCGGGGAAGGAATAATATGGATGGCTGCTGCTGCTGCTGCTAAACATTGTCCAGGGGGAAGGCTGGTTGGCTCATTCCCAAGGAGAGGGGGTGGTTATTTATCGCTTGATTAAGGGGGGATGACGTATTTGTTTGCGCATTTATGTACTTTTTGTTTATTTTCTTAATTATTTATTTTAGTTTCCTTCCTAGACCTTCTTCAAGCTTACAAACATACACACCCAAGACCCTTCTTCAAGATAAATGTGTACATTTTTCGATAGAAAAATGTCCCGAAGGCCGGTTCCTCTTAAATTACAGGCTCGCTATCGCTCGCCAGGAAAACATCGACGCATAAATTATACGAAAAGTCTTAATATTGACAAAAAAATGGTGCGAAAGGTCTTAAAATCGTAAAAGTAATGGGCCGAACGTCTTAAAATCTGAAAACTAATGGAGCTAAACATGAAGAAGTGAGACCAGAAAAACGAGCCATCTCCCCTTGAGCTACAAGATGTATTGGGATACTCTCTCAGCTTAATTAAACGCAAGTTGTTGGTTGATAATTAATCTCTCGATGTACTTAATTCTGTTTAACCCCTTCTGTACCGACGATGTCTTTTGTTTTATTTCACTCGGGGTACTACTCATCGATTTTATTAAGTTTAGGAAAGATATCTAGCAATTAAGAGGCTCCGAACTATCTTATCCAACCCTTTTAAGGGGAGGTATTTAGTTTGTTCCCTACTTTTTCATCAAGCTTAAAATTACATCCCCTAGACCCCCTTTCAAGATAAATTTGTACATTTTTCGGTAGAAAAATGTCCAGGCCGGAGGCCGGTTGCTCTTAAATTACAGGCTCGCTATCGCTCGCCAGGAAAAAATCGACAACTTAACGGCACGAAAGGTCTTAAAATTGACAGAAATGGGGCAAAATGTCTTAAAATATCCAAACTACTAGGGCGAAGGTCTTAAAATCTCAAAAACAATAGGGCTAAACATGAGGGAGAAGGAAGTTAGAAAAAAAAATCCTCAAGTGGAAACCTCCCCTTAACTGCCACAGACCCTTCCCAAGGTGCATAATATCGTCTAAATACATAGAATAAAATATAGCACCCGCCACTGGTACTCAAAGGGTTAACATTTTGGCAGTAAATAAATTATCCTTATAGTTGTTGTATCACAATGTTAACCCCTTCTGTACCGGCGACGTCTATTTAATTATATTCTAGCTACTATGAGACGCTTTTACTCAGTTTAACCCTTAACTGGCAGCGCGCAACATAAGTCTAGTGAAAGAAATTTGGACTATGTGGCGGCTCACAACATAAGTCGTGTGCCATTTTCAGCACGTAATGTTGCTGAGAGAGAGAGACAAGTGGTGGCAGGAGAGTAGCGAGCGTATGACTGCTCCAGACCACCGCGGTGGACCAACTGACATGAATCCCACCCTCCTCCACCCTCTCACACTCGCTACACAGTGAATTGTGTGGGGAAAGTACCGAATTACATGGTTTTTGCACTCGTGTTGCGCGATTGTTGCAAGAAAACTAGCGGTAGTACAAGGATCGTTGGGGTGTCATTGGAAAGCTCTGTTTATGCCCTTTCAGGGATTGATACTTGTTTTACACTCTGGGTCTTATTTAGGCATGAAAATGATCACGTAAACAACCCTATTTTGGGTAAAAACACCCCGCTGGTGGCTACATCTTATTTACCGCCTAGGCTGCTCGTTAGGTGTTAAAAAGGCCCTCCAGGCTTCGAACTCTCTCACTTAACCCTTTCTACTACCACAGATCCTTCTTAACCTGCACAAATACATCTAAATATAGCTAGACAAAATTTAAAATACGTCGCCGGTACAGAAGGGGTTAATGTATTTTTCGGTGGAAAAAATGTCCCGGCCGAAGGCGGGTTCCCTCTTAAATTACAGGCTCGCTATCGCTCGCCAGGGAAAAAAATCGACACCTAAATGACACAAAAGGTCTTAAAATCGACAGAAATGGGGAGAAAGTTCTTAAAATTGCTAAACTAATGGGGCGAACGTCTTAAAATATCAAAATCAATGGGGCTTAATCTGAGGGAGAAAGGGATCCATAAAAATAAATCCCTCAAGTGGAAATCTCCCCTCAACTCCCATATATCCTTCCTATGTCCAATAAAATCGCATCATGTTAGCCAGCAAATTATGAAGAAAGACGCCAGATTAGTCTAGGTGAGAACTAATGGGGATGTAGGGAAAAAGGGGTCTGCCTCGTGTGGGCCAGTAGACCTTTCCCAGATTTCCATTTATATAATTATGCTCTTATAGCGGCAATTATATCAAGACATGTGTAATCAGATGTAGCCAACAATATATAATTGAGATTGTATATGTCGTGTATGGATTTTAATTATATAACATCAACTATTGAAACGTTAACTACAGTGTGGATCGCAGACTCCCGTATAGATCCTTCTTAGGGGAAATATGTATTGTTTATATTAATACTCTTATTTATCAATATATTCATTCATTCATTAATGTATATATTTTGGTTCCCTCTCTAGACCTCCATCAAGCTTAATGCAATACCCACAAGACCCTCCTTCGTGATGCATACATACATGGTAGAAAAATGCCCTGGCCGAAGGCCACTTCTTCCAAAATTGCAGGCTTTCTATCGCTAGCCAGTAACATACAGAAACCTAATGGTACGAACAGTCTAAAAATTGACAAATAAATGTAGCGAAATGTCACAAAATAGCCAAACTAATTGTGTCAACGTCTTAAAATCTCGAACCTAATGGGGCTTAACATGAGGGAGAAGAGGGTCCGGAAAAAACACCCCCTTAAACCCAGTCAAAATCGCATATAAATAAACCCATTAATTATGATGAAAGACGTCATAATAGCGAAAGAGTTAATTATAGCTAGATCATGATAAGCCCATTGTGCGGTGTATTATGTATTACCAACCATTATAGCTAGATCATGATAAGCCCATTGTGCGGTGCATTATGTATTACCAACCATTATAGCTAGATCATGATAAGCCCATTGTGCGGTGCATTATGTATTCCCAACCATTATAGCTAGATCATGATAAGCCCATTGTGCGGTGCATTATGTATTACCAACCATTATAGCTAGATCATGATAAGCCCATTGTGCGGTGTATTATGTATTACCAACCATTATAGCTAGATCATGATAAGCCCATTGTGCGGTGTATTATGTATTACCAACCATTATAGCTAGATCATGATAAGCCCATTGTGCGGTGCATTATGTATTACCAACCATTGATCGAGAATCCTTGTATGGTATCTAGGCCATTATTACAATCAGCCAAGTTTTTATTTATTTTTATTTTTTTACTTTTTTTTTAATATATTTTGATGCCTTACATAATCTTTACTGACCTTTTATAACAATGATAAATCCGATTATAATGTAAACTGTGTAAAACGCGAAAATATATTCTTTGACGTCTGTTTTGTAAATATGTAATACTATTATAAAATTGCAAGTTCATAAAATTGTTATATGGTAGCCAGAAAATAATAAAATGTATGCTCGTACTTAAAGGATTAGCCCCGTCTGTACCGGCGACGTCTTTTTAACTTTATTTTGGCTACTATTAGACGATTCTATTCAGCTTTAAGAGGGCCTCCAGTATTTACAGGCTTCCTGACTAAACCATATTTACTACCACAGATAATGTTTAAACTGCACACAATCATCTAAATATAGCTAGAATAAACTGAAATATACGTCATCGGTACAGAAGGGGATAAAGCACAATATATGACCCTGCCTCTTCCCTTAGTGTGTTGGGAGTGAAAAGAAACTAGTATATGGATGGCTGTATGTAAGTTTTAGAGTCTGTCAGCCCTGCCACCCACTCTGTGACCAAGCCGGATACAGTGTCCTCCGGCCAGATTTTCTAAGGTCTAGATTTAGCTTTGCTCATATAAACAACAAATACACACACACCATATATATATATATATATATATATATATATATATATAGAGAGAGAGAGTAAGAAATAAACACATATATACTACTGCCACTGCTACTACTACTACTGCTTTGGCAAATGAGTTTCAATGCGGATAAATGTAAAATACTACATATCGGATACCGAAATGAGAAAGCAAACTATTCGATGAATGGCACTCAGCTTGAGAGTGTAGACAGAGAAACCGATCTGGGAGTAACAATATCGAGTAACCTAAAACCGAGTCAACAATGTTCATAAGTTGGTAAGAAGGCAAACAAAATAATTGGCTTTATAGGCAGGTCGTTTGAGCATAAATCCAAAGAATTTATCCTAACCCTTTACAATTCCTTAGTCCGCCCTCTTCTGGAATACTGCGTTCAATCCTGGTGCCCTTATTACCAAAAAGATACAGACAAGCTAGAACGAGTTCAACGTAGAGCTACCAAAAGGATACCTAGCCTAAAGAACAAACCATACGAAGAGCGTCTTAGAGAATTAAATCCATTTCCTTTAACCCAGCGCAGATTAAGAGGCTACTTAATTCAAGTGTTCAAAATCATCAAAGGCATCGACAATATGAACTGTAGTAAGTACTTCACTATCGACCAGTCTAATTACACGCGGGGAAACGGGTGCAAAATTATTGGTAAATCTTTTAACTCACACGAATCTAAGAATTTCTTCTTCAATCAAGTTTTCAACTTGTGGTATAGGCTTCCCCGAGACGTTATAGACTTCAGCACCGTTGATTCTTTTAAACTTCGCCTAAACAAATATCGTGTATCAAACCCGCGACTGACTGCGTTTGTAAATGAATTTATTCCCTCCTCAGATTCATGAAGGATTATTGCGTATATATATTTCTATAACGTTACTCTCTTTTTCACAGATATACGAAAGATCCTTATAACTGTGTTATGTTACTAACCCATCTGTCCCGTACTAACTTCCTAATCCTGCCACGGACATTAGTTCCAGGGCAATATTTCCCTTTACACTTTTCCCTTACCCACTCTAAACCACTGTTTGAACACTTGATCCACAGTGTTTTGGAGGACAAGCAGCCTAGAGGGGTCACTAGACCTGTAGTGTTGCTTGATTTCCTTTGTACTCCTTTGTACTACTAATAATAATAATGATGATGATGATGATGATGATGATGATGATACCAAATATTTACAATCGAATTTATATTACTCGTACCATATTGCTACTGCCAATCTTTGATTTAGGTCAGTAAAGTTTTCGCTTATAGCTTGAGATTAAAGTAGACATGTTCCCTTTGACTGAGAGTGATATCTCCTGAGGGGGAATAATGTGGACATACTGTATATGTCTGCGCTGTATTTCTACGAATTCTGGTCTGACGACTTCTAAAATAAAGTTATACTGTATAGTATAAACATTCACAAACATAGAGAAAACTATTTGTTTTACTAGTATGACGATATTAAGGGGGGAACTTCTGATCCCCCTTTTCCCTCATGTTTAGTCACATTAGTGTTGAAATTTCAAGGCATTCGCCCCATTAGCTTGGCAATTTAAAAAAACTTCCGTGCCATTTAGGTGTCGACTTTTCCTAACAAGCGATACCTGGCCTTCGGTTTAGGAGAAACTGGCCTAGGCCGGTATATATATATATATACAGAGTGAGAAGAGAGAGTGAAAAGGACGGTTCAAGGAAGAGGTAGGGTAAGGGCTGTATGATCTAGTAATCTCCCCCCACCACCACCACCACCACCAGACACCCTAACAACAACTCTCTTTCAATCAACACTACAACCACCACTATCATCGCCATCATTACCACCAATGTCAATCATACTATTAAGTTTTAAAATATCAAGTCTATCACCAGCACCACCACCATGAATACCACATCTATCACCACCATAAATACTATCACCAACAACAAAAACACCATAACACAACAACAACAACAACACCATCAACAATACCAATATCCCAACACTCAACACTACCATCATCACCATAACTTTCATCACCACTAATAATACCGCAATCACTAACCTCCCCCCTCTCCCCATCCACCCTCCTCATCACCACATCACCACCATTAGCTCCCTTTTCACCCTCATCAATACATTCTCCTTCCTCCCCCCATCTGTACACTCCCTCCACAATATCCTACATCCCCCACACTCCCCTCCACCTCCGTCACCCCCTCCACAATATCCTACATCCCCCCCACTCCTCCTACTCCCTCACCCCCTCCACAATATCCTAAATTCCTGCCACTCCCCTCCTCCCTCCTCCACCTCCACAATATCCTACATCCCTCCAACTCCCCTTACCACCCTCACCTCCTCCACAATATCCTATGCATCCCTCCACTCCCCTCCTCCTCTCTCCCCCCTCCACAATATCCTACATCACTCACACCCCCCTTCCACCCCCTTCCACCCCCTCCTACTTCACACCCTCCACAATATTCTAGATCTCTTCCACTCTCCTCCACCCTCACCCCCTCCACAATATCCTACATCCCCCACCCCCCCCCACCTCCCTCACACCCTCCACAATATCCTCGATCCCTCCCACTCCCCTCCACCTCCCTCACACCCTCCACAATATCCTCGATCCCTCCCACTCCCCTCCACCTCCCTCACACCCTCCACAATATCCTCGATCCCTCCACCTCCCTCACACCCTCCACAATATCCTAGATCCCTCCCACTCCCCTCCACCTCCCTCACACCCTCCACAATATCCTAGATCTCTTCCACTCTCCTCCACCCTCACCCCCTCAACAATATCCTCCATCCCTTCCACTCTTCTACTCCTACTGTAAGTCACCCCCTCCACAATATCCTACATCCTCCCACTCTCCTCCACCCTTCCAATCCCTCCACCCTCACCCCTCCACAATATCCTACTTCCCTTCCACTCCCACCCTCCTACATCACCCCCTCCACAATATCCTACATCCCTCCCACTCTCCTCCACCCTTCCCTCTAGCCACCCCCTAACCATCTTTACCTACCCACCCACCTCCACCCTACTCCACCACCCTTCCTCCTCCACCCTCTTCCGTTCCGTGTAAGTATCGTAGCGGTCGTCGTAAGCTCCCTGATGTACGATTCCCAGACGCTCCGATCACGTAATAAGACGCTGCGGCGGCGACTTAAGTTACGACAGCTCCGTGAACACTGCAAAATAGAGTTACGTCACGAGTTATTGAGGCGGACCGAACGTCGTAAGTTAAGAACAGGAGAGGGGGCTATTGTCGTTAGTAGCGTTTGTTGTGGTTTAGGGACCGCACGCACGTAAATATGTACGTACAGCTGCAACACACACACGCACGGACATACACACATACACACACACACACACACATACACACACAAACAAGTACAATAATAACTAAATGTCAGCCTACTTTGCTGTTATATGTCAATAAGCTGTTTATTACCATTAGTATTATTATTATTATTATAGACACGTTCCAAAACTCACACGCCTATACCTAAATACATGCAAACACAAGAACACACTAAACATGCAAAGTGCACACACACACACACACACACACACACACACACACACACACACACACACACACACACACACACACACACACACACACACACACACACACACACACACACACACACACACACACACACACACACACACACACACACACACACACACACACACACACACACACACGCAGCACAGCAGTTGAAGGCTATAATTAAGTGGTATATATCTTACTCTTCTCGTACACAGGGGTCAAATTACACCAGATATAAATTGCGATAGTTTTTATATTAATAAAAGTGTTTTTGTTTGCTATATTGATAAAAAGTACACAAATAACAGGACTGACTATCGTATTTTACATTGCTACTTAAGGGGGTATTTTTTTTTCTTCTGGACCCCTTCTCCCTCATGTTTAACCCCATTAGTTTTGAGATTTTAAGACGCGCACTCCATTATTTTGGTAATTTTACGACCTTTCGTGCCATTTAGGCGTCGATTTTTTCGAGGCGAGCGAGAGCAAGCCTGTAATTTTGGATGAACAAAATTTTATTGGCCAGTTCAAAAATATTTCTCGAAGAGAGTCTTGTTGATATATATTCTTACCCCCTTCTTTACCGACTGGGTCATGTTAACTCAATTTTGGCTAATATTAGACAATTGTATTCAGTTTCAAAAGGGCCTCCAGCAATTAAAAGGTTTCGAACTATCTCACTCAACCTTTATTAACACCACACATCCTTCTTAAACTGCACAACATCATATAAATATAGCCAGAATCACATTAACAAGACGTCGTCGGTACAGAAGGTGTTAAGCTTGATGGAGGCCTAAGTAGTACACTAAGAAAAGACAGAAAGAAAGAAAAAAAGATAGAAAGAAAGAAAGAAAGAAAGAAATACAGAAAGAAAGATAGAAAGAAATACAGAAAGAAAGAAATACAGAAAGAAAGATAGAAAGAAAGATAAATAAAAAAAAAACAGAAAACAGAAAAAAAAAAATCCTTAAAATGCCTATCGCCAATTAATATTCCCTGGCAGACTGGAACCGATGAATTAGACGGAGAGGGCCTATCGTTCGCCTTATAATTAACGAAGTCATTAATTGGTATAACGTTAGTCATTAGCTCCTTAATAAGAGGTCAAATGTAAAGGTCATCACGTTCATAAATCGTTTGACATTACAACTATGACCTCGAGTGTATTATTTGTTTTCCCTATGTGGATGAGGGAGACAAAAGGCAAAACTACCTGTGATGAGAGCCTTCCCCAGAGTTGAAAGAGTGGCAGGGTCAAAGTCAAGGAATGTACAAGATATGATGTTTTTTGTTTTCCATATTACACAACCTATGGCTTTCATTTTCGTTAACCCATTCAGTACCTTTTCATCACATTCTGGCAACTGTTGGACGATTTTATTTAGATTAGGAAGAATTTGGAGTAGCTAATAGGATTAAATGAGAGTGTCTGTAGCCTTTTAATTGCTAGAGGTCCTTGCTAAGCTGAATAAAATAACCTAATAGTTGTCATAATCGAACCAAAAGGAGTCGTCGTCGGTACAGAAAGTGTTAACCCTCTCGCTATCTTGTGGACTCAGGGGGTAGCCGATTAGCATTCAGAAATAGAGTTCTCTCAATCTTATAAATACCTCTCCAAAATGAGATTCCAAAAAGTTTGTTATGTATCCCAGAAAGGGCGCAAATCGCGTCCTGCGCGTGAAAGGGTTAATATAGTCATGATCAGCGGGGGATGGGTGGGGGCGGGGGGGGGGGGGGGAAATTATTCCCTAACTTGATCTAGCGTCAATCATCCGCATAGTTTCCGATATCCGTGCAAATCAATGATCCCGGAATTGTTGCCGGAAAAAAAGTTGGCCCTCAATGAACGATAACAGCTTTCGTGGGATACCACCCTTAGGGATATTTTTTTCTGGGCTCCCTTCTCGCTCATGCTTAGCCCCATTAGTTTTGACATTCTAAGACATTCGCCCTATTAGTTTGGCAATTTTAAGACCTTTCGCCCCATTTCTTCGTCAATATTAAGACCTTTCGTGCCATTTAGGTATCGATTATTTCCTGGCGAGCGAAAGCGAGCCTGTAATTGAAGAGGAACCGACCTTCGGCCAGGACACTTTTCTAACAAATTATGCACAAAGTTATCTCGAAAGGGGGTCTTGGGGATATTGTTTTTAGCTTGATGCAGGTCTAGGTTGGAAATTAATAAAACAAAATATTATTAATAATAAATAAACATATAAACAAATATAAAAATATATATATAAATACATAAATATCTCCCCTTAAAGGATAACACTGAACACATATCCATTGTTCAAATAAATCACAATAATCATGCTTTATATTAACCTTTCAAAATCTAGCAAGAAAAAAAATGGATACATCCCTTTACCATTTCAAACTCACAAGACAAAAAAAAAAAAAATCCCTTTGTGTCATCCATATCCAATACAATATTGTTTTCTTTCGGTATTTCAAAACGTCGAGAGAAATCATTCATACATAAATTCAAATATTTAAATGGATAACGAAGCAAGCATGTTATTATTGCATTTCTGTATACCGTACTATATATGTCTACAGCTCCAACTCGCAAGTCACCAATTCATTCAAGCAATCTTTGTCGAAAGTTGGTTAGTTACTGTAACTCTATGTGCCCAGTAATAAGTGCAGTCAATTGAATGCTCTCCCATGCATAGGTTTTGGTGATACTATGATAAACTTTGGGAGTGTCAAGGCCCGCCCCACCAAATTGAGTTCATAAAGTTAAAAACCAAAGTATGTCTATGGTGTTTTGGGCAACGACAATACACCACAGTAATTATAATTAAAATCCAATATATTATTCCCTCTTTTTCTAAAAATTAATATTCTATTATTGGAAGAAAAATCGTACTTTGTGGCATAAAGCTACTCTATCATATTCGAGAATCAAATGAAGTTACGGTCCAATTCTCGTCCAAATCCGTTCACAAGTTTTTTATATATCCTACTGGCAGACAGACACACATCAGCGAACACATAATCTCCAAAAAAACACCTGTCATTGATAAAGGTAACAATAGCACACACACACACACACACACACACACACACACACACACACACACACACACACACACACACACACACACACACACACACACACACACACACACACACACACACACACACACACACACACACACACACACACACACACACACACACACACACACACACATTACGCACACAAACACGTACACATGAAGAACAATATCTCACACACACGCACAATCACTAATACTCCTGTACACTCAAGCAAACACACACACACACATACACACACACACAGGTCGCTGTGGTCCTGTGGTCTAAGGCGCTATACTGTGGTCTCGCGCTGACCGCGAGGTGAGGGTTCGAATCCATCAGAATCCTAAAGTTTTTTTTCGGCCATAGCGACGGAGAGAATTGTATCGTGGTTCCTCCCTAACCAAGCTGCTATCAGCCTGTGTTAGCCTACATATCTTCTCACCAATAAAGTGCATCTGCGTATGTACTTGGTGGGAAGCCAGACACCTCACGGTCGCCAAAGGTCGCATGTGACCTCGTAGTTAAGGTAGAATAAATATTGTACTGTACCTAGGTTTCAGAAAAAAAATGCAATGAACAAGAAACCGACAATTATTATTATTATTATAATTATAATTATTATTACACACACACACACCGGACTATAATTTTCCGGTGGTGCCAAAAAGCAATATCCCCGACCATCATGATAGCAGCCGGTTCATTAGCAAATCAATCGCGTTAGGCCAATTATTAGTCATTTATGTAGATTAGCATTATAAAGTGTGTGCGTTTTCTTGTGTGCGTGTGGGTTGGAGCGTTCATGTGTGCGTGTTAGGGAGAGGGAGGGGGACGTGTGCTATGTGTTTTTGTGTTTTAGTGACTTGTTTATGTGTGTGTGTTTGTGTATTAGCGTGTGTGTGTGTGTGTGTGTGTGTGTGTGTGTGTGTGTGTGTATGTGTGCATATCCTGCCATCATAATATCGTTGGAAGTTGCTGAAATACTTGTTAATTATTCAAACACTATACATTTTGTTTCGAGTAACTCTTTAAATTCGTCATTATAACTTCACTTTAATATCACCAGCCGATTTTATTCAACTTAGGAAGGACCTGTCTGATGTAGATAATTTATAGATATATTAATCCTTTCATTCCTGGGGGGGTATTCTCTAAAGTTAAGCAAAATTATACATACACATACACGAAGCCTCAACCATACTGTACACACACCTTCTTACCTCCACACACACACATGTACACACCCAAACATCTTCAGCATTAAGAAGATAAAATAAACCCTTGTCTGATTCAATAAGCTTCTTTTTTTTTTTTTCTGTTTCCTCTCTCTCTCTCCAGACGACGTAATTCCCGAGAAGGGGTGGCCATTAACATTAAATGTTTGTCACGAATCGCTAGGTCAAGTTGCCCGGGCTTGACATCTACCAATAACATTTTGACAGTGCGGGCTCGATCCGCCGGCCCTTTGATCAGCAGCCGACGCTCTACTGAGTATGCCACGGCTCGCGACATATCCTCACAAGCTAAACTATAATAAATCCATGAAATATGCAGCATGGTTTTTGGTATATTAAATCTTCCTCGAATGTCCCAGCACTCGCAATAATGTTCTGCTTGTCTCTCTCTCTCTGCCCCACATTCATTCTCTCACAATTTTGAAGGTAGCTTACTCTATTTCCCTGCCTCTCTTTCTCTCTCTATGGTCCGCAAAGTTATCCTCGCTCTCTCTCTCTCTCTCTCGCGCGCTCTCGCTCTCTCTCTCGCGCGCTCTCGCTCTCTCTCTCGCGCGCTCTCGCTCTCTCTCTCTCGCGCGCTCTCTCTCTCTCTCTCTCTCTCTCTCTCTCTCTCTCTCTCTATATATATATATATATATATATATATATATATATCCAAGTGGCCTCCAGTCATATCATATACGTCATGACATCGATATTGGTCTGCTGAACGTGATGCTCTAAGGCCGGTATCACACGAGCACTGTTTCCCTCAAATATTTATCCTCAACAGTGGTCTGGCAGCTTATGAAGTCAACATGTAATATATGTATGTCACCTACATTCATCTACCATCAGTCTATTTTCCAATACCAGTGCAAAATATTCCAGAAATGTTGCCAGAAAAATAATCTTGGAGTGACCGTGAACCATTTTAAAGGGTTGAACAACATGGCAAGGAGCTTAAGGGGAGATAGGCCGTTTGTTCTGGTCCCCCTTCTTCCTCATATTTAGCCCTATTGGTTTTCAGATTATTAGACGTTCGGTCCATTAGTTTGGCGATTTTAAGACCTTTCGCTCAATTTCTTTGTCAACATTAAGACTTTCCGTGTCATGTATTTGACAATGTGGATATAAAAAAATCAAAATCAAAATAAATATTACCCCCAATAGGAATACATCACATAACCATTGTTGAAGTTAGAAATGGAGCGGTTCAAAAATTAGGAGACTTTCACATATAAGATCTTTTCTACTTTATTTCCCTCAAAATGTGTAAATAGTTCTTCATATCAGTAGAGCAGTTAAGGAAGAGAACGGACACTATTTTGCACACAGCAATGAGTGCAATGTTCTACACAATATAGATTTCCATTTCAAGTATCCCCCACAATAGACCGTAATGTCTTTAAGATACTAACTAGCCTTTATAACTTCTTGTAACTATATTCATCTCTCTCTCTCTCTCTCTCTCTCGTATAATATCTGCCTCCTCTATTCCCAGTTGTATTTTAGCCGAATACTCAGCTATCTCTCCCTCTCTCTCCCCCTCTCTCTCTTTTTTTAATCTAGACAAGGGTTTTCACATTTGTTTAAACTATTCTCTTTAAATTGTCTGGGTTTGTTGACTGGCGTTCTCTCTCTCTCTCTCTCTCTCTCTCTCTCTCTCTCTCTCTCTCTCTCTCTCTCTCTCTCTCTCTCTCTCTCTCTCTCTCTCTGCGAATACACTATTACATACATAAAGTATATTTTTAAATACAATAAAAAAGTAACGAAAAAGGTAAACAAATAAATATGATAAAATGTATACATATTTTCCTTACTTGGCTATTAGGAAGAATTTAAAGCGAAATATGTTATTAATTATGATCACTATAACACAACACAGAGCCATACTGTTTCCATAGTTATCCATTGTGTATCACAACATCAGTTGAAAGGGTATTCAGTACATTGTCAGCTGAAAAATAAAAAAATAAAAAATAAATATATATATATATATATATATATACCTGTATATATATATATATATATATATATATTTTTTTTTTTTTTTTTTTTTTTTTATAAACAAAAATAGTGAGGGAGGAGCACGAGTAACAGAATATCTAATCCACCACTTCCCATGATAAACAACACCACATATCTTATAACATATCTTATTAACCCCTTGAGGATTAACACGCGTCTTAGCATTGTATTTTGGCAATCATTAGACGATTTGATTAAGCTTAGGCAGAATCTAAGGGAGTCAGAGGCATACTTGCGTTGGTTTTGATCCCATTGATTCCTAGAGGTCCATAGTAAGCTGTATACAATCGTCTAGTGATAGCCTAAATATTTAAATAATATATTGGCCTGATGGAGCTCTATGCGAAATGTTGTCAATAAAGTGCTCCTCCTCACACGGAGTTTATATACATAGCCTAAATAGCATGAACAAATATATCCTTAAGGGCAGATCCTTCACTTTTCTAGACCACCTTCTCCCTCATCTTTAGCCCCATTATTTTGGCGATTTTATGAACTTTCGCTTCATTTCTGTCAATTTTAAGACCTTTCCTGCCATTTAGGTGTATTTTTTTTCCTGGCGAGCGATAGCGAGCCTGTATTTTAAGAGGAACCGGCCTTCGGCCGGGAAATTTTTCTACCGAAAAATTTACAAATTTGTCTTGAAAGGAGGTCTAGGGGGCGTCTTTTTAAGCTTGATGGAGGTCTAGCGAGGAAACTTGAAAAATAATCAATAAATGAAAAACTCTACCAAAAAGTGAAGGATCTGCCCTTAAATATAATAAGGGTTAACTGCAGCGCACTATTCCCCTACACAATACCATACTGCATAATTATCTAAGAATAGTTTTACCTTTATGTTCTCACCGCACCTCCTCCTCCCCGCGGTATCAGAGCAGAGATACCAAGAGGCGTAAATCTGGGACTTGTTATCTAACGCGTTCGAGAGTTGGCGACGGTGGCGCCATCTCTTATCGTCGGCTGCAATAAACTCTTTTCTTGCCACATGTAATATAACTCACACCAGCCAGTCATGTCCTTTAACACTGTAACAGATTTGTATACTATACCCTGTTTATTTTCAGCTGGCGATAAATTGAATCCCTTACTAGCTAAATTGTCGATACTTAATGGACAAATATGAAACTCCTATGTCTCTGCATCATATCAAGACCAAGTTTATATAATTATCACCATATTTCACTACAAAATCTTCAAAATAACTGAGAAAAATAGGAACTTTGCAATTTAGCGTCAGTTGAAATGAAACATACTATACAGTGGGCAGGGTTATGTCTATGCCATATCAAACGAAGATTAAACAGCACACGCTCAGGAGTAAAGTTGATCCGATCGCTATGAGGCAACAAGGTCAATTTTAGTATCAATGTGTTGAAAATGCCTATCACAGAGAGTAAAGTCTGGTGACAGTTTGAAAGTAGCAGCATAAGGTTGGTAGATGTCACTGGATAATGTATAATACACTGACTGCAAGGGGGAGGTGATTCCCTGTATATATATATATAGTTTATATTATTCAACTTTGTGTGAACTAGAACATGAGTTATAATATAAGAAGGTGCGGACATAACTCACGGCAATAACTCTCTTCTAGTGACTACAATTAGGCTAAAATAAATCAACATGGATAGCCTGATGTCTGCCAATGAAAAATCCGGTACTTGAAAAAGCAAAGCAACATTTTATGGTAAAGTATATATCACCTGCACCGGTATATTTGGCCTCAGAGTCCATCCAATCTTGGCCGGGGTGATCTTTGAAATGTCGTCTTTAATATGTGATATAGGGCACCAACTTAGCCTGTTACGGTATTGGCGGTATTGGCAGTTTGTTCGTGTAGCTGACTGATTATGCAAGTCACAGGCCCTCCTCACCTGATACACTCACACACACCTAAATTGGACTGTACATAATTTAGCTTAGAAAGTATTGTGTGTGCCAGTTGTCATACGTCTCCCGATAATAATACAAAAATACTACAAATAATACTAATACTAATAATAATTATAATAATAATAATGATAATAATAATAATCATTCGTGACTATAATAATGGTCTACTCTTCTTGTATGAATATGTGGTAAAAAGACTCTTGACGATATTTGAAAGTATATCGAACCTAAGCAAAATATTACATTAACTTTCAACCACTAAAGAGCTTCATACTTTAACTGGTGCGCTTGATAAAGTGACTGTATATATAAGACAATACATATAATTATATGTTTTCACCAACCAACTTAACTTCTAAACTCAATTAATGAAATCAACAAATACATGTGGCACTCCAAAGACTCGAACCTAGGACACTCACACTGAAACTCCGCGCACCCATAAATAATCTATATGCTTATTTAACAGACATATCGTAATTATTACTGTATGTTCTACCTAGATATTTAAAACCATCAGCACTAAATATCGGAGTAATTTGCACCTTAAATAGTTGCACCCTACACGGAAATAATATACTGTTCGTGACTAGGCTACACATCTCTTTGCAACTGCATCTATTCAGCACCTATTCGGCGCCTATTCGGCTATTCGACAAGGCTCTTCCAATAAGGCTACATATGAATCCTACCACACAGTTATCTGGTGCATCGTCTTTCATTGGGATCGAGGCAGTATTTCAGTGAATCACTCTATTGGACTGAGTTTGAATCCCACTGCAAGAAGTTAGGTGATGCATTCTATTAAACTCGAAGGTCTTTTAGCGAGTCATTCTACCATACAATCGAAGAAGAGTCATATTTTAATATATTTCACTGATTCTGCTCCCCATAAAGTAAAATATAATTACAACTACTGGGATATTAAGTACATTTATCTATATAAAGCTCTGTCACAAACCTGGCATAAGTATTAAAGCGATCCGACACTCTAGAATCCAGTCAGTATTTCAGGAATCAGTATCTCGCCAAATCATTCTCGTAAAGGCCCAAGTATTCATCCCACCACCACCACCACCACCACCACCACTGCCGCCACTGCTCTGTTTCAGCCACTTGTATCCCTCCCCAACTTGTGTCCATCAGCGGTCTTTTCCTGCCTCGGACCCAGAAAGTTGTGGCGTTATGTGTGGATTCCCGCAGTTACCCGTCAAGTCACTCTCAATGGAAAACGGGGATATCTGGAACCCGGTGATCTTGCAGTGGGCGAAGACTGGACAACTGGCTTTCAATTCAGAAGATAGTATTTTCAAAAATGGAAAAGATACTATTAATAATAAATTTATGAAGTATTGCAGTGTATATATATATATATATATATATATATGGGTGCTCCGTGACGCACACTGTTTAACGCAATTGCTTCACAGCCAAGGAAATCGGGGTTTGATAGACATTTGGGCAAGTTTTCTGTTTTTGTTTCATCTAGCAGTATAAATAGGAACCTGGCAGAGGCGGACTGTTGTGAAGTCTCCTCTGGGGTTGGCGCTCTGCTACTAGTTAGAAGGATATAGTTCATGTCAGCCCAGCCTTCTAATCCAGCGGTCTGGTGGTATTTGGAAAGATACCGTCCCAATTGCCATTGGAAACACGAGGATGGTCATACCTGTGGACTAGCCTTCAATGACAAAGGAGTGTATTGAACAAGCTCTATCCCCTTGGTGTTCCGTCTCACTCAGATGTTAATGAGGACCAGCGATGTAAATCTACATGGCAGAGCAGGATCACAGGGAGGATGTTATTGATTGTCTCTTTCCTTCATATATATATATATATATATATATATATATATATATATATATATATATACTGTATGTATATAGATAGATAGATAAATATATAGATAGAGAGAGTTTGGGCGATTGATTGATAAAAAGCTAGGTGAAATCGAACAAACAGAAACAGCTCTACAGACAATCAAACACATATAGAGACAGACAGACACAAAGAGCGAACCAACCCTCCACAAAACTACCCTCCACAAAGCCGCCTCCACAAAGCCCCCTCCACATAACGGGAACTTACGGGGCACGAGAATATTGGCACCGTCGGGGAAAAATCTGTGAAGAACTTTGATATTAGTGTGGTATAGATGGGTAAATAAATAGATGAACACATAAGAGGGATATATGGATAGGTACACAGACTGATAGATACACACTTTGATAATATATATATATAATAATAATAATAATAATAAGCATGTTACTTATTTCTCATAAGCGCCAATTTTTCCGAAGAATTCACTAGCGCTCGAAAAGAGAAAGAAAAAAAGAACAAAAATCAATGCATCAAAAGAAGGCTTATATACAACACACATTTAACAATCACTAGCAGTGGCAAAATAGCCTAAACTCTATAGCCATCTGTCATGACACCTCTCTCAAGATCATAGCTTCTCTCAAAGAGAAAAGTCTTAAGTTGTCTCTTGAAGCATTCAACAGAACTCAGTTGTCTCATGGACAGCGGCAATATATATATATATATATATATATATATATATATATATTAAGTATATTTCACAAATACACGTGAGCCACTAAATATTTTATACTCTCAGTGGGGTTCGAACCGTCGACCGTCAGGACGATAACCGACACTTTAACCAACTCCACCACGGCAGTCAAAAAGACACTCAACCTTCTATCCTATTTATGTCGGCTATCGTCCTGACGGTCGACGGTTCGAACCCCACTGAGAGTATAAAACATTATATATATACAAACATTATATATATACATATATATATATACAGGTATATATATATATATATATATATATATATATATATATATATATATACATAGAGAGAGACAGAGAGATACAGATAGATAAATAAATAGATAGATAGATAGATATATATATAGATTAAGCCATGTCAAGAGCCTTACGCACGTAACGCTCAGTCGACGACGGCACCATACTTCACCAAGATTATAATATCCTTATCTCTACATTGTTCTAGAATCTAGATTATAACATCCTTATCTCTACATTGTTCTAGAATCTAGATTATAATATCCTTATCTCTACATTGTTCTAGAATCTAGATTATAATATCCTTATCTCTACATTGTTCTAGAATCTAGAGTAATGAAAGTCAAGTCTGTACTAAGCTAGCCACTTGTCATAAAAACAATTCTAATAATCCTAGATAAGCGACTTTGTTCACATTATTTACACGGAGTATGAAGGAGAGGTTTTTATGTTGTTCCCTAGACCTCCATCACGCTGAAAATTACACCCCCTAGACCCCCTTTCAAGATAAATGTGTACATTTTTCGGTAGAAAAATGTCCTGGTCGAAGGCCGGTTCCTCTTAAATTACAGATTGGTTATCGCTTGCCAGGAAAAAATCGACGCCGAAATGACATGAAAGGTCTTAAAATTGACAGAAATGGGGTGGAAGTTCTTAAAATCGCCAAACTAATGGGGGCGAACGTCTTTAAATGTGAAAAGCAATGGGGCTAAACACGGAAGAGAAAGGGGTCCAGAAACGAAAAAACCCTCTCAAGCGGCAATCTCCCCTTAACCCCTTCAGCAGTTGAGGAGGAGGAGGCCGCTCTTTTTCTTCCCCCCCCCCCCGCCCGAACGTAATATTTATAACATTATTATTGCCACCTATGGGTCTTAAGGGGGAGGTATAGTTCCTTTTTTGTGGACCCCCTTCTCTCTCATGTTTAGCTCCATTAGTTTTGAGATTATAAGACGTTCGTTCCACCAGTTTGACGATTTTAAGACCTTTCATCCTATTTCCTTATCAATATCAAGACCTTTCGTGCCATTCAGGTGTCGATTTTTTCCTGGTGAGCGATAGAGAACCTGTAATTTTGTAACAACCGGCCGGGAAATTTTTCAAATGAAAAATGTAGCCTACAACTTTATCTCGAAGAGGGATCTTTAAGATAATATATTAATAGTGATGGAGGACTAAAGAGGAAACTAAAACAATAATATATATATACAGTAAATATATATATATATATATATATATATATACATATATATATATATATATATATATATATTGAGGACGCCTTCCTCTCATTCTGTTTATGATGCTATTTTTAACGCCGAGCACTCCCTTGATTGACAAGGCTAGGGCGTGCCTTTCTTACAGGGGCTTTACTGGACATTTACCACGCTGGGCCTGTTGTTGCTTGATTTATTTTATATTATGATTAGACGATTATAAACCTTACTGTACCGGTGCCGTCCTTTTAACTTTATTCTGGTTACTATTAGACGATTGCATTCAGTTTCAATTAAAAGGCTTCAAACTATCTCACTTAACCCATTTACTAACACAGATCCTTGTTATGCTGCAAAAATAAATGTCGAAAATAGCTAGAATATACGATTCTACCCCTTTGATTCTTAGAGATCCCTCCTAAGCTGCATCAAATCGTCTAATGATAGCCAGATTATGATTAATAAACGTACATCGAATTCTGAAGGGATTAAGTCATCGGTAAATCAGAATTGATAATCTGTACTACTAGCATATAGCCTTTTCCATACTTCAGTTTGTTTTGTTCATGTTTTTCCCGGTTTAGTTTATGTTATGTGTTTCCTGGTTGTTGTGTGTGTCTGTCTCTCTGTGTGTGTGTGTGTGTGTGTGTGTTTTTTTTTTTTTTTTTTTTTTTTTTTTTTTTTTTACATTTTTCGGTAGAAAAATGTCTCCGGATATCTCCATACAATGTTGGCTCGCTATCGCTTGCCAGGAAGAAATCGACACCTGGATGGGGATAAACGTCTTAAAACAGTTGGCTGAATGGGGCCAAATGGATACAAGCCAGGGAAAGAGAGAAAAGGAGAAAAAGATAAAAAAAAAACGGTGACCCCCCTTAACTATAATATACAAGAACCTATACTATGAATAACAAAATAATGAAATGCATAATGATATTATAGTGACCTCACTCCTGACATTAATGATATTATAGTGACCTCACTCCTGACATTAATGCGGATCATTGCAATATAAATGCAGTATAAACACCTGAGATAACTGACAAAGCCCAGACTTAGCACGGGTTGTCAATCAATTATACATATTCGTATCAAATAAATTGTCAGGTTATTGCATTCCGATTTCGTTCTTAAAAGCAGCCCCTCTCTCTCTCTCTCTCTCTCTCTCTCTCTCTCTCTCTCTCTCTCTCTCTCTCTCTCTCTCTCTCTCTCTCTCTCTCTCTCTCTCTCTCTCTCTCTCAAGCACACATACAAAACGCAAATAATCTTACGTTAGCGGTATATAATATACTGTATACATTTTAGTATATCCACTAACATATATATATATATATACTGTGTATATATATATATATATATATATATATATATATATATATATATATATATATATGTATATATATATATATATATACGTGAAGAGAGAGAGAGAGAGTACAAGCAGTGTGAGTGTTGCCAGTGTCCAATACAAGCGGTAATGTCAGTGTTGTCAGCCCTACAGTACAAGCAGTATCAATGTTGGCAGCCATGTTAGTGGTGGTACGGGGTGTTAATGGTAGTAGGTGGTGTCAGGGATTGGTGATAAGGGTGGTTGGTATTCTCTGTGGTGTTGTCAGTGTTCTCAGCAGCTAGTATAAGCGGTGTTGTCAGCAGCCGTACACAGCAACAGGGGATGTCAGGGAATGGTAGTATCTCTGGTGGGTGTTGTCAGGGTGTCAACAGCAAGTACAATCAGTGGTGTGAGTGTTGTCAGCAGCCATACATTGTTGTCAGCAGCCGTACAGTGTTGTCAGCAGCCATACAGTGTTGTCAGCAGACATACAGTGTTGTCAGCTGACATACAGTGTTGTCAGCTGCCATACAGTGTTGTCAGCAGTCATACAGTGTTGTCAGCAGCCGTACAGTGTTTTCAGCAGCCATACAGTGTTGTCAGCAGTCATAGTGTTGTCAGCAGCCATACAGTGTTGTCAGCAGCCGTACAGTGTTGTCAGCAGTCATACAGTGTTGTCAGCAGTCTTACAGTGTTGTCAGCAGCCATACAGTGTTGTCAGCAGCCTTATAGTGTTGTCAGCAGCCATACAGTGTTGTCAGCAGCCATACAGTGTTGTCAGCTGCCATACAGTGTTGTCAGCAGCCATACAGTGTTGTCAGCAGCCATACAGTGTTGTCAGCAGCCATACAGTGTTGTCAGCTGCCATACAGTGTTGTCAGCAGCCGTACACTGTTGTCAGCAGCCATACAGTGTTGTCAGCATCCTTACAGTGTTGTCAGCAGCCATACAGTGTTGTCAGCAGCCGTACAGTGTTGTCAGCAGCCGTACACAGCCACTCACTATTCCAGCACCGTATTTTTAGACGAGGGAACAACAAAGCAACTTTTCTCCGCTAGCATCCCTCCTCCCCTCCCCCCCTTTCTCTCCACCCCCTCTTATTTTCACTCGACGGATTTTATTATGGTAAATTTGGTGAAGTTCTTTTAGTAGCTTATTAAATATATGTAGACAAATAATATGCAGCATAGATTACTAATCATGTTAATATAATTATAAGCCGATATTATATTTTCAATTTTGTTTTTCTTTCAAACATATTGTGCAAAGAGAAGAAACAAATAAATATTAATGTATGCATACTTTAAGGAGAGATTTCCACTTGAATGATTTTTTTCTTGACTCCTTTCTCCCTCATGTTTAGCCCCATTGCTTTTCTGATTTTAAGACGTTCGCCCCATTATTTTGACGATTTTAAGAACTTTTGACCCATTTCTGTCAATTTTAAGACCTTTCGTGCCATTTAGGTGTCGATTTTATCCTGGCGAGCGATAGCGAGCCTGTAATATAAGAGGAACCGGCTTTCAGCCGGGAAATTTTTCTACCGAAAAATGTACAAATTTATCTTGAAAGAGGGTCAAGGGGGTGAAATTTTAAGATTGCTGGAAGAGTAGAAAACAAACTAAAAACCTCCCCTTAAGGTAAACCTAAGCAACAGGTTACTTAGAAGTTTAATATATGTTATAGATGTAATTGGAGGAATGCATATAAATATAGAGTAATGAGAAATAAATAACCTAATACAAGATACCAGAATAGGCCACGTAACATTTAACCCAAGAATACTGCTTTAAAATATCCCCGAGAAGCAATAGTAGTTATCGACGTTTTTGGTAAGGCAGTCCACAGGTGCAGTACGGTCCACTGAACGCGAGATATATCACCACACAGATATAGACGGTATCACTGGAACGGCAACTTTATGTAAATCAACAATATCATATGCCTCCGTTTGCTTCATTTGGTTTAAAAAGTTGCCTATAGCGTATTGTTTTCCAGCTGATGGTAAATGGCTATGTTATTTCCCTGGTTACTCAGCCATTACGTAGGTTTTGTAGCGAAATGTGTTGTTGATTATGAAAATTTGGCAATAATACGAGGCAGAGACATAGTAGATTCATATTTTAAGTATCGATAAATAAGTTCCTAAGCGATTCAATTTACCATCATCCCCTCAACTTTCCCTTCATATTTGCTGAGGGGCACAGGGCCTTGGGTGGGCTTCGTTTTCCCGGGCGTTTCCGCACCCTCCTCAGCTCTTCACCTGGGAGCAGCTTCGGCCACCTGGGTTGTTTTAGTGACAAGCAGGGAGGATTCTGTGGGGGCGCTCGGTTATGGCCTTGGCCTTGCTTGGGACCTTGGGGCTGTTCGGTCAGACATCCTGGGGAACGACAACAACAACAACCATCAGCTGAAATAATAACCGACTAGTGAAGAGTGAGGGCATATACGGCTTACCAATAGAGTGGCAGAGATATAATTAAATAAAATATAAATCACAAAGATACCAGGGTATCACAAATAGGCTATATTTAAGCAGAGATGGTATTTCACATATATACATTTATTCAGGATCGATGGCTCATTTGAATATAATTAAGTGTTTGGTGATTGATAACTGTGTACTGTACATGAATGTCCTTCGCCGCCCTGAGGAGTGAGTGATATTAATTAAGATTGTATATTAAGTACATTTCTATTATACTTATGCTGAGTAAATTAGTTTCGAGAATTATATATAACAAAATGTTACACCACCTACATAGTGTTTTGGGGGTAACAATAAACTGCAACATGTCAGCCGCAACAAAACAGTATTTAACCACCCAATTATATATTATGTACTCAGATAAGCAAATACTGTACCTACATCAATAAAGTGTTGACTAAATCCCTGACTTACAACCAAAATACGATGCTATGGAACACTATACATCAATAAATAGCTGACTATAAAATCCCTTACTTGGACGAAAACATGGTAACGTGAGAACAACTAACAGTGCCCTGCAGCTCCTCAATATCGCTCAGCGGTCTGACATTACTTAAGGGGAGGTTTGGTTTTTACTGCATCCCCTTCTCTCTATTGTTTAACCCCATTAGTTTTGAGATTTTAAGACGTTCGCTCCATTAGTTTGGCGATTTTAACACCTGTTGTGCAATTTAGGTGTCGATTTTTTTCTGACGAGCGATAGTGAGCCTGTAATTTAGAAGGAACCGGCCTCTGGCCGCGAAATTTTTCTACTGAAAAATGTACAAATTTATCTCGACAGTGGGTCTTCTTTATATTTGTTAGGCTTGATGTGGGAGGTATAAAAATA
This sequence comes from Paralithodes platypus, assembly GCA_032716605.1. NCBI lineage: Eukaryota > Metazoa > Arthropoda > Malacostraca > Decapoda > Lithodidae > Paralithodes > Paralithodes platypus. The sequence continues at coordinate 61,737,601 of CM064514.1, forward strand.
AATATATATATATATATATTATATATACAAATATAATAAAATACAATGACATGCAAACGCCATACGTCAATAAACAGTTGGCTAATACCCTGCCATAGTACGAAAACATGGTACCGTGAGAACAACTATCCGTACCAGCTCCTCAATACCGCACACAGGTAGATCAATGTCCCTGTTGTTGTCGTTGTGCTCGCTCTCTCTCTCTCTCTCTCTCTCTCTCTCTCTCTCTCTCTCTCTCTCTCTCTCTCTCTCTCTCTCTCTCATATATCGTGCCATCATCTACCAACCGACTTTTTTCAACGTATACTCTCACTTCGATTGGGTATTCTGCGTTGATATGTTCGTCGCGGCTTCGCGTGTGGACCCTCTCAAAATAAGAGATACATATCGACACCTTGAATTCACGGTAAGGGGGGAGGGGGGGCGGGGGGGGATGGCAGAATTCATGGTACAGGTGGGTGCAGACGTCATGTACAGGGTGGTGCAGACGTCATGTACAGGGTGGGGCAGACGTCATGTACAGGGTGGTGCAGACGTCATGTGCAGGGTGGTGCAGACGTCATGTGCAGGGTGGTGCAGACGTCATGTACAGGGTGGTGCAGACGTCATGTACAGGGTGGGGCAGACGTCATGTACAGGGTGGTGCAGACGTCATGTACAGGGTGGTGCAGACGTCATGTACAGGGTGGGGCAGACGTCATGTACAGGGTGGTGCAGACGTCATGTACAGGGTGGTGCAGACGTCATGTACAGGGTGGTGCAGACGTCATGTACAGGGTGGGGCAGACGTCATGTACAGGGTGGTGCAGACGTCATGTACAGGGTGGGGCAGACGTCATGTACAGGGGGGGGGGGCGGAGGCAGACGTCATGTACAGGGAGGCTTTCACAGACAGTGAGGATAAACAAATTATCGAGTAGGAAGGTGTACAGTCACTCATAATAGTTTGGGAACCTCTTTTTTTTTGTGGGGGGGGGGGGAGGATATAAAACCATCCTGTATTAATACAGTAGGTAATTTTAGTTTAATCCAAACAGTTATACGAGTAGAGTTCTATCATTAGTGCACATAAAATTGCATCCACATAATTTTCCATATATATATAACATTGACGTACCATTTTATCATTATGTTAAATGGGTTTAATAATAACAAAAAACCTTTAAAAGGGTAGATTAAGGTAGACACTTCAATTATTAACCTTTCCTTACCATATTATTTTTAGAGTGTATATAGGGTATGAGAACCAGGACACAAAATCTATGAACTAACGATATACTGTGTACCAAAAAAATGTATATGTCTACAGGTATGGTGTCTATGTATTTTTCTTTGTTTTCATTATATTGTTCATTCTTTTATTTTCACCTGACGAAGAATGTACTCCCTTAGCAACTGTTTTTTCGATACTTCAAGAACAATACGAAACTACTCTAGCTTTGAATCATAATAATGTCAAGGTTTTAAATTTAGCAGCATATTATATTGTGCCACAAAGTCTTCATAATTGCCGTTTGGGGCGTGGCAATTTACCGCAAGCTGAAATATAACAGACTATACATATGTTTTACGTTTCTCGACGTGGCGTTGTCCAGGGCGAAAGCCGATTTTTTTTTTCCGAGTTATAGACTCCCTCTCGCTCGCCCAGAAAAATGTCGACACCAAAATGGGGTGAAGCGTCTAAATATTGCCAAACTAATAGGGTGAAGCGTCTTAAAATTTCCATACTAATGGAGCGAAACATAGGGGGTTCCAAAAACCGCCCTCTCTGACCAAATAGGGTTGAGGTTGTGAAGGCTTTCACGCTACTTTAGGACAACCATGTTATGTGGATAATGGGTTAGAAGAGAGGGTATGCAAATTATGACGATAAATCAATGAACTATGGATATAGGCACGCAAAAGTCAGGGGCATAAAGGAAAGGTGTCGATATATTTTGAAAGATTGATTATAGTGTTCAAGTGAGGGTAAAACAGGGGTAGCGAAGTATGAGAGAGAGAGAGAGTGTGTGTGTGTGTGTGTGTGTGTGTGTGTGTGTGTGTTTGTTTGTGTGTGTGTGTGTGTGTGAGTGGGTGGGTGTATGTATGTTACCGTATGTGTGTGTTTGTGGGTCTATGTGTGTGTGGGTGGGTGGCAGATAGACATACAAAAGGCCACCCATATTTTATTCAAAGGGTTCGATAAATACTTGAAAACTGAACGAAACTGTGCTGTGTAAATAATTAAACGAGTTAATATATCAATTCTCCCTACCAGAAGTTCTTGGAGTTGCCGCGCCAGACACGTTGTTTTGTACAGTAAGCGATCTGGGCCCTTTAAATGGCAATATCCCGCAGTTCTTCACCCTCCCTCTCAATCAATCATTCTTAAATATAAGCTATATGTTGTACTTTCTATAGCTGATACATTACCCCCACAACTACCATACTATATAAGCACTTAGTGTAGCCATCTAGTATATAGTAAAAACATGCAGAATCGTAAGAAATCGTGATAAACTTTGCATAGCCTAGGTGTTGAGTATTGTTTATGTCGACAGACGTAGCTCTGGCGCTACTTCGGAAGCGTCCACCAGAGGTCTCCGGTGAATTCCTGGTAGGGAGAATTGCCGGATAACGTTGGAGGGATTTTACGTTACAGAAGACTAAAGACGATAATGGCATTGACACAGCATACGAATACAGAGATAAAACGTATTAACTCAAGATTGATACAAATTATAATAATTGTACAATATTGAAATGTGTCATAGTTTTTTAAGAGTCCTTTTACGCCGGTAGGAAATATATTTTAGCCTGGAAGAGAAAGTATGAAGATCAAGACACCACGCTTATCAACAATTTAGATAAGACAGACAGACAGACAGATAGAAAAGTAGATATATAGATAGAAAGATAGATATATAGATAGATAGAGATAGACTGAGATAGATAGATTGAATGATAGACAGATACATATATAGATAGATAGATAGATAGAGATAGACATAATATAGATATAGATAGACAGATATATATGCTACAGAATGATATAGGTACATATACATTATAATTGCATGTGCATTGTGTATCATATAACCTGTACTGCCGTGCGTGAAGCCATAACTTAACAAAACAGCATGACCAGGACAGAACACCAATAAACGAGAGAGAGTGAGAGTGAGAGTGAGAGAGATAAAGAAAGAAAGAAAGAAACTAAGAAAGAAACGAAGAAGAAATAAATAAAGACAACAAATAAATAAATAAATACATAAATAAATAAATAAATAGAGAGAGAGAGAGAGAGAGAGAGAGAGAGAGAGAGAGAGAGAGAGAGAGAGAGAGAGAGAGAGAGAGAGAGAGAGAGAGAGAGAGAGAGAGTGAATGAGAGTGAGAACAAAAGTTAAAACAAAACAAAACTTCAAATCCTACGTGTTGACATATTAGTTTTTAAATTTTCTAGGGAAGTGTTCACGCGATTCCCGGACAAACAGGTTGGCGTGGAGAGGGGTATCGAACTCAGGTGGGATAGATTACAGGTATAGGGCGTCCGGACAGGTGTATCAGGGTGGGGGTGGGGGTGGGGTATTGAGTGAGAGAGATGGGAGTGCGAGAGAGCGTGAGAGTGAGAGAGAGGGTGTGGGTGTGTGTGGGAGGATGGTAGAGAGACAGACATAAGTAAGACAGGTAGATTAAAGGTAGAGGTATCTGGTGTTGGGATACGTGTGTATGTGTGTGTGTGTGTGTGTGTGTGTGTGTGTGTGTGTGTGTGTGTGTGTGTGTGTGTGTGTGTGTGTGTGTGTGTGTGTGTGTGATGGTGAGGGGTTTATCGAGTATAAACAGTAGGTGCTGAGAGAGAGCACGCGCACACACACACATTTACAGACAGCCAACCAGACAGAAGGTTAATTTCAACTGACCACCACCAAAGATTATTTAGTTATTATTGATAGCGTGCATGATTGCAACATAAATGCATAACCTTTCCATTTTTCATGTAATATCAAACTATAAACAAATCAGCGAGTGGTGTGATCACGACTCTTGTAATAAATGGTGGCAGAAGGTAATACTGCTACAAAGGAATAAAAAGGAAACCAAGCAACAACACATATTCAGATCATTACGAGGGTCTTTTAGCTATTCTACGTCTAGTTCATTTATTACAGGTTGGCCAGAAATTGTAACCCCTATCCTTTGTAACTCATAAAGGGCTATTGCAAATGCGCTGTAAATTTCCACACCTTTGCCTTGGCTGACTCTTCCCAAATGGTAGTAATAATTGCTCGATTGCTCTAGTGGTTTCTGAGATATAGAGGTTATTAGTGAAGAGTTGTGTCCTACTAATAATGAATAGACTATAGTTCAATGGTAGTGTTTTGTTTACACTGTAGTCATGACGTACACATGGTGACATGAAGGTGGTATCAGGTATTTCATATTAGTGTACTTTTCATATATATATATATATATATATATATATATATATATATATATATATACAGCATATATATATATATATATATATATATATATATATATATATATATATATATATATATATATATATATGCTTACTATATATAGATATATATATATACCGGTATATATTATATACTGTGTGGTGTGGTGGAGTGGTCTTGCCACTGGCCTGGTAATCCAATGGTCCCGGGTTCGAATCCCGATATATCAATGGGAAGATATTATTGGGGTGGAATTGTGTTGTACCTAGTATCAGTGCATTACCACACCGAAACGCCAAAAAAATACCCTCAGTGTTCCCTGATTAAATAGCACTGTATGAATATTCCCATATTCAAATTATGCTACAGGGGGGCAATGCCTAGTGAGTTAATTGCTCAATAGGTGGCGTTCTGAGAGTGAGGGTCCGAGTCTAGGTGATGAGACAGTGAAGCACGAAGGCGAAGCAGCTTCAGAGATGGAGCTGCTTCGAGCCGAGCCGTGAGTTGAACTCTAATGCTTCACGTGTCTCACTCCCTAGACTGGAACAAGACCTCACGGGCTTCACCGTGTTCAACGGTTGTATGTGTTGTGCAGGCTCTCAGCCTATGCCCGAGAGGGAGTAGTTGGAATATAGAAAAATAAAAATAAATATATATATATATATTCGTAGTAATTTTAGTAATATAGCAGTAATAATAGTGGAAGTAGATATAATAGCACCAGTAGCAGTAGTAGTAGAGGTAGTTATAATAATAATGCTAGTTACTCTAATACTGGTGACTTGAGGGATTTCCTAGCTGTATGGTTCCCCTAACGACAGTATGGCGTGTGTGGGGGAGCCAGCATAAACTCATAACATAGCACAGTTATAGTTTTTCTCACTCTGTCCACATCAACGTTCAGGCAAATAAGTAGTCCCATTGATTACCTGAATGATGTAGACTTCACTTTTTGTCTTTTTTGTTTTGTTTTTTGTTTTTGTTTTTTTTGGGGGGAGGGAGCTCTGTGGTGTATAGAGACTGAACAACACTGGCTGGGGGGGGGGGGGGGGGGGCCCTTGGGGGTTGACTCTGCTGTACATTTGGCTTACTCAAATTACTGCCAAAGTCAATCAGATCTCTCAAAACAGTTACAAAGTATAAATGATAGACCAATTATGGAATAAATATACTGTACATTATATATATATATATATATATATATATACAGAGAGAGAGAGAGAGATTTAATTATTATGCCACATAAATTAAATTTGGGACAAAAGTACTAAATACAATTTACACTTTACGTTTTCTACGTCAGTCACAATTTAACGCCTGGCGGTTTGATACTGATAATTAAATAAATAAAAAATGGCTTGACAAACCTTCCTTTTATAAACCCCCACTGTGTATTTCAACGTTTGAAGTAAGCATAAAAGTATCGTTCTTTTAGGAAATTGATTACACCTGATGGGAACACAATGTCAATAAACACTCCCGCCTGAACTGACTCAGGTGGAGGGTTCGATATTCGGAGCATGCTGTATATTTGTTCATTGGTCATACTATCACAACCCACACACACTAATTATGGGTATGCAATGGGGGTATAAAGTGTCCATCCTAAAATACACTTGCCAATTAGGTATATTGGCAGTAATATACCCTTTGACTATATGGCTAGAAAGATTATATCACTATCAATATACCCAATGATTTTATATACCTGTATTATACCTTTCTATGTCTGACAGTGAATTGACCACCTAAACTAGATCATAGGCTCCTTTCAGTTGATTAATTACCACCTCATACAGCATTATACACCACACGTGATTTATACTATAGTGTTTTCCTTTAGCGGGTGGGATATTGTATCATCTTCATCTTAATTGCTTTATTGCCAAGCTGCTATATCCAAATATGTTGTTAATGATGAAAATACAACAACTGAATATACCGACCTGTTTTAAGGTAAGGATAGTTTCATACTCCTAATAATATCCGCCGCGATCTAATATAACCGTAATGACAGTCATCTAGCAATGTACAGTCGAAGTCACAAATTCTAATACATCTTGACTCCTCGAACTGATTAGGCGAGCCTCCGGAATTCAAATATCAGGTAAAGAATTAAGGGGGGTCACAGGCTTTTTTTCTCTCCTTTTCTCTCTTTCTCTGGCTTGTATCTATTCGGCCCCATTCATCCTACTGTTTTAAGACGTTTACTCCCATCCAGGTGTCGATTTCTTCTTGGCGAGCGATAGCAAGCCAGCATATTTTGTTTAAAGTTTTTGACAGCAGGCTAAATTTGTACATTTTTCGATGGAAAAAAATTCTCCGGCGAAGCCGGATATCTCTATACAATGCTGGTTCCCTATCGCTCACCAGGAAGAAATTGACAACTGGATGAGGATAATCGTCTTACAACAGTAGGCTGAATGGGGTCGAATGGATAAAAGTCAGAGAAAGAGAGAAAAGGAAAGAAAGATTATAAAAAGCAGGTCACCCCCCTTAATATAATTCAACCAAGTCCGCAATAGTATCGACAATGTATATACAGCATTAATGACCGCGACTGTACAAAGCAAAATATAGGAATCATGTTGAGTATCAATGATAAAAGAATACATCCCCAGCAGAGGATACAAGTCGCTTGATAACAAATAATGAGTATGTCCAAGAAACAAATTGAGAGACATAATCCTCCCTCTAATCACACCTCTAACCCTTTGAAAAACAACCTATTAGCTTCATGCTTATAATTTACACGAGTTCGCCAGTCGCAAGTCGATTTGCTTGAGAAGTTTGGGCTGATAGGTGAATGTAATAATATGAATGAATGCGCATATATAATAATTAGTCCCAGTAATCGAGAGAAAGACAGACAATCAGGCAAATAAGTAAACTGACATAAATGCGCGGAATTTCGGTGTGAGTATCCTAGGTTGGAGTCTTTGGAGTGCCACATGTATTTGTTGATTTCCTCTACACCAGACAGACACACAGACAGACAGACAGACACCCAGACAGACAGACAAACCCACGTCTGGCTGATATGGATTATAATGTCAACAATGTATTTACCGAGCGTCAAGTTATTGGTCATAATGTATATACAGTAGGTAACAAAACAAGTTATAGGTCATACTGAATAATATACAGTAGGTAACAAAACAAGTTATTGGTCATACTGAATAATATACAGTAGGTAACAAAACAAGTTATTGGTCATACTGAATAATATACAGTAGGTAACAAAACAAGTTATTGGTCATACTGAATAATATACAGTAGGTAACAAACAAGTTATTGGTCATACTGAATAATATACAGTAGGTAACAAAACAAGTTATAGGTCATACTGAATAATATACAGTAGGTAACAAAACAAGTTATTGGTCATACTGAATAATATACAGTAGGTAACAAAACAAGTTATAGGTCATACTGAATAATATACAGTAGGTAACAAAACAAGTTATTGGTCATACTGAATAATATACAGTAGGTAACAAAACAAGTTATTGGTCATACTGAATAATATACAGTAGGTAACAAAACAAGTTATTGGTCATACTGAATAATACAGTAGGTAACAAAACAAGTTATAGGTCATACTGAATAATATACAGTAGGTAACAAAACAAGTTATTGGTCATACTGAATAATATACAGTAGGTAACAAAACAAGTTATTGGTCATACTGAATAATATACAGTAGGTAACAAAACAAGTTATTGGTCATACTGAATAATATACAGTAGGTAACAAAATAAGTTATAGGTCATACTGAATAATATACAGTAGGTAACAAAATAAGCTCACTAAAAGAGGTAAGTGTTTTGGACCCACTTCTCCCTCAGGTTTAGCCCCATTAGTTTTGAGAGTTTCAGACATGCGCCTCAACAGTTCGACGATTTTAAGACTAGTGCCATATAGATATTTATTTTTTCCTGGCGAGCGATAGCAAGCCTGCACTTAGGAAGAATTGGTCTTCAGCTGGGGTATTTTTCTACCGAAGAAAATGCACAAATGTATCTCGAAACGGGGTCTTGGGGGTATTTATAAGCGTAATGGAAATGGGAAGAAAGGTCTTAAAATAGACAAGTTAATGGGGCGAACGTCTTAAAATGTCAAAAGTAATGGAGCTAAACATGAGAGAGAAGGGGGTCCAGAAAAAAATGCCTCACTCTCAATCCCACTCTTACTCTCTCACTCTGTCACTTTCACTTTCTCACTCACTCTTTCTCTCTCTCTCTCTCTCTCTCTCATACTCACTCTCTTTCTCTCTCGTCCATTCATTCATTCATTCACTCACACACATATGTACACTCTCACTCTCTCTCTCTTACACGCGCGCGCGCGCGCGCGCACACACACACACACACACACACACACACACACACACACACACACACACACTCATTCATTCACTCATTCGCTCTCACTCACATACACACGATCACTTACTCACTCTCTCTCTCTCTCTCTCTCTGGATCAATAAGCAATCTGTCACTCTATCATAAACAACTTGCTCACACTATGTTTATAATACGAGGTTGATATAATTTATACTTCAAAGAAAACATTGAACAACATATATAAAATTCAACGCGTCGTCCCACCAGCAATATTCTCTGCAACCTAGTTCTACCCATTCATATAATAGGGCACAACCACGTCTCATCTTTTTGGCTCTCTACATACATACACACACACACACACACACACACACACACACATATATATACATATATATATATACTGTAATGTAGATATGGAACATGTTGTATTAAAACAGACTATATGGTAAGCTAAACTAACTCATATAGGTGTTGTAATATGTACTCTCCAAAATATATACTGCCCTTAACCCTTTGAACATGATGACGCTATTGACAGTATATTCTGGCTATGATTAAACGCTTTCGTACAGTTTACGAAGGATCGGTGGGATTTGTAAGGGCAAAAACTATCTCAATTAACCCTCTGACTTCCATAACTCCTTCTTAATCTGAATAAAATCGTCTAAGAATGGCCATAAAACAGAATAGAAATGCGTAATCGGATCTCGAAAGGGTTACGTTTTCAGAGCAAGCCCGAATTGAATCGAATAAAATTTAAATAGGTGTGCAGCTATTATGGAACACGAATCTACAAACTATCCCATCTCAGTTAAGGGGAGGTTTTTAGTTTGGTCTCTAAATCCAGTTGTTACAAACATTTTATGAATGGAGGATGCCTTTAGGCCATGGACCTTTTTGTTTTATCTGTGTTTTTCCTTCCTCCGTTCAATGTCTCTTAAAAAAAAATATATATATATATATATATCCATCAAGCTTAAGATTGCACCCCCTTGAATTTTCAAGATAATTTCAAGATAAATTTGTAAATTTTTCGGTAGAAAAATGTCCCGGCGGAAAACCGGTTCCTCTTATATTACAGGCTCGCTATCGCTCGCCAGGATAAAATCGACACCTAAATGGCACGAAAGGTCTTAAAATTGAGAGAAATGGGTCGAAAGTTCTTAAAATCGTCAAAATAATGGGGCGATCGTCTTAAAATTAGAAAAGCAATGGGGCTAAACATGAGGGAGAAAGGAGTCAAGAAAAAAATCCCTAAAGTGGAAATCTCCCCTTAAGGGGGGAGGGGCTTATTTATTTGCTCGTTTATGCATATGTTTATTATTTATCTAGTTTCCTCCCTAGACTTCCATCAAGCTGAAGAAAACACCTCCCCATGCAGACCCTCCTTCAAGATTAATTTGTACACTTTTCGATAGAAAAATATTCCCCTCTCAAATTGTAGGCTCGCTATCGCTCGCCAGGAAATAATCGACACCTAAATGGCACGAACAGTCTTAATACTGACAAGAAAATGGGGTGAAAAGTCTTAAAATCGCCAAACAAATAGGGCGAACGTCTTGTAATCTCAAAACGAATGGGGCTAAACATGAGGAAGAAGGGGGTCTGGAAAAGCGACCTATCTCCCCATAAATAGAATAAAAACCGTCATGATCCCGCCAAGCCCTCGACCCGTTTATAGCCCAGGGGATTATCATGTTGGGCGGGAGAGATTAATGAAACACTCCTTGGGGTTAACATTCCGACCACTCCCCTTGCACGAACACCACGCCACACTCAACGCAAGGTATGCACTCTACACACACAATGCAGGGTATGTACTCTACACACACAATGCAGGGTATGCACTCTATACACACAATGCAGGGTATGTACTCTACACACACAATGCAGGGTATGCACTCTACACACACAATGCAGGGTATGTACTCTACACACACAATGCAGGGTATGTACTCTACACACACAATGCAGGGTATGCACTCTACACACACAATGCAGGGTATGTACTCTACACACAATGCAGGGTATGTACTCTACACACACAATGCAGGGTATGCACTCTACACACACAATGCAGGGTATGTACTCTACACACACAATGCAGGGTATGTACTCTACACACACAATGCAGGGTATGTACTCTACACACACAATGCAGGGTATGTACTCTACACACACAATGCAGGGTATGTACTCTACACACACAATGCAGGGTATGTACTCTACACACACAATGCAGGGTATGTACTCTACACACAATGCAGGGTATGTACTCTACACACACAATGCAGGGTATGTACTCTACACACACAACGCAGGGTATGCACTCTACACACACAACGCAGGGTATGTACTCTACACACACAACGCAGGGTATGTACTCTACACACACAACGCAGGGTATGTACTCTACACACACAATGCAGGGTATGTACTCTACACACACAACGCAGGGTATGTACTCTACATACACAACGCAGGGTACGCACTCTACACACACAACGCAGGGTATGTACTCTACACACACAATGCTATTCATGCCACACTCAACGCAGGGTATGTACTCTACACACACAATGCAGGGTATGTACTCTACACACACAATGCAGGGTATGTACTCTACACACACAATGCAGGGTATGTACTCTACACACACAACGCAGGGTATGTACTCTACACACACAACGCAGGGTATGTACTCTACACACACAATGCTATTCACGCCTCACTCAACGCAGGGTATGTACTCTACACACACAACGCAGGGTATGTACTCTACACACACAATGCAGGGTATGTACTCTACACACACAATGCTATTCACGCCTCACTCAACGCAGGGTATGTACTCTACACACACAACGCAGGGTATGTACTCTACACACACAATGCAGGGTATGTACTCTACACACACAATGCAGGGTATGTACTCTACACACACAACGCAGGGTATGTACTCTACACACACAATGCTATTCACGCCACACTCAATGCAGGGTATGCACTCTACACACACAACGCAACTCACGCCACACTCAACGCAGGGTATGTACTCTACACACACAACGCAACTCTCACGCCACACTCAACGCAGGGTATGTACTCTACACACACAACGCAACTCACGCCACACTCAACACAGGGTATGCACTCTACACACACAATGCAACTCTCACGCCACACTCAACGCAGGGTATGTACTCTACACACACAACGCAACTCACGCCACACTCAACGCACGATATGTACTCTACACACAACGCAACTCACGCTACACTCAACACAGGGTATGTACTCTACACACACAACACAACTCACGCCACACACAACGCTGGGTATGCACTCTACACACACAACGCAACTCACGACACACTCAACGCAGGGTATGCACTCTACACACACAACGCAACCCACGCCACACTCAACGCAGGGTATGTACTCTACACACACAACGCAACTCACGCTACACTCAATGCAGGGTATGCACTCTACACACACAATGCAACTCACGCCACACTCAACGCAGGGTATGCACTCTACACACACAACGCAACTCACGCTACACTCAACGCAGGGTATGTACTCTACACACACAATGCAACTCACGCCACACACAACGCTGGGTATGCACTCTACACACACAAGCAACTCACGACACACTCAACGCAGGATATGCACTCTACACACACAACGCAACTCACGCCACACACAACGCATGGTATGCACTCTACACACACAACGCAACTCACGCCACACACAACGCAGGGTATGCACTCTACACACACAACGCAACTCACGCCACACACAACGCAGGGTATGCATTCTACACACACAACGCAGGGTATGCACTCTACACACACAACGCAACTCACGCCACACTCAACGCAGGGTACGCACTCTACACACATAATGCAACTGACGCCACACTCAACGCAGGATATGCACTCTACACACACAATGCAACTCACGCTTACTCAACGCAGGGTACGCACTCTACACGCACAACGCAACTCACGCTACACTCAACGCAGGGTATGCACTCTACACACACAACGCAACTCACACCACTCAACATTGATTATGAACGCTATATACACACAACGCAAGATATACACACACAAAGCATTTCACGCCACACATCCATTATATGAACGCTAAATAAGCACAACGCAAGATATGCACTCAACGCAACTCACGACGAAGGATATGCACTCTACACGCACAATACACATCAAGAACAACGTAAGGTTACAAAGACATGAACGTCAGACACCACCGAGTTAATTAATAGCTTTAATATTAATGCAAGATCATACCCACTTCCAGGAACATTAAGGGGGGTGACCTGCATTGTTTCTCTCCTTTTCTCACATTCTCTGGCGTTCATCCATTCGACCCTATTCACCCTACTGTTTTAAGACGTTTATCCCTATCCAGGTGTCGATTTCTTCCTGGTGAGCAATAGCGAACCAGCATTGTATGGAGAAGTACGGCTTCGCCGGAGACATTTTTCTATCGAAAAATGTACAAATTTAGCCTGCTGTCATAATTTGTTATATATATGCTGCCTCGCTACCGCTCGTCAGGAAAAATTCAACACCTGGATGGGGTTAGGCTAAACGTCTTAAAACAGTAGGCTGAAAAGGGCCGAATGGATACAACCCAGAGAGAGAGGGAGAGCAAAAAACAAGGTGGGCCCCATTAATACATGAAGGTAAAGTCATATAATACCATAAAACTGGGAGGAATACAGTGAAGCCATCATATCCCGTCAGCCGTTCACAACACTTGTACGGTCGAGTTAATAAGTCATGATCCAGCTGTTTGGCTTGCTCTGTGCCGTGTTAATGTCCATCAGATGTTGAATAGGGTGGGTAAGTGTAGGAATATGGTTGTATATCTTAATGAAAAAGAAGAAATCATGTGTAAATATTGCTGATACCAATTATTGATCAAAACATAATTGGTGCCGAGATGACTTATTAGCACGACTTTACTGGTTAAAAGGGGAGGCAGACCGTTTGTTTGGTCTAGTAATTCATTTATTCTTATTTTCCTTCCTAGCCCTCCATCAAGCTTAGAAAAACAGCCCCTAGACCCCCCTTCAAGATAAATTTGTACATTTTTCGGTAGAAAAATGTCCCGGCCGAAGGCCGCTTCCTCTTAAAATTGCAGGCTCGCTATCGCTCGCCAGGAAATAATCGACACCTAAATGGCACGAAAGGTCTTAAAATTTACAACGAAATGGGGCGAAAGGTATTAAAATCGCCAAACTAATGGACCGAACGTCTTATAATCTCAAAACTAGTGGGGCTAAACATTAGGGAGAAAGGGGTCCAGAAAAACGGTCTGCCTCCCCTTAATGTGTTGGGACTGTACTCGGGTAATACAGGTATTATGCACACCACGCAACGTATGAACGCTATGTACAGTTGGTCACATGGTTTTTGTATACACTCTATGGCTTTATGCATGGAAGGAAATAATGACTGACTTGCAGGAATAATTTGCTATCAAACCGTAAGTTGGTCATAATTATTATTTAGATACTGCAAATGAAAATACGTTTTAATTCCATCATACTAATTTGCGTTCCATGCATAAAATCGCGGTTTTTATATATATATATGGGGTTTTTTTTGGGGGAGGGGGGCCACCGTAGTCACCTACACAACTAACTGGATACAATTTAGACAGTGAACAATAAATGAGAGAAAAGTCAGTCCAATTAATCCTCGTTTCGGCTATGACCTCAGAATAATCAAAGTTCCTTAGATTCGGTAACTATAAATGGCAAGAGAACTAACAATAGTTAGCCTAACTTCCTAATTGTATAGTATTTCTCACTAATACATGGATACTGGCTTCAAACCATATCGCTCACCACCAGGGTACTTTACCACTCTGGTGTACAGTATATGTATTAACATCTACACAAACTTGTTTCTGAATGGAGTAACTAGGGAAGAACAGTATCATGAGGAAGGGGAAGGGGGGGGGGGGGGGAAGGGGGGGTTCAGGGGGTACTATAGGTCCCTTCCAAGGTAAAGGATTACCTCGCTGTACCAAATAACCCAGGGAATCTGATGACGCTTGCGTTAATTTAACCTACCTGGCCTGATGCCATGCTAATTTCGTAAGATTACGAAAAACGTTTAGTTATTTGTAACATAATAAGTATTTAGATTCGTTTGCTAATGGGCACTGATGAGTGGAACGATATTACGCGACACACACACACACACACATACATACACACACACACACACACACACACACACACACACACATATATATATACTATCGCTATAGGCAGTTATGCCTTTTGCCTCCCTCAATCACATAGAAAAAAAAAAAAAAAAAAAATACACACATACATACATATTAGTTCACACACCCATTCACATACAAACACACACACAATAGTACAGTATACAAATATACACACACACACACACATACACACACACACACATATATATACACACACACACACATATATACACACACACATACATATTAGTTCACACACCCATTCACATACAAACACACACACAATAGTACAGTATACAAATATACACACACACACACACACATACATTAATACAGTACACACAAGCACACTTCGGCACACACACGCACGCACACACACACATACATACACATACATATTAGTTCACACACACATTCACATACAAACACACACACAATAGTACAGTATACAAATATACACACACACACACACACACACACACACACACACATACATTAATACAGTACACACACACACACGCGCGCACACACACACGCACGCACGCGCACACACGCGTACACACACACACACACCTACACACACACGCACTACAATTGAGCTCCTAGTGTAATTACAGGCACGGATTTCTCATTACAATCGGTAACAGTGTCCAGGCCACGGCGTTTGCACGAAGAGGGAGAGTACGTACTGTCTTGTGTGTTACGTACCACTCCACGCCGATGGTACGAAAATCAGGTGAAAACGCGGTAATGTACAGTTGCCCACGTGAATTGCTATACCCTCTGCGATATTATACGTGGAAGGAAATGTAGTATGCATTAAAAGTTTAAATGGCAGTGCAGTAGATACATTAATATTATCAAATTAACGGTTTTATAGAGATCTATTATTGTAAATCCATCACACTAATTATAATTCTATAAATAAACCATAGAGGGTATGCAAATGTATGAGACCAACTGTACCCATACGGATTTTATGAATATCCCGGATAACACGGCAATATGCGAGTCCTACTCGTCCTACACCGGTAATTGTATTTGATGGCCGCTTTTATATTACCCAGGGCTACCACACGCTAACTGGTTTATATATCACAACGGAAGGAACGAGTCAATGGCCTACTTGATGTACTATACGGAGGCCTTTATATCATATTATACTATATTATATCGTCTTAATAGCGTAATGCATAAGTGCGCGGAATTTCGATGTGAGTATCCTAGGTTCGAGTTCTTGGAGTGCCACATGTATTTGTTGATTTAATTAATTGAGTTTAGAAGTAAAGTTGGTTGGTGGAAAAAAATATATAATTATATTATATTATATTATATACAGTATACTGTATATATATATATATATATATATATATATATATATATATATATAAGTGAGAGAATCTGTGTGTGCATGTGTGTGAAACTAGAGTGAGAGTGAGTGTGTGTGTGAAAGAGAGAGCGAGAGTGAATGTGTGTGTGTGTGTGTGAGTGAGAGTGAGTGAATCAGAGAGCCTGAGAGAGAGTCAAGCCTCAACTATATACCTGAACTACCCCCCCACCCCCACCCCCCACCCCTCCATCCCTCCCACCACCACCACCACCACCACCACCAGACCCCCTCCTCCTCCTCCCTCTTATGAATATGTATGTACACAGTGCTCCCCGGTGTAGGGTGTACAATGTAACACTATGTACGGTCACGGAGGGGAAGCTGCCTGCCTCATGTTATGTACGTACACACCTACACAACAATGGCGAAAGGAACTGCCAACAATTATTAGAATGGATGATAACGCCAATTAAGGGGAGTCACCGGTTTTGTTTATCTTTCTCTCCTTTTCTCTCTTTCCCTGGCTTGTATCCATTCGGCCCCATTCAGCCAACTGTTTCAAGACGTTTATCCCCATCCAGGTGTCGATTTCTTCTTGGCGAGCGATAGCGAGCCAGCATTGTATGGAGAAATCCGGCTTCATAAATTAAGCTTGCTGTTTAAACAAAAATGTATATATGCTGGCTCGCTACCGGAAAATATTGACATCTGGGTGGGGGTAAACGTCTTAAAACAGTAGGCTGAATGGGGCCGAATGGATACAAGCCAAAGAGAGAGGGAGAGAAAGATAAAAAAAAAAGCAAGGTGGGCTCCCCGAACACTTTTGACGTAATTAGATGTCACTACAGACGAGATCATTTAACCCCTTTCAGTAATATAGCGGGTTCTTTATTGCTAACACTAGACGATTGATGCAGCTTAGGCAGGACCTCTAGCCATCAAAGTTGTAAAATGTATCTCAATTAATCTGTTGACTCTCACACACCTTGTATAAGCTTTTAAAAAACTCATCTAATACTAGCCATAATAAAACGAAAGAATGCTTCATGGCATATACATATGGTTAAGGGAGCCCACCTCGATGTTTTTATCTTTATCTCCCTCTATCTCTGGCTTGTATCCATTCGGCCCCATTCAGCCTACTGTTTTAAGACGTTTACCCCCATCCAGGTGTCAATATTTTCCTGGCGAGCGGTAGCGAGCCAGCATATAGATATTTTTGTTTTGACAGCAAGCTAAATTTTGTAAATTTTTCGATAGAAAAATGTCTCCGGCGAAGCCAGATTTCTCCATACAATGATGGCTCGCTATCGCCATAGCCTGCTGTCATAATTTGTTACATATATGCTGCCTCGCTACCGCTCGTCAGGAAAAAATCGACACCTGGATGGGGATAAACGTCTTCAAACAGTTGGATGAATGGGGCCGAATGGATACGAGCCAGGGAAAGAGAGAAAAGGAGAGAAAGATAAACAAAATCAGGTGACCCCCTTAACAGAACGGAAAATAAACACCATATGAGAAGGAGCACTTTATTGACAGTATGTGAAGGTAGCAGAGAAATGTCAATAATGTGCTCTACCGCAAATGGTGTTTTTATCCACGGAAGAGTTATCGTTCAGTCTGGAGAAGAGGTATATCCAAGGCGGTGACATTTATAGACAGACAGACAGACATACATAGATGGATACATAGATATACAAAGAGAAGGATAGACAAATATAATATCCACAACATAAACAAACAATTATGAATAAGATAGATAGATAGATAGATAGAGATATATCTAGCGGATTCGTTACTAGAAGTTCTCATCCTGCTTCTAGATGAGTTTAACAAGGAGTCAGAACCACTAAATCTATATATCCAGTATAGATAGATAGCTGGATAGATAGATAGATAGATAGATAGATATGTATATACTTACTTATTTATTTATTTATTTATTTATTTATAATTATACTCATGTGTATTTATTTATTCATTTTCAGATTTATTTTTTATTTTTTATTTTATTTTTTTATTTTTTATTTTTTTTACAAATTGCATGCCTTTAGAACTGCGTAGCGGACTGTATTTTAAGTTGCCTGCATTTCAACCCGGGTGCTTGTGGGTGCGCGAGGGTCTAGCCAAGCACGGTTCCGCCTACGAGCCCCTGATTTACTGAGTGCATCCAGGCAGATTTACGACCTTATGAAGACATTATGGGAGTGAATTATTGAGACCGAGGTGCACGAACGATTTTTAACAGGCAATTTTCGATGTAATTTTTTTCTGGCAACATTAACGATTTTTACAGGCAATTTTTATATGTGATTATTTTCTGGCAATATTATGAGGTTCTTTAGGCACATATTGAGACGGAGGTACACGAACGATTTTCAGAGGCAATTTTCGATGTCATTATTTTCTGGCAACATTATGAGGTTCTTTAGGCATATATTTTGGAGTGCTATCAGTTAATAGACTGAAGATAAAGTATATTAGGATTCTGTACCATTATGTAACTTGAATACAGTTGTTTGCCAGACCAGAATTGCCGGATTAAATTGCCGTAAACATCGATCGTCTGACTCTGATTTTAACTGATCGATCCACGAGTTAACAGATATCTGGTCAGTTGCTAATACTTCAGTTATATACATATATATATATATATATACCGGTATATATATATATATATATATATATCGCCTTAATATTTACAGTAACTAATTTCAAGTTGCCATGTTCTCACTTGGGTAGCTTATGGTAGTTCGATTTATGATGATTATACGCAAAGCTTAATTAGAAGTAGTTGTAATAGTCTCTCTCTCTCTCTATATATATATATATATATATATATATATATATATATATATATATATATATATATATATATAGAATTTGTTGTTTTCCCTATATTCCAACTACTCCCTCTCGGGCATAGGCTGAGAGCCTGTACATTCAACCATACATACAACGGTGAAGCCCGTGAGGTCTCGTTCCAATCTAGAGAGTGAGACATGGGAAGCACGTTGAGATGCAACCAGCCCCCGCTATCTTGCCTTCGCAGGATGCACAGGGCTCGGCTGCCCACCCACGGTTCGAAGCAGCCCCATCTCCGAAGCTGCCTCACCCCAGTGCTTCACTGTCTCATCCCTCAGACTCGGACCCTCACTCTCAGAACGCCATCTATTGAGCAATGAACTCACTAGGCATTGTCCCCCTGTAGCCTATTTTGAATATGGGAATATTTTTACAGTGTTATTTAATTAGGGAACAATGAGGGTATTTTATTGCCATTTCGGTGGGCTGTGTGGTAAAGGTTTGCACAGCACACATTCCATCCCAATAGCATGACCACTCCACCACACTTTGACTGATCTCTGTTTCCTAGAAGACCGTGAATACAAATAAGTAGTGAAGCTCTCGTACAAGATAATTATTAGACTGTTGGGAAGGAGGACCATAAATACCTAGAAACCCTATAGTAACAGAGATCGACCAACCTCCCATATTGGTGCCACTGGTGTATTTAAACTCTCTTAAAAACTCAAATTTGTCAATCCCCATAATAAACATTGGGCAATACTAATACAGGATATAAAATGTTGTCTCTGATGAGTAGAGTGTTTTAAATATCTAGGAGGAACGATAAGCAGGAGTGGAGGTATGGAAGTGGAGGTAAAACAGAGAGTGTGTGAAGGAAGGAAGGTTTTTGGAGCAATGGGAAGTATGTGGAAGACGAGAAATCTCGGAGTGAAAGTAAAAAGTGCACTGTATCAAGGAATTGTTGTGCCAACAGTGATGTATGGGGCTGAGACATGGGCTCTGAAGAAAAAGGAGAAAAGAGGGCTGGATGTGATGGAGATGAGCTGCTTGAGGAGTATGTGTGGAGTTACTCGTAGAGACAGATTGAGGAATGAAGAGATACGTAGGAGAGTGGGGCAGCAAGAACATTTGTCAGCCAGAGTGGACAGAAGGGTGCTGAGCTGGTATGGTCATGTCGAACGAATGGGAGATGAAAGGCTTACAAAGAGAATATGTGAGTCAGGTACAAGGGGAGATAGAAGGGCAGGAAGACCCCCATTGAGATGGAGAGACTGTGTAAGAAAGGCTTTGGATGATAGAGGAATGACTATAGATCAGAGGGGAAGTGGTGGTGGACAGGAGTGAATGGAGAATGCTTGTGAATAGTTGAGTGAACACGTGGTCATTTGGAGTAAGGGGTCGGGCGCAAGTTGGACTAGATAATAGTCCATCAGGCGCCTGGCTCGGGGAGACGATTAATATGAAGGGTGTGCCTGGAAGTGTGGTGGGAGGGCTTGTGGCTTTGGCTCCGCTGCATGTCTGCCTGCCGAGATCGGAACCTCTCCGGGTGGTCAGTGGCCGGGGGAGTGCTGGAGCGACCTTGGTAACCCTGGTCTCTGGGTCTTCTCCTGGGTGACCTGGATGTGTGAGAGTTTGTGTTTTTTATCTGTGTTTATTTTTTGTTTTATGTTGTTTTTGTGTTTTCCCTGTTCTTGCTCTGTCTTGAGTCGGCTACCCCCAAAATGGGGATTGGGCCTGAGCATATAGATAGATAGATAGATAGATAGTCTCTGATTCGTATATGCCACACAATCCAAAATAAACGATCACCCCTCTGTTAGCTATATACGGCCCCAAAATGGCGTCCAAGGAAAGAGGTGTCCAGTCTCTCTAGTACTCTCCATGATTACCGTGTGATGAGTTAGGGTCATTATTCACTTTGGTACAAAATGAAGGAGACTTTTGGCCAGAGAGGGACACTGATGTACTCTATTATACAGCAAGTCAACGTAATTATCATGTGTTAGTGAACTATTATTTATTACATTTATATTAGTAAACGATTCATTATATTTGTCTAGGTTTTATCATATTTTATATTATTTATTTATGTATTTATTTATAATTATTTGTGTACTCTTTTGTAAGGGACAGTAATTTTAATCAGGCAGTATATAGAATCAGCCCATCATGCTGTATATACAGTGCTGTGATCTTAGGAGCAAAGCCCAAGCACCATATCAACCATGCATGATAAGATGCTTGGTTCATACTCCTAACATCGTGGGCTCCAATACGGCCAGAGCTATAAATATTTACATACAGTATATTCACGTGCATCTATATGCTTCCAAATATATATATGGCATACATACAAAATCGCTCCTATGAATATGAGAAATATCAGATTTTTTTTGTTTTTTTTTTTATTTCTAAGATTCCTTTCAAGTTAAATCAATTACTACGAGCACTAAAAACCCAGAGTGTTCCATACAACTCACCCTAGGGACTGTGTGTGTGTGTGTGTGTGTGTGTGTGTGTGTGTGTGTGTGTGTGTGTGTGTGTGTGTGTGTGTGTGTGTGTGTGTGTGTGTGTGTGTGTGTGTGTGTGTGTGTGTGTGTGTGTGTGGAAAGGGGGAGGGGGCCGAAACTCAACAACAATGATTATATTTGACGTATATTAGTCAGTATGTACGGTCAAAATCTATAATCATACTCATGAACTGTGTATATTTTAAGCTATTTCGTAACACCTACCTTTGCCAGTCCTAACATGGTTCTAATAGCTCGTGTGTATATATATATATATATATATATATATATATATATGGAGGTAAAATCACAAATACGTGTGATCAAATTATGTAGTAAAACTCGCTAGGAAAATTGAAACAATGGAACACCAAGCTTTCGTCTATTCTCTCAAGACATCTTCAGGGTAATACAAGAAAACAGGGGGAGAGTGAGGCTTAAATACCCGTCCTAAATCATCTGTGAGTTGCTAACTAGCATATAAATACAAAAAGTGTTGCCAGCCTACTGCCTGTTGCCATATTTTTAGGAACATACTTAATTTATATACAAAATATATGTACCTATATACATTGAAATGTGCCTAACAATACAATCTAATCATATATACAATTTGATACACCTCAAAGAACTTGCAGATCTTACATAAGTTACGATAACAGTTTGAAAGGGATCTGCAAGTTCTTTGAGGTGTATCAAATTGTATATATGATTAGATTGTATTGTTAGGCACATTTCAATGTATATAGGTACATATATTTTGTATATAAATTAAGTATGTTCCTAAAAATATGGCAACAGGCAGTAGGCTGGCAACACTTTTTGTATTTATATGCTAGTTAGCAACTCACAGATGATTTAGGACGGGTATTTAAGCCTCACTCTCCCCCTGTTTTCTTGTATTACCCTGAAGATGTCTTGAGAGAATAGACGAAAGCTTGGTGTTCCATTGTTTCAATTTTCCTAGCGAGTTTTACTACATATATATATATATATATATATATATACCGGTAGTCTCAGTTTACAAATATCCCACAATTTTGCTTATTTATAAATATACGAGTGTAATGTATGTTTTTTTCTTGTTTTACATCACTGATGATGACAAAGTTATGTGTCGAAACGTCTGGAAAATAAAGATGCTGTTTGTTGCAACGCTTGTCATCCTTTTCCTCTCTCTCTCTCTCTCTCTCTCTCTCTCTCTCTCTCTATATATATATATATATATATATATATATATATATTGATAATAAAAACTAAATAAAACAAAGGGGTATTATATTCCAGCTGATGGTAAATTGAATCCCTTACCACCTGATTTGTCGATACTTAATGTAAAAACATGCAAATATTATATCTGTATCATAGAAATACCAAGTTGACGAACTATACCACATATTTCGCTACATAATCGTCGTAATGGCTGATTAATTAAGACGAGAACAAGCCAAATTACCTTCAGCTGGAAATAAACAGACTATAGTTCTATATGTTTTACGCCGTAGAAGTGTCTAGATATCGTTTGATTGGTTTTCATTTTTTTTCCATCATAATTTTAGATTTCACAAAAATGATCAAAGTTATCGACGAATACCAGTAAACATGAAAACAAATTTGTATCAAAAATATTATTGCAGGATTCTTCAGTAAGTGTTAATTAATATCATTGAGCAAAAGTTAATCATCCCCATGAGAGTGCAATATTAATATAGCCCGGATTTTATAATATACATGTTCTCCCATTTTTCTTAGATATCTTGCTTACACAATTGTTCTTATGCATGACCGAAGAACTTTGGACCTTTAATATTATAATGATAGACCATAACTAACTTCATCGTATCCACATAAAAAAATACTGGAATATAAAAATAAATATATAAAACATGCAAAAGTGTAGATGATATGCATTAATAATACAGATAATTAATTTTAAAACTAAGTACAGCATGATATAACTTTTAAATTTTATATGACGAAAACAAAAATGGTGAAAATAAGTGTTACATGTTGGAGAAAGGTATAGTAATGTATGAGAATTGAGTACAATTATCTTTCTAGAGATTAAACTAAATTAAATTGACACTATTTACTCAAATGAATAAGCACAAATAACAATGGAGCAAATATTCGTCAACAACATAATACTTTCATTAATTAAAAAATAAACAAGTCAGAAAGGGGACGTAAATGCACTTAAGCAAAACATATCCCCTGCAGAAAGAGGGACCACCCAAATCTGATGCAATGCACGACATAGCTCAAGCAAAGCCCACACAAAAAGAAAACAAAAAACGGGGGCTTAATACCTGACATATACAAGTTGAGTTTGGAAGGGGAACTAAATTAATCTTGTCAAGAGAAAATACGCCCCTCAGAGAAAACAGTCAAAATAACACAGGGGGGGCCTAGGGTGACGGACTTCTATTGGGACACTTGGGTCATCTGAGTCAACACTGCGGCCATGTTGTGTACCTCGTGTTAAATTCTGTGCTGTATAGTTACGAATATTCCCGTCGTTGGCGGTCACTCCTGTACGTCAGTGTGTGTGTGTGTGTGTGTGTGTGTGTGTGTGTGTGTGTGTGTGTGTGTGTGTGTGTGTGTACGTCAGTGTGCGTGTGTTTGTGTGTGTGTGTTCCAAGTCTACCTCCGGACATAGGCTTACAGGGCTTACAGCCTGTAGATTCAACCACTCAACACGGTGAAGTCAGGAGATCTTATTCCAGACAATGAGTGAGACACCGAGACAGTTTGAAAATTGCAACCCGCTCGTTCACGGTATTACCTTCGTAGACCTACGATGCATGGTTGTCCCCTCGTGGCCCATTGCAACTCCGACTTATCGAAGCTGCATCACCACTGTCTCACTCTCTCATCTCACAATTTCGGATATCTCTCGCTCTGTCTAAAATGTCACCTATTGAGCTGTTTATTCACTAGGCACTGCCTCCATAGTATAATTTGAAAATGGTACTGTTCGTACTGTACATGTTAATTTATTGGAAACAACAAGGGTATTTTTCTGGCGTGTCAGTGCACTGATACAAAGTACAGCACACATTCCATCCCAATAATATATTCTCATTGACACATCGGGATATGATACCGGGACTTTGAGATTACCAGTCCAGTACCAAGACTACTCCACCACACTTCCCTTTAAGCACTCCGGGTGAACAACATGGCAGCTTGGCAAGTAGTGTCAAGAAGGTTACGGGTCAACTCCTCATAGATGCCCCCGCTTGGAGTCACCTGTCCCGCGGTCCCCTCGCCCTTACTTCACTTTTATACAGGGTGCTGGAGGCAAGTGGAGAGGGGGAAGGGGGGGGGGGGGATGAAGGGGTGGAGGATAAGAAGAGATGGATGGGGTGGTGGTGGGGAGGAGTAGATGGTGGTGATAAAGGAGTGGTAGAGGGGAAGGTTAAGAAGAGGTAGAGGTGGTGGTGGTGGAGGAAAAGAGATGGTAGTGGTGATGTTGCTGTTGGTGATGGTGGTGGTGCTGGTGTGGTTAATATTGGTGGTGGTGGTAATGATGGTGAATGGGTGGTGGAGGTGGGAAAGAGGTGCTGTTGGTGGTGATAAACGGTAGAGATAGAAGAAAGGGGAGCTGAAGGTGGTGGAAGTGATGCTGGAGAGAACTATTCATAAAATACACTGCTATAGAATTCCGCTACCTATGTTAATCTACCTTCAGTCAAGTTGCCATTACCAGTGCCTAATAGTCTCCAAATATTGCCAGGAAAAGTTGACTAAAAAGGCTCTAATGTGATATCTACTTAAGACAAATAAAAGGAGGTGTGAAGGAAGAGGTGGAGGTAAAAGAGAGAAAGAGCAAATTTAAATAGAAACTAGATCGTAGATAAGTCCAGGAATGAAAGGAGAAAGGATGGCGAAACGGAAGAGCTATGAGTGGTAAGAGAAAGAGAGAGAGAGAGAGAGAGAGAGAGTAAAGCTAAGACAAATCAAGGGATATAAGAAGAAAGGCTGGCGAAACAAAAGATTAGCATCTAACATATGAGATGAGAAGATTACAAATGCAAGAGAGAATGCGAGAATAACAAGAATTGAGCAAAAGAGAGAGAGAGAGAATGAGAAAGAGAGAGAGAGAGAGAGAGAGAAGACAGACAGACAGGCAGACAGACAAACATTCAAACCCAGACAATACAAAGACACAGACACACACACACACCCAGACGAAAAATAGACTCAGACCGAGTCTATGACTCAGACAGACACACACACAAACAAACACAGACAACAAAACTCACACAAACGAGAGAAGTAGAGAGAAAAGATGAAAGGAACAAGGGGAGAGAGAGAGAGAGAGAGAGAGAGAGAGAGAGAGAGAGAGAGAGAGAGAGAGAGAGAGAGAGAAAGAGATAGGAATACTGGGAAACAGGATAAAATGGGAGGAGAAAAGCGAGAAGACCAGATAATAATAATAATTGTTAGGTCATGATGCCAAGAAAAGTGGTGGAGGGATGGTGGAGGGTAAGTTAAAGAAAGCCCCTCTGGTGGGCAAGGGTATTTAAGGGGAGATGGGTGGTTTTTCTAGGCCCCCTTCTACATCATGTTTAGCCCCATTAGTTTTCATATTTTAAGATGTTTGCCCCATTATTTTTGTCAATATTATAACCTTGCGTGATATTTAGGTGTCGATCTTTTTCCTGTAATTTGGGAAGAACCGGACTTTGGCCGGGAAATTTGTCTACCGAAAAATGTACAAATTAATCTTGAAGGGGGATCTAATGAATGAGTTTTTAAGTTTGATGGAGGTGTAGGGAGGACACTAAAAAATATATATATATATATATACCGGTATATACTGTATACTGTATGAAATAATCGAACAAAAAATAAACCCATCTCCCCTTAAGCTACCTTAGTGTATGTCTTTAAGAACAAGAGTGTGTGTGTTTTACTGAAATATGAGTGGGGGGGGGGGGGGGGGGTACGCTCCTAGGGTAAATACATAATTATAGCTGACCATCAATCACTAAAATGTTGGTATATCTTGCTGATAAACATACAAATGCAAAACTTTAATTGAAAGCATACCCCTCACTCCCAGTGTCAACAACGATATCCAAATTCAACAATTGACCAGGCAAAAGGTACAAGATAATGTTATTATTATTATTATTATTATTATTATTATTATTATTAATAGTAGTAGAAAGTATTATGATTAATATTATTTCTAGTATTATCATTTCTATAATCATTATTATTGAGTTGTCCTTTTGTTTATTTATATGTTACTGGCGACTTTACGATTATGATGTTTATTATTATAATTATCATTATTATTATTATCATTATTATTAATATTAATAATATTATTATTATAATACCATTACCTCATTTTCTTACCAAATATTTTCCCCCAAGGACTTTATGCCTGACCTTCGCTCCCCCCCCCCCCCCCCCCCCCCTCCCAGCCCAGTGTCGGCCTTTGATATGGAGATACCGGAGGCGGGGGGGCGGGATTTATGGGCGTGAAGAAAATGAGTGAAACGGTAGCCGACAAATATTATATAGTTAGATAGAAATGGGGAGGTGTGTTATGTTTGTATGATTGTTTATTGGTGTGTGTGTGTGTGTGTGTGTGTGTGTGTGTGTGTGTGTGTGTGTGTGTGTGTGTGTGTGTGTGTGTGTGTGTGTGTGTGTGTGTGTGTGTGTGTGTGTGTGTGTTTAAAAAACAACATTATCCCTCCAGCTCTCAAGAGTATTACTGTATAACTATATAATAGTGGACCAGTCACACAGCTTAAACAGGTAACACACACACACACACACACACACACACACACACACACACACACACACACACACACACACACACACACACACACACACACACACACACACACACACACACCAATAAACAGAAGCAGCAGTGAAAATCAAGGTGTGTGTGGTGTGTGTGTGTGTGTGTGTGGGAGAGAGAGAGAGCATAAAGGAAAGTGAAGAATGGGACCCTGCACTGTATAATGAAGACAAATTATGACGAGAGATGATAACACCAATGGAGAAATTCAAAGACACACGAGAAAGAATTGTGTCGCCACTTCAACTCTCTCTCTCTCTCTCTCTCTCTCTCTCTCTCTCTCTCTCACACACACCACACACTCTCCCTCTCACTCACTCACACACACAGATACACTCACTCTCACTCACTCACTCACTCTCTCTCTCTCTCACACACAACACCACACACTCTCACTCACTCACACACACAGATACACTCACTCACTCACTCTCTCTCACACACACACACACACACACACACACACACACGCATATACCATGATTTTCACTGCTGATGCTTTTCAACTCCTCAATATGTATTCAGTTATGTTCTGGCCACTGTATCTATAAGAGCACCATAGTCTTAACCCGTGCAGTACCGGCGACGTCCTTTTCATTAGATTCTGACAACTATTAGACAATTGTAATCAGCTTAGGAAGGACGTCTACTCATGAAAAGCCTACAGACTATATCTAAATGTATCCTTTTAGCTACCATATATCCTTCCTAGGCTTCATATAATCGTTTAAGGGGGGTGACTGTTTTTGTTCTGTCATTTTCTATCTTTCTCTGGCTTGTATCCATTTGGCCCCATTCAGCCTACTGTTTTAAGACGTTTATCCCCATCCAGGTGTAAAAATTTTACTGGTGAGCGATAGCGAGCCAGCATATTTTTTATTTATGTTTGACAGCAGGCTAAATTTGTAAATTTTTCGATATAAAAATGTCTCCGGCGAAGCCGGATTTCTTCACATAATCATGGCTCGCTATCGCTCGCCAGGAAGAAATCGACACCTAGATGGGGATAAGTTAAAATAGTTGGCTGAATGGGGCCGAATGGATACAAGCCAGAGAAAGAGAGAAAAGGACAGAAATAACAAAAAGCAGGTCACCCCCCTTAAATGTAGCTGAAATCAAATATATAATACGTTGCCGATACGGAAGGGGGTAAACATGAGGGAAGACGATAGCTCCCCCCCCCCCCCTATAATGAACGAAGACTAGGGAACCGGTTGTTGATTTGTATAAAATACCTTAACCCTTTCAGTACTCCGTGACGTATTCTTTCGGTATATTCTAGATATTATTAGACAATTTTATTTAGGGGGGTGACCTGCTTTCTTAGCTTTCTGGGTTGTATCCATTCGGCCCCAATTAGCCTACTGTTTTAAGACATTTATCCCCATCCAGGTGTTGATTATTTCCTGGCGAGCGAAAGCGAGCCAGCATTTTATGAAGATATCATTCTTCGCCGGAGACATGTTTATATCGAAAAATGTACAAATTTAGCCAACGGTCTAACTCATGATCCAAAATATGGTGGCTCGCTATCGTTCACCAGGTATAAATCGACACCTGGATGGGGATAAGCGTCTTAAAACAGTAGGCTGATGGCTGAACAGTGGAGGGAGGGAGATGGTGATGGACGGCTGATGTGGCACATAAGTAGATGGATTGATGGGTAGATAGATAGAGAGAGAGAGCCTGTAATTTAATTAAGAGGAAACGGCCTTTGGCCGAGATATTTTTCTACCGAAAAATTTACAAATTTATCTTGAAAGAGGGTCTAGGGGGTGTAATTTTAAGTATGATGGAGGTCTAGGGAACAAACTAAAACCTTCCCATAAACTCCCTAACTTGACCTTACTTTACTTATATATTTGAGGGGTCTACGAATTTGTACAAGTGCAATGTGGAGGAAGTGAAGTGAAACAGTCTCTCCCAATCTCTGCTACCCCTTGATTCCCCCCCCCCCCCCCGACTCCCCTCCCCCTCCCACATGACTTCCCTCCGCCACTACAACTTCTTTCCTCCACCCCCTCTCCCACACCACCATCCCTCTCCTTCTACCATCCGCCACCACCCCTAACACCTCCCCATCCTGATCCCCCCTCCTCCCCCTCTACCACCCCCCTCCCCCTCTACCACCCCCTCGCCCACCCTCTCCCACTCTATCACTCCCACGCCCTAGACCACCCCTCCGCCACTACCACCTCTTTCCTCCACCACCTCTACCACTATACCCCCTCGACCACCTCCTCCCTCTCTACCACCTCCTCCCTCTCTACCACCTCCTCCCTCTCTACCACCTCCTCCCTCTCTACCACCTCCTCCCTCTCTACCACCTCCTCCCACACTACCACACCTCCCCCTCTACCACCCCCTCCACCCATACCACCTCCCCCCCTCCTGATCCGCTCCTCCCTCCACCCATACCACCTCTCATCTCCTGATCCCCCCTCCCCCCCCCCCCCCCCCCCCCCCTCCTGCTTAAGCCCAGCTAGCCTCTTAAGAAAGTGTGGTATGCAAATGTCCGCTAAAGTTATGAAAAGGTGCCCTGGTTCAAAATGCAATTCTTTTCCTTCCCGGGCTATTCGTTCCTTCAGATAGTTTCTCCTCTTAATATATATATATATATATTTTTTTTTTTTGAGGATTCTGTTTTCCTTTGGGATCAGGGTACTGTTGTGTGTGTGGATGTGTGTGTGTGTGCGCGTGTGTGTGGATGGGTGTCTTTCAGCATCAGCTAGATCTAAAAATAACATACATTGTCTCACAAACAGTGTTATAACATGATAACAATGTATGGTATATTGGACACACACACACACACACACACACACACACACACACACACACACACACACACACACACACACACACACACACACACACACACACACACACACACACACACACCATTGGAGACCACATAGGTGTTCTTTATATACCTCAATCAAATCCACGCTTATGTATTCTGTCTGCTCAAAATGTCAGATTAGTTAACTAAGAACAATGTGAGGATCAAAACTCAATTACATTCCATATTCTCATTGGAGCTTTGTTAGTAACCCTATGGGGAGGTTTTTAGTTTGTTCTCTAGACCTCCATCAAGCTTAAAATTACACCTAGACCCTCTTTCAACACCCGCCTTTAAGTTTAATTTGTACATTTTTGTATACGAAAATGTCCCGGCCAAAGACCGACATTTCTTATCCTTTCAGTACTGATGCCGTCCTTTTATTTTTATGCTGGCTACTATTAGACGATTTGATTCAGCTTGAAAGGGCCTCCAGAAATTAACATGCTTCGAGCTATCTCACTTGACAATTTTTACTACCCCAGATCCTTCTTAAACTGCACAAACTCGTCTAAATATAGCTAGAATAACACTAAAACGACGTCGCCGGTACAGTAGGAGTTAAAATGAAGACGCACCCAGTAAAAACGGACAAGTGAATGGGGTGAAGTGTCGTATAACCGCCAAACTAATGGGGTGAAACGTGTTAAAATCACAAACACAATTACAGCGAAACAGGGTTGATCTAACAAGACCACCCTCGGATTGAAAACAGGGGCTGTAATATAACCACTGACACTGTAGCCCTTTGTAGTCATGTAGGATCAACCCCACAAACCCCATCCCTTTGTAGTCATGTAGAATCTACCCCACAAACCATTTCCCACATGTTCGAACAGGTCTGATGCTATTAGCCCAAAATAGCGGTTCCAAAGCTTCCTAGTCTGATATATCCTCTGAGGCATTATAAGGTTAACGCCTATAGCTCTTTGATAAACACATAGGTATATAAGAGGCATAAAATAATTGGGTATATTGATAGTGATTTCCTTTTCTATCCTTTATATTTAATGGATGTATTGCTACCAATATACCATTATATGGATATATTATCATGGAGGACTTTAAATACCCTCTTCATACCAATAATGTTTAACAGTAAATGTCTATGATATTATAACTAATATATCGGGTCATAAGCTTCAATAGACTGTTATATCCTGTGAGGCTTTATAAGGTAAACAACGTATATCCCTTTGATAAAGTAGACGTGCCGTTTTTCCCAAAATCAAAACGGCACACCCAACTCTGCGGTGGGTTATCATCATCACTTCAACTGTCACCATCAGGGGGTGATCCTTGGGGGGGGGGGGGGGGAGAGAACCATATTTTTTACCCAAGACCATAAATATTGCACAAATTCAAAAAATCTGTTTTGACTGACCGTCGCATTCCACCACCGAATGTACTTGTGAAATTTGGTGAAAATCCGTCCAACGGTCTAGAAGGAGTTTCGGGACAGACGGACGACGACGACAGAGATTTTGGCCAGCAGGGTACCACTATACGGGGCGGGGGGGATACCACTATGCCTACGCAGAGTTGATAATACTAACACCATCATAAACTAACCTAACCTAACTTAACCTAACCTATCCAAAACAGGGCAAGTTCCTCGTACAAATGCGAGGCGAGTTGTTTTCGGAGCGTCATCTCCAGTAACCATCACCAACATCACCAATATTTTCACCATCATCATTACTACTATATATCCCCATCATCTACTACCATCATCACTGCTACTATCACCGCCACTATCACAACTACTTTCACAATCATGACTGCCCTCACTACCATAATAACCATCATCATCACTACTGGCAATATCTTAACTAATAACCATCATCATCACTACTGGCAATATCTTAACTAATAACCATCATCATCACTACTGGCAATATCTTAACTAATAACCATCATCATCACTACTTGGCAATATCTTAACTAATAACCATCATCATCACTACTGGCAATATATTAACTAATAACCATCATCATCACTACTGGCAATATCTTAACTAATAACCATCATCATCACTACTGGCAATATATTAACTAATAACCATCATCATCACTACTGGCAATATCTTAACTGCTACCATAATCACCACAACTAGGGGGGAGGGGACCCAATATTTTTGACCTAATACCATATATATTGCACAAATTCAAAAAATATTTTTTGACTGACCGTTGCATTCACCCACCGAATGTTCATTTGAAATTTTGTGAAAATCCGTCCAACGGTCCAGGAAGCGTTTCGGGACAGACGGACAAAGACGACGACAGACTTTTTGGACGGTGGTAGCCCACTATACGGGGGGGGGGAGGAGGCGGGGGGCGACGAGGGGGGGGGGGGGGGGAGGCGGGGGGGGAGATACCACTCTGCTTACGCAGAGTTGATAATCTTAAATATTGCCGTACAGCAATATAACTTCTAAGGAGTGTCACCAACTCATGGGGCTAGTTTATGATGTAATTTTCCAAATGTTCGATGATAAGTCGATTTTTCGACCTCAAAATGGTGTCTTGTTCCCTTGATTGGTTTATTACTACTACCAGTATACCTCTATTAGGATATATCATCATGGGTAATTTTACCCATTAAGTACCTGTGACGTCCTTTGTATTATAGTCTGGCAACTATTAGACGGCTTTGTTCAGCTTAGGAAGGACATCTACTCATTAATTGGCTACAGACTATCTCAAGTAATCCTTTTCGTTACCATATATCCTTCCAAAGCTTCATAAAACCGTCGAAATGTAGCTGAAGGCAAATAAAAAGGACGTCGCTGGTGCAGAAGGTGTTAATTAACCTTTTCATAATAATTAAAACCATTATTATTCTACAACGTCTGCTGTAATTAACCGTCAAAAATCGGCTGCTAGGGGATAACATTTCTCCTCCGGCTACGATGAACAGAATACTAAATAACATGAGTTGGAGCCGACAGAAAGGTCAGCCCCGGAAGATAGGGCAGCAGCACAAACAAAAAGACTACAATATGCTTCCTTATGCCCCTTTCACACATACAGGACTAGGGTGCCGCATGCAGCAGAGTAGCTACTCTTGCGGCATTGCGGCCACCCGAGTCGGACCACCTTAGTCCTGGACCATGCGGCTGTAGAGTATGGTTGAAAGTCCTGGCAATGCGTTGTCCAGTCGTGGCCCCAGAACAAAAATGTTTGTGAGGTTTCAAAATTTGGGCCAGACTTGAGATTTGTCCTGGTGTCGATGCGGGGGGAGTAGTCATGGGGGCGCTAGGTCGGCGATAGTCGTCACTAGTCGTCTGTATGGCGGGCTGTAGCCCCTTTTGAGTTATAGCCGTAAACAGAAATTGTGTGTCATGTGATAGCATTAAAGGACTACAGCCACATACAACCAGGGAATACAAGCCGGACAGACCCACGAGTACAGGCCGCCATAGGTCTACTTCCTTTACTCCGCCTTCTCTTTCCTTCTACTCCTCTCTGCTTCCCATTCTCATACCTCCATTCCTTCTCCTTCATCTCTGCTTCTCATTCTCCTCCCTCCCTCCCTCCTCCTCCTCCTCTCTTCTTCTCATTCTCCTCCCTCCCTCCCTTCTCCTCCTCCTCTCTGCTTCTCTTGCTCCTCCATCCCTCCCCTCCCTTCTCCTCCTCCACTCTCCTCCCTCCCTCTCTCTCTCTCTCTCTCTCTCTCTCTCTCTCTCTCTCTCTCTCTCTCTCTCTCTCTCTCTCTCTCTCTCTCTCTCTCTCTCTCTCTCTGGCTCAGTGAAAGAAAGCAAAGGATAGTCATAAACGGTAAAGCATCGAAATGAACCAATTTAACTACCGGGGTACCCTAGGGATCGGTTCTAGGGCCAGTTATCTTCCTAGATCTTAAAATAAAATGGAAAAGACGTCGGTTGAATTAAGGGACAGTATAACTGTATGTACAGTCGCACTAATAAGTGATGTCTCGGCACCAATTATGTTTTCATCAATAATTGGTATCAGCAATATCTAAGCTTCATTTCTTCATATCGAGTGAAATATACAAACATGTTCCTACACTTACCCCCCCTATTCAACATCTGACAGACATTAATACAGCACAGAGCGAGATAAACGTAATGACAGCTGGGACATGACTTATTAGCGCGACCGTACACTGACATTAACCTTTACATTCTACACTGCTATAATACGGACCGTTATACCCCTTACTGTGCTATTCTGATGGCCACCACTGAATAAGAAACTAAGCTATTATGAACGGTCAATAGCGCTTGGTCTCTTCGTAAATTAAAAATGGCTAATAAATGACTATGCCTACAAGTTAGAGCTTAGTGGCTTAACACTATATAATATACAGTATATGGAAACATTTTCACAGACGGTACTTGATTCCTTTTTACCTCGAATACACTTGCTTGCAAGTTGTGAGAACTTCTTTAGTAGAATAGTTCAAGAGCTGAATATATGGTATTTGGCACATTTTACAATGAGGTTACAATGAGGTTAGTACAATAGCTTTTCAAAACTCACCTAACACGCCTGAGCATAAAGAACACTCAAAACTAATTCTCTCTCTCTCTCTCTCACTCTCTCTCTCTCTCTCTCTCTCTCTCTCTCTCTCTCTCTCTCTCTCTCTCTCTCTCAGCTATACCTCACTGCCTCTGCTACCTGAGACCATTTAACTGTGTTACACCCCAATAACTCTGTCTTTGGCTCCAGTCTAGCGTATACACATGCTCTCAATATACGTTCGTGTGATATGTGTGTATGTAAGATAACAGGCATATATATGGTTTGTGGTATATCTGAAGGTGTGTTTGTGTGTGTGTGTGTGTGTGTGTGTGTGTATGTAAGATAACAGGTATATATATGTTTTGTGGTATATCTTCAGTGGTGTTGTGTGGGGGGGTAGATAACAGGGATATAACCGTATGGTTTTGGGTTGATCTGAAGGTTTGTGGTGTGTTTGTGTGTGTGTGTGTGGTGTGTGAGATCGACAGGGATAGACAGCAATGTTGGTTGGTGGTTTATCTGAAGGTGTGTGTGTTTGTGTGTGTATGTTTGTGTGTGTGTGTGTGTGTGTGTATGTAAGATAACAGGTATATACAGTATGTGTGTTGTGGTTTATCTGAAGGTGTGTGTGTGTGTGTGTGTGTGTGTGTGTGTAAGATAACAGGTATATACAGTATGTGTGTTGTGGTTTATCTGAAGGTGTGTGTGTGTGTGTGTGTGTGTTGTGGGTGTTTGTGGTGTGTGTTGTAATTAAAATAACAGGTATATACAGTATGTTGTTTTGGGGTAATTATCTGAAGGTGTGTGTGTGTTTTGTTGTGTTGTGTGTGTGTGTGTGTGTGTGTGTGTGTGTGTGTGTGTGTATGTAAGATAACAGGTATATACAGTATGTGTGTTGTGGTTTATCTGAAGGTGTGTGTTGTGGTTTGTGTGGTTTGTGGTGTTGTGTGTGTGTGTGTGTGTGTATGTACGGATAGACAGGTATATACTTATGTGTGGTTGTGGTTTATCTGCAGGTGTGTGTAGTAGTGTGTGTGTGTGTGTGTGTGGGGAACGATAACAGTCTATACTTATGTGTGTTGTGGTTTATCTGAAGGTGTGTGTGTGTGTGTGTGTGTGTGTGTGTGTGTGTGTGTATGTAAGATAACAGGTATATACAGTATGTGTGTTGTGGTTTATCTGAAGGTGTGTGTGTTTGTGTATGTGTGTGTGTTAGTGAGGGAAGATGTAGACGAATGGCCATATCACTAGGCTACTATAGTCTGTTCATTATCAGTAGACCAGGAGTAGTATACCTAACCTCTTGTAACTCAGGAAGGGCTGGAACAAACAAGCTGTACATTTCCACACCTATTTATCGCTTGACTCTTCCCAAAATGTTGAAATAACAGCTCAATAACTGAAGTTGTTTATGAGTTTTGAGTTTTTGAGTGTTTGAGATTGTTTCAGGGTTCGGGATTTTCTGGCCTACCTACTTGGAACAAGGTATAGTACTACTGACACAAATACTGAAAGGTTGGAAAGAATTACTGCGGTTCTTGTTTTAATACTGCATCATAATTCCACCAACATGGTACATAGCTTTGTTGTTGTCAAGACACGGGAAAATAAAAAACAAAATTTACGAATCAGAAGGAGTCTAGGTCAGTGGTATGTAGTGTGAGTAGGCTACAATATGGTACCGAATATGGCCGTGAAGGCAATATATAGGAATCTATGGTAGGATTATCGATATTATAACGGTATGTATATGTTATACTTGTATATATATTCAGGAATGTGCATAAATGTCCGGAGCAAACAGTCAATATATACCGGGTCTTATAATCCTGAACAACAAGTGAGTAATTACTAATTTCCTGGCACGTAAATTCGTAGTCATCATAAAGTTATTTAGACGTAATTAACATAAGTAATTACTTCATCTCGATCGACAGCTAAATTACTAAGTTTGTCAAAGATCAATGCTCACGGACCCGACGAAAAGATACGTAAATAGCCCCGTAATTGATACTCTGAATAATAATTACCGAACCGGAATTACGAATGTTATATACAGTATGTTATCATGTGGGGGTGCTCCCCCCCCCCACCCCCTACTCTACTCATTACTCGGGTTAACTATGAACCTTAATCTAAACCACAACATTAGCATGCCGCTCCTCTCTTCCTCTCTACATCCCCATCTCTCAAGTCGTCTCAAGTCTCTCTCTCTCCTCTCTCTCTCTCTCTCATCTCTCTCCCGCCTCCTGTTCATCCTCCATCATCCTCTCTCTCTCGCGTCTCTCTCCCACTCTCTCTCTCTCTCCCTCTCTCTCTCTCTCTCTCTCTCTCTCTCTCTCTGGGTATACCAATAGCTTAATGCCCTAGTCACAGGGTCAGTTTCTTCAACAGTTTTTCTCTGGTTAACTTAACAAAACAAAAACAAAATCTTGATTTGCTTAGATTATAGTTTCAACTACTCAGTAATAAATATAAATGCAGGTTTACGCATTAAAAAAATTGCACACCCAACTCTGCGACCACGAATTCTGAAATTGGTCTGTAAACTCTTTGACGAAAATTTAATATTGCACCAATGTGACATAAAATATATATATTCACGTTTGGCCTTGCCCTGTAGCCTTGAACATATGTCTGAATGATGGTTGTTTATACTCGTATGTAATGAACAACAATATCAATACATTTAGTTAAATTGATATACATAATTGCAAAGGTGATATTATGACCTTTACCTGTTACCTCGACCTATGATATATACTTTTATCTGTAGCTTAAATAGGCATTCCGAAAATAGCAGGTAAGTTTACTTTGTGATGGCTTCCCTCACTGTTTCTATTTGTGCCTCACTTACACAGAGAGTAATCCAGCTAACTCTCACAAACACCTCCTCTTCCTATTCATTTCACTACACTTAAGGGAGCACACCTCGCTTGTTTTATTATATCTTTCTCTTCCTCTCTCTTTGGCTTGTATCCACTCAGCCCCATTCAACCTACTGTTTTAAGACGTTTACCCCCATCCATGTGTTAATATTTTCCTGACGAGCGGTAGCGAGCCAGTATATATATTTTGTTTTGTTTTGACAGCAAGCTAAATTTGTACATTTTTCGATAGAAAAATGACTCCGGCGAAGCCGGATTTCTCCATACAATGCTGCCTCGCTATCGCTCGCCAGGAAGAGATCGACACCTGGATGGGATAAATGTCTTAAAACAGTTGGCTGACTGGGGCCGAATAGATACAAGCCAGAGAAAGAGAAAAAAAAGCAGAGAAAGATAAAAAAAGCAGGTGCCCCCCCTTAACAAGCACACCACACTTTTTTCCTGCACGACTAAATTACCTACCTGTAACGCACCTTGATTTTGGCTCTCTATCACTCTTTCAACCTTGCAAGGGGACACTTGTTACAGACAGATTTGCCTTTTGTCTCCTCCATGCACATATAACAAATGAAACAATACATACACCTACTGAGCGTGACTGTGCATATGATAACAGCTGAGAAAATGGCAAGTTGGAAATGGCTACAAGTGATTATAATTGAACAGAATAACGTGGATGGGAACCGGGTGGATAATGAGGTAGAACGTGTGGAGGGATTTTCTAAACAATAATTGCGTACGTGACTTGGACACAGAATGTAATACTGCCATCTCTCGCACTCACTCACTCACTCTCACACACACACACACACACACACACACACACACACACACACACACACACATACACACACACACACACACACACACATATACACATACATACACACAGGGGAGGTGTGGTGGAGTGGTCTTGCCACTGGACCGGTAATCCAATGGACCCGGGATTAAATCCAGATATGTCAATGGGAATGGAATTTGTGCTGTACCCTCATTGCTCCCTTATTAAATAGCACTGTAGGAATATTCCCATATTCAAAATAGGTTATAGGGGGACAATGCGTAGTATATTAATTGCTCAATAGGTGGCGTTTTGAGAGTGAGGGTCCGAGTCTAGGAGTTGAGACAATGAAGCACTGGAGCGAGGCAGCTTCAGAGATGGGGCTGCTTCGAGCCGTGAGTGAGCAACTGAGCCCCATGCATCCTGCGAAGGCAAGATGGCAGGGGCTGGTTGCAGCTAAAAAGTGTTTCACATGTTTCACTCCCTAGACTGGAACGAGACTTCACGGGCTTCACCGTTCATAACGGTTGACTGTACAGGCTTTCAGCCTATGCCCGAGAGGGAGTAGTTGGAATATATATATATATATTTTTTTTAAAAGACCTCCGTCTACGTATTGTGAAAAACCTGTTATCCTCCGGCAAATTGTGGGGTTGAGTGAGTGAAGGGGGGGACAGTGAATGAAGGAGGATACATGTTTTTTCATAATACGTGTTGCTAGCCCCAAACGCGCGAGCAACTGTGGCTTTCAACCATCCGACACATCCCCTTTTATTTATGTGCATCACACATGTTACATACAAATAAAGTTTATGTTTTGTTTTACCCTACTGTGGAAAGACTACGGATACACCACTCCTGCCCGGGCCTCACACAGTGGCATGACCCAGTCCTGTCGAACTGAGCTCATGACGCTGGTGGCATTGCCCCGGAGGATAGCCATCCCTATTCTTTGCTTGAGCCAGAGGGTTTCCCGGGGTTCTCCTGAAACTTCTCTGATTTTACGGCCTATTTCATTCACCATCTTAAGGGTGGTAGGGCCGAAGACTCCTGAAGTTTCGAATGCCAGGGGCTCGAACTGATGATTTCTGGCGATGGCTTGATATTTTTCTCGCTTTTTATTTTATGCTATCCGGGCGGCTTCACCTGCTTCGTCGGCGTTTCTGGCGATGTTGGTTGTGGAGAAAGTGTCAACACATGTGGCATCCCACACGAGGCACCGGCCATTCTTGTAAGGGAAAGTGGTCATCCCATCTGGCCGTTTGCCGTCTTCTCTGTGAAGTCCATGTGGTTCGAGGATTGATGCACGGTTAGCACTCTGCAGGGCCCGTTTCATGACATCATTTAGTGCAGAGTGTCTTGGCAGGCAGCCTGCGTTGTAATTACATGACAAGGCATGGTGACCTTGAGCATCCATCCCCCCACCACACTTGCAAGTGTGTGGGTGACAAACTGCCGCACCCACTCTGAGCGCGATGGCAACCCGGAGCGCTTCAGCATCCAAGTGAGTTCCAAGAGGTGGGATGGGGATGGCGTGTAACCACAAGCCACTCTCCGAACGGGCGGCTGCCTGGAGGCGTGCTTTTGCAACCTGGTCTGCATTGGTTAGGAGATTTTCTTGAGTTTTCTTCACCGAGATGGTATCCCACGCTTTCTGCTTGCTCCTGGAGGTACCCTGAGGCTCCTCCTCTACTCCTGTACTTCCCTTCCAGGTGTTAATCGCTGCTGTTACGTCCCCATTAAGTGTCATTCCGGGTTGAGAAGAAAGGATGGACACTACAAGGTCATTGGTCGCGATGAGGGAAGAGATAAAGGCTGGGGAGGCAATATCCGAGGCTCTCCGTATGCCCAAGCCCCCGAGGCGGACAGGAAGGGTGGCTTGTATCCAGGCCCGTTCTTTAAATTCCACGTTGGTGATGCTGGTCACTGCTTCTCGGATTATGCTGTCTAATTCTTGGAGGCCACCATTGTTCGTGTAAGTCATCGATGTGCGCAGGAGGTATTGGAGTTTTGGGATGGAGAAACAGTTCTTGAGCAGGGCCAGAGCTGAGTGGGCATCGATGTGTATCAGGCGACTCACGAGACGTTGAAGCTCCTCCTTTTTAACTTGAAGTGCTGGTGGGATTGCTGCCAGAGTTAGTGGGGAACCTAATAGGGTTTGCTGGTGCTCCTGAAGGATCTTTACATTTGGCAATATGCCTCGAAACAGGGCCTGAGTCTCTTCTCCTTGTTCACATGTGTGGTTGAGGAGGACAAGTTCACATTTGGTGTCATTTATCACTAGCCCAGCCTGGCCGAGGTCAGTTACGATGTTATTTAGGTCGGTTAGAACGTTCTCTACTGACCCACCCAAGGATGCATCGTCCAGGTACCATACATTCAGTTCTGACCTTACTTTGTTAGCTGCTGCATCCACCCCTATTGAGAAAAGAGCAGGACCACCTGGATCTCCCTGCTGTAACCCGGTCGCTGATGGGATTACCGTCTCGCCAAAAATCAGGATTGAAGGTTTGGAATAAGCCTGCCAAAGTAGGGGGTACAGAGTGGGGATGTGTTCTTGAGCTGCACGGAGGAAGACATCCCTGCGAATGCTGTTGAATGCGTTCCGCATGTCAATCTTTAGAAGCACTCGTTTTTCTTGGGCTTGGCTGAGGTAGGTGCGGGTTGCGTGTACAGCAGCTTCACACCCCCCTGGAGTTCCGAAACCTAGTTGAACTGGTCTTAAGTGTTGACCTAGGCCATTCGAGAGTGGTTTCAAACCCACCTTTGTGGCAAGGCGGCGGAAGGTGTTCCCTACTGCTATTGGGCACACACCGCCATCTTTTTGCCAGTGCACAGAGTGATGCCCAAAAAAATAGGGGTGTGGCACAGTCGGGTACTTCCCCTCTTAAAACCATTTTGATGAATTTGGTGAGGGTTTCCAAGAGTGCCTCCCCAGCAGCTCCTGATCCCTGACCCAAGAGGCCTTTGAGGTGGGCGGGTCGGATACCATCTGGGCCCGCGGCTGAGCCTGCTGGGAATGAAGTCACTGCGGCAACCACCTGCTCCTTCGTGACAACTAAAGGTTGGCGCATCTGGTCATTTGGGGCAGGGGGGAGGTTAGGTCCCTAGGTGTAGGTGGGTGCTTTTCTTGTAGGGCTTCAACAACTTCGGTGCCTTGACCAGCAAAACCTTCTGAAGAGGACAACAGTCTGACGGCCCCTTTGATGTCACTATCCGCCAGCTTCGCCGCGACCCTCTTACGTAGCTGTTCAGCCTCTTCCTCTTCCTTGTCCTGTTGCTTCTGGGCCCTGTTTGGTTGCTGTTCGGGGGGTTCCACCAGTTTGTTTCCATCCATATACTGTGCTACTTGACGTTTCACTCTGGTGTCTAGTGAAACCTGAAGATGGTCTTGTATGTTGGTTCTGGGTGGTTTTCGGAGGGCCCCATAGGAGAAACCCAGGAGCCGTGCCCATGCGAGGGGTGTCTTGAGCTGTAGGGCCTGCTTTATGATGGTTGTAAGGGCCTCCGCCACTTGGATTCTGGCTCCTTTAGGTACCCGGGCAAGGACCTGGATCCGCGCTTTCCATTTGGTCACAAGTTGGGTTAAGTCGGCGACCGGTATTGCCGGTGTTGCCCCGGTTGGCTCTGCAGTGGGCCCTGGGCATGCGAGACATTTCCAGTTTGGTTGTTCTCCTGATATTTTCTTTGTCAGCTTAGCACAAGATAAATGAATAGATCTAAGACAGCTGGAACATTTTCGCGAATTCTTTCTTGCATTGGGTTTTCCGCACTTAAAACACTTAGTATCTGCTAGGCCATAGTCTTCCAAGATTATCCGTTCCTCTGCCTCTACCAAGCCGTCCTCCTGATCTTCCCGTGGTGCTTCCATCTCTACCATGTCTCCCTTGTTTCAGAAACCCCGGGAAATCTCTCCTGGCACATATCTAGATTATTGCTGTTGTTATTAATGTATAATTGGCTGGATGCATAAAAATTCACATATCATAGTCAACCTTTCTGATGGGATATGTAAAAAAAAAAAAAAAAAAAAAAAAAAAAAAAAAAAATCACATATCATAGTCAACCTTTCTGATGGGCAATTGGCCTGCTTCTCCTAAAGCTAAGTGGTTAAATATATAAATCCTCGGCATTGGGCACCAGTACAACTAAAAGATCTAACTGATTGAAGGGAAGCACGCCAATTATATCCTATGATTACTTACACTGGCGACGCCACCCTGATGTTGAGTATTAATAAATGCTTAGGATATTAATAATGCTGTCAACATCAAGATAGGGAGAGAGCCAGAGAGTGAGCGAGAGCCAGGCTCTGAGTGGGTAACCGAATCTAGGGCAGCAGTTATGGAAAAATGCTTAAATTGTACAAAATGTTAAGAGTACAAAGGAGTACAAAGGAAATCAAGCAACAACAGATCTAGTGACCCTTCTAGGTTGCTTGTCCTCCAAAACACTGAGGATCAAGTGTCCAAACAGTGGTTTAGAGTGGGTAAGGGAACATTGGAAAGGGAATTACTGCCCTGGAACTAATGTCCGTGGCAGGATTAGGAAGTTAGTAGGGGACAGATGGGTTAGTAACTGAGGGGGGGATAAAATAAAGTTATTCATTTACAAACGCAGTCAGTCGCGGGTTTGAAGCGAGATATTTGT
Source organism: Paralithodes platypus (assembly GCA_032716605.1). Taxonomy (NCBI): domain Eukaryota; kingdom Metazoa; phylum Arthropoda; class Malacostraca; order Decapoda; family Lithodidae; genus Paralithodes; species Paralithodes platypus. The sequence continues at coordinate 61,780,805 of CM064514.1, forward strand.
CTAGACGGAGTTTAAATGAATCAACGGTGATGCAGTCTATAACGTTTCGGGGAAGCCCATTCCACAAGTTGACAACTCGATTGAAGAAGAAGTTCTTAGATTCGTGTGAGTTAAAAGATTTACCAATAATTTTGCAACCGTTTCCCCGCGTGTAATTAGATTGGTCGATAGTGAAGTACTTACTACAGTTCATATTGTCGATGCCTTTGATGATTTTGAACACTTGAATTAAGTCACCTCTTAATCTGCGCTGGGTTAAAGGAAATAGATTTAATTCTCTAAGACGCTCTTCGTATGGTTTGTTCTTTAGGCTAGGTATCATTTTGGTAACTCTACGTTGAACTCGTTCTAGCTTGTTTATATCTTTTTGGTAATAAGGGCACCAGGATTGAACGCAGTATTCCAGAAGAGGGCGGACTAAGGAAAAACAAGAGAGAGAGAGAGAGGGAGAGAGAGCAGGGGCGGGGGCGAGGGAGAAAGAAAGCGAGCTGGAGAGGGGGCTGGCCTGGTTGGGTATTGAAAGATGTTAGGGAAAAACAAATAACTAAAATGATAAAAAGCGATCTGAAGTAATAGAAAACCAAAAAATAATAACAAGGAGACGGTTAAGTGCGGTGATTGAAAGTGGATGGAAAGATGTTAAGGAGAGAGAGAGAGAGAGAGAGAGAGAGAGAGAGAGAGAGAGAGAGAGAGAGAGAGAGAGAGAGAGAGAGAGAGAGAGAGAGAGAGAGAGAGAGAGAGATAAATGAAAATGGACCTTGAAACAAGTATTTCCTAAATGGTTAGAGAGAGGGAAATAAAAATGGACCTTATAGCAAGTACTTCATAATGGTTAGAATTGTTTGAGAAGTTGAAAGACCGAGGGTCAGGTCCTTGGGGTAGATGGAAGATAAGGCCTATGGTGGGGAACCATAAGGGTGAAACTGCCTGCCCTATAAACGGTTACGTCACTCACCTTGTGGTTACTACTGGAGGTTTATGGTGCCTGGGCAGGGCTGGGCTAGTGCCTGACGTCTCCTTGGTAATAACACTCAAGATTAAACTAAATATGCTTTGTGGGCGATGTTTAAACAAGAAACCACGTTCTGTTTACTATGTGCCGAAACACCGTATCATCGCCGATCTTCTGATACGTATATGGGTCACTTAGCCCCACGATACCCCTCCGAAAATCCCCTCTTTTGAGGAGCTCAACCAACCCGTGTGCTCTCACTGTGCTCTCACTCACTCACTTCACACATACTTTCTATTCTCTCTCTCTCTCTCTCTCTCTCTCTCTCTCTCTCTCTCTCTCTCTCTCTCTCTCTCTCTCTCTCTCTCATTTACATACCTGTTTGCAAGGTAACCAATAGATTTAGGTATACTGAGCCACCTTATCATATGCCTATGTGGCCTCTCCTGCTCGATTGGTGCCTACAAAATCCTCAATCTGCTTCACACAATGCATACTGTATATTTGTTCTTAACCCTTTGAGTACCAGCGACGTGTGCTATATTTGATGCTAGCTATATTTAGACGATATTATGCAGCCTAGGAAAGATTTGTAGTAGTTAGAAGGGTTGGTTGAGATAGTTGGAAGCCATATTTTTGTTAAAGGTCCTTCCTAAGCTGAATATAGTCGTCTAATAGTGGCTAGAATGTGATGAACAATACATTCCTGGTATTGTGCGGGTTAATGTATACAAGAGGAAAATACTTATAACAAACCTAAAGAAAATGTCATGTTTATATAATTATCATGTTGAATGTTTTCGTTTGTTAACACCCTGATGCACGAACGGCATACTTCTTAACACCCTGATGCACGAACGGCATACTTCTTAACACCCTGATGCACGAACGGCATACTTCTTAACATCCTGATGCACGAACGGCATACTTCTTAACACCCTGATGCACGAACGGCATACTTCTTAACACCCTGATGCACGAACGGCATACTTCTTAACACCCTGATGCACGAACGGCATACTCTTTAACACCCTCTGATGCACGAACGGCATACTTCTTAACACCCTGATGCACGAACGGCATACTTCTTAACATCCTGATGCACGAACGGCATACTTCTTAACACCCTGATGCACGAACGGCATACTTCTTAACACCCTGATGCACGAACGGCATACTTCTTAACACCCTGATGCACGAACAGCATACTTCTTAACACCCTGATGCACGAACGGCATACTTCTTAACACCTGATGCACGAACGGCATACTTCTTAACACCCTGATGCACGAACGGCATACTTCTTAACACCCTGATGCACGAACGGCATACTTCTTAACACCCTGATGCACGAACGGCATACTTCTTAACACCCTGATGCACGAACGGCATACTTCTTAACACCCTGATGCACGAACGGCATACTTCTTAACACCCTGATGCACGAACGGCATACTTCTTAACACCCTGATGCACGAACGGCATACTTCTTAACACCCTGATGCACGAACGGCATACTTCTTAACACCCTGATGCACGAACGGCATACTTCTTAACACCCTGATGCACGAACGGCATACTTCTAACACCCCTGATGCACGAACGGCATACTTCTTAACACCCTGATGCACGAACGGCATACTTCTTAACACCCTGATGCACGAACGGCATACTTCTTAACACCCTGATGCACGAACGGCATACTTCTTAACACCCTGATGCACGAACGGCATACTTCTTAACACCCTGATGCACGAACGGCATACTTCTTAACACCCTGATGCACGAACGGCATACTTCTTAACACCCTGATGCACGAACGGCATACTTCTTAAGGGGACAGGGGCCGTTTTTCTGGACCCCCTTCTTCCTCAGGCTTAGCCACAATAGTTTTCAGATTTGATGACGTTCGGCCCATTAGTTTGGCGATTTGAATACCTTTCGCCCAATTTCGTTGACAATTTTAAGACCTTTCGTGCCATTTAGGTGTCGGTTTTTTTCCTGGCGAGCGACAGCGAGCCTGTAATATTAAGAGTAATCGGCCTTCGGCCTGGAAAATTTTCTACCGAAAAATTTACAAATTTATCTTGAAGGGGTATCTAGGGGGTGTTTGTCTAAGCTTGATGAAGGTCTAGCGAAGAAACTAAAAAATATATGAATACATGAATTGATAGACCAAAAAACTGGCCCATCTCCCCTTAACATCATAATGCACGAACGCTCTATTTTTTTAAATCATAAGGTACGAACGTCCTACTGTTTACCCTAATACACGAACGCTCTACTTTTTACCCTAATACACGAACGCTCTACTTTTTACCCTAATACACGAACGCTCTACTTACTAAGACCATTATGCGCGAACGTTCTACTGTTTACCCTAATAAACGAACGCTCTACTTTTTACCCTAATACACGAACGCTCTACTTACTAAGACCATTATGCACGAACGTCCTACTGTTTACCCTAATACACGAACGCTCTACTTACTAAGACCATTATGCACGAACGCTCTACTTTGTACCCTAATACACGAACGCTCTACTTAATAACACCATTATGCACGAACGCTCTACTTTGTACCCTAATACACGAACGCTCTACTTAATAACACCATTATGCACGAACGCTCTACTTTGTACCCTAATACACGAACGCTCTACTTAATAACACTATTATGCACGAACGCTCTACATTTTACCCTAATACACGAACGCTCTACTTAATAACACCATTATGCACGAACGCTCTACTTAATAACACCATTATGCACGAACGCTCTACTTTGTACCCTAATACACGAACGCTCTACTTACTAATACCATTATGCACGAACATCCTACTTCTTCAAATTATAACGAAATGTTAAAGTTAGTGAAATGGGAAATGTTCTGATCTCAAACTATACTAGGACATCGGTACATTAATTTACTTTCATTGTCGATTTAAATACCCAAAGTACCCTGATACCCTTACCCACACTTAGGTGTATGACCCACTCCTGTATATTTGAGTTAAGGGGGTAGTACTCGCTTTTTATGGACCCCCTTCTCCCTCATGTTCGGCATATTAGTTTTGAAGTTTTAAGATTTTCTTGCCGTTTGTTTGTCGATATTTAGAACTTTCGCCCCATTTCTTTGTCAATGTTAAGACCTTTCGTGCCATTTATGTGTCGATTTTCTTCTGGCGAGCGATAGCGAGCCTGTATGTTTAGAAGGAACCTACCTTCGGCCGGGACATTTTTCTACCGAAAATTGTACAAATTTGTCTTGAAAGGGGATGGTGTCTATGGGGTGGTATTTTAAGCTTGATGGAGGTCTAGCGAGGAAACTGAGAAATAAATAAATATATATACATAAACAAAAAACCAAGCACTACCCTTAAGGGGAGGTTTCTAGTTTGTTTCCTACTCCTCCAGCAATTTTAAAATTTCACCCCCTTGACTCCCTTTCAAGATAAATTTGTAAATTTTTCGGTAGAAAAATGTCCCGGCCGAAGGCCGATTACCCTTAAATTACAGTCTCGCTATCGCTCGCCAGGATAAAATCGACACCTAAATGGCACGAAAGGTCTTAAAATTGACAGAATGGGGCGGAAATTCTTAAAAATCACCAAACTAATGGGGCAAACGTCTTAAAATCTCAAAAGCAATGGGGCTAGACATGAGGGAGAAAAGGGGTCAAGTGGAAATCTCCCCTTAAAGCGAAAGGAGGTTAATGTGGGACCTAATATCCTTGAGATTTTTCCTCCCGCTCGATATAATGCCAGGCGATGATGGAGGCCGGATTCTCTCTCTCATTAGGTGGGGGGGGGGGGGGGAATCTTTGCCCAAGGTCTTTTACTTTAGACACCGCTCAAGTAAGTAGCGGTATCATGAAGAGCTAAAGGAGAAGATGAGAGAGAGAGAGAGAGAGAGAGAGAGTGTGTGTGTGAGAGAGAGAGAGAGAGAGAGAGAGAGAGAGAGAGAGAGAGAGAGAGCTAAAAGAGAAGATGAGAGAGAGAGAGAGGGGCCAACGAGGACACTGATGAGAGAAAGAGAGAGAGAGAGAGAGAGAGCTAAAAGAGAAGATGAGAGAGAGAGAGGGGCCAACGAGGACACTGATGGGAGAGAGAGAGAGAGAGAGAGAGAGAGAGAGAGAGAGAGAGAGAGAGAGAGAGAGAGAGAGAGAGCTAAAAGAGAAGATGAGAGAGAGAGTGGCCAACGAGGACACTGATGGGAGAGAGAGAGAGAGAGCTAAAAGAGAAGATGAGAGAGAGAGAGAGGGGCCAACGAGGACACTGATGAGAGAGAGAGAGAGAGAAGATCAGAGGAGCGGAGGACATTAAGGGAGCCCACCTCGCTTTTTTTTTCTTTCTCTCCCTCTCTCTTTGGCTTTTATCCATTCAACCTACTGTTTTAAGACGTTTACCCCCATTCAGGTGTCAATATTTTCCTGGCGAGCGGTAGCGAGCCAACATATATATATTTTTGGTTTGACGGCAAGCTAAATTTGTACATTTTTCGATAGAAAAATGTCTCTGGCGAAGCCGGATTTCTCCATACAATGCTGGCTCGCTTTCGTTCGCCAGGAAGAAATCGACACCTGGATGGGGATGAACGTCTTAAAACAGTTGGCTGAATGGGGCCGAATGGATACAACACAGAGAGAGTGAGAAATAGAAACAAAAAAGAGGTGAGCCCCCTTAGTGACAAGAAGAGAGATGAAAGAGGAGCTGGAGAGAAGCAAGGAGGTGGAAAGGAAATAGATGTAGTGGATGATAGAGGTGGAAAATGTCTTACTCCGTATACGCCACTGTACTATATCCTTGCCTGTTTCCACATAGGATCGGTAGTTTAGTTACAAGCAGCCTCTTCAGGATCAATACATCTGTTGTTGTTTGTTTTCCTTTGTACTCCTTTGTACTCCGCCATCATACACAGGTAGACAGACAAGGTATGGAGTGGAGCCACGTGTCATCTAGGTGTCGAATTTTTTCTGGCGAGCGATAGCGAGCCTGTAATTTAAGAGAAACAGGCATCGGCCTCTACATTTTTCTATCGAAAAATGTACAAATTTATCTTGAAGGAGGGTCTTGGGCGGGTGGTTTTAAAGATTGATGGAGGTCTAGAGAGGAAACTAAAGAAATAATAAATACACGAACAGATTGGAGAGACCAGGAGGTGGGGAGGTAAAGAACAACGTTATCGGTAATTGACTGGAAGAGATATAAGAGAGGCTAGGTGCTGCGGAGGTGATCAACCATGTTATGATACCCATGATAACAGAGAGGAGAGGTGCTGGGGGTGGGGGGGGGGGGGGGTGATCAGCCATGTTATGTTATGTTATATGAAGAAGACAACGATATATACAGTATATATATATATATATATATATATATATATATATATATATATATATATATATATATATATATATAGAGAGAGAGAGAGAGAGAGAGAGAGAAAGAGAGAGAAATATAATGCTCTCTCAGATTGCAAGATCCGAGTTATCTGCCGGGTCTAATTTCATTAATAAGACTCTTAAAGTGTCTGCAAGTTGGAATTCGGAGTTCTTTTGTGTTTTATCCTCTAACTTTGGGAATCTTGGACAAAAAATTAAGAAACTTGCTGCACAGGTTCCCAACTTTAAGGGGGGTGGTTCACTTTTTAGTCGATTTTTTTCATTTATTAACTATGTTTTCTAGTTTCCGTCCTAGACCTCCATCAAACTTGAAAAAAACATAAATTAGATCCCCCTTCTAGATTAATTTGTACGTTTTTCGGTAGATTTTTTTTTCGTCCAAAGGCCGGTTCTTCCAAAATTACAGGCTCACTATCGTTCTCCAAGAAAAGAAAAAAATCGACACCTAAATAGCACGAAAGGTCTTGATTATTGACAAGGAAATGGTGCGGAAGGTCTTAAAATCGACAAACTAATGGAACAAACATCTTAAAATCTGAAAACTAATGGGGCTAAGCATGAGGGAGAAGGGGGTCTAGAAAAACGACCCATCTCCCGTTAAATGTGTGGCTGATAATGGTTTCATAGTCTCTTCGCCTCAGGATCATTTCGCTTTATGACCATTTCGTTTCATGACCACTTTTTTCATGACCACTTCTTTTCATGACCACTTCTTTTCATGACCACTTCTTTTCATGACCACTTCTTTTCATGACCACTTCTTTTACATAACCACTTCTTTGCATGACCACTTCTTTTCATGACCACTTCTTTTCATGACCACTTCTTTTTCATAACCACTTCTTTGCATGGCCACTTCTTTTCATGACCACTTCTTTTCATGACCACTTATTTTTCATAACCACTTCTTTGCATGACCACTTCTTTTCATGACCACTTCTTTTCATGACCACTTATTTTTCATAACCACTTCTTTGCATGACCACTGCTTTTCATGACCACTTATTTTCATGACCACTTATTTTTCATAACCATTTCTTTGCATGACCACTTCTTTTCATGACCACTTATTTTTCAAGACCACTTATTTTTCATAACCATTTCTTTGCATGACCACTTCTTTTCATGAGCACTTATTTTCATGACCACTTTTTTCATAACCACTTTGAATCATGACCACTTTGAATCAAGACCACTTTTTTCATAACCACTTTGAATCATGACCACTTTTTTCAGGACCACTTTTTTTCATGGCCACTTCTTTTCATGACCACTTTTTTACATGATCACTTTGACTCATGACCACTTCTAAGAATTTGTGGACCCCCTTATGTTTTTTCTGTATGCAATTATAATCATCTGGATTGGTTCGTGGATACAACTTGCTATTCAATACAAGTCATAGTGTATATATATATATAGTTTTGTAGTTGATGTTTATACAATTTTATTAGTTACTTCGTTTCCAGAGATATACTTCCATAATTATAAATAGGTGAAGTCCACACATTTGTATGAGTGGGCTAGACACTATGGTATCCGAGTGTACAACCAGCCCTATTAAACAGGGATGGCTCTCTCTCTCTCTCTCTCTCTCTCCCCCTCACACTCACTTTCAGTCACTCTCTCTCTCTCTCTCTCCCTCCCTCTCTCCCTCACACTCACTTTCACTCTCTCTCTCTCTCTCCCCCTCCCTCTCTCCCTCACACTCACTTTCACTCTCACTCTCTCTCTCTCCTCGATCTTTTGTGATAGGGTACCTCCTTCCTCTCCCGTTCTCCTTTATACCGCGTTATAACCCATTTATCTTGTCTTAAGGGAGCCCACCTCGCTTTTGTGTTCTCTATCTCTCCCTCTCTCTTTGGCTTGTATCCATTTGGCCCCATTCAGCCTACTGTTTTAAGACGTTTACCCCCATCCAGGTGTCAATATTTTCCTGGCGAGCGGTAGCGAGCCAGCATATATATATTCTTGTTTTGACAGCAAGCTAAATTTGTACATTTTTCTATAGAACAATGTCTCCGGCAGCCGGATTTCTCCATACAATGCTGGCTCGCTATCGCTCGCCAGGAAGAAATCGACACCTGGATGGGGGCCAGGAAAAGAGAGAAAAGGAGAGAGAGCTTAAAAATAGCCGGTGACCCCCCTTAACTGCATTCAAAGCGCCCTTTCGGTATTGCAACTACTCCCTTTATTAAATCGCATCATCGCCATTTCAACGCCTCTCCTCATCAAGTGCATTTTCGCTCTCCGACGGCGCCTATTTTTTCGCTGCATTCCGAGTTGTATTTCGTTTCTTTTTCTCTATTCTGTGCGTGCCATCCAACTCGCGTATATTTGCCTTTTGGTATTAAACTTAATCTCTGTTAGTGTGTGTGTGTGTGTGTGTTTGTGTGTGTGTGTGTGTGTGTGTTGTTTTGTTTTTGTAGCTCGCGCCTTCCGTTTCTCTTTTGGCACTGTCAGTTGGGAATATGTGATTTTTTTCCATCAATAGTTAATCAGCTTTACTCATTATGCCTATTGGTTTACACACACACACACACACACACACACACACACACACACACACACACACACACACACACACACACCGTGATGCGAGAAAGAAGGAAGAGGAAAACTAAAATGAAAACTTCCCTCCACACCCGCCCCTTTGCTACCCCCCCCCCCCCTATTCCCCCTCCTTTTCCCAACATTATCATCCCTATCTGTTGTTTGTCCTATATGTATATATATATATATATATATATATATATATATATATATATATATATATATATATATATATATATATATATATATATATATATATATATTTATTAAAACTCGCTAGGAAAATTGAAACAATTTTCCTATGTGCTTATTACTTTCACCTGTGGGCAGGAGGGACATGTGTGCCTCGGTCATTATGGTTGTAAGCCGTCCATTGAGTAAACCAGGATATTGCACCGTTATTTTTAATCCTCTGATGATCGGTGACGCACTTTTTGTCTGTGTTCTGGCTATTATTAGACGGTTTTATTGAGATTAGGAAGGGTATAGGAAAGTCAGAGGGTTGAATGAGATAGTCTTAAACCTTTTAACTCCCACAGATCCTTCCTAAGCTGTCTAAAAAAACGTCTAATAATAGCCAGAAAAACTGTCAAAACTCGTCATGATCCTCAAGAGGTTACAGTCGGTTCTATTGCAATATATGATATAATTCTGGTCATAAATACATGGAAGCTTTCTTAAGCCGCTGTCACACGAGCGATTTTTCCGACAATTTTCCATCATCAAGTTTGTTCTCGTTATATTTCGGGACTTTTTTGCACTGGTATCGGTAACTAGACTGCAGGTAGAGTATGTTAGGCGGTTGAATTCTGATAAAGTGTGTTTTTTTTAAAGCTGCCAGACCATTATTGCCAGTAAAAATTGCTCGAAAAACGGCTCGTGTGACTCCGGCTTTATGATACAAGACTGAGCTTTCAATATAGAGTTGGCTCTATTTGACTCAGAGTTATGGTCACATTGTTGGTACAGTATAAGAGAGAGAGAGGGAGGAGAAGAAAAGAAAAAGAAGAAGAGGGGGGGGGGGTACATAAAGATACACCAATATTGAGACACATTTTCCAAACGCTAACTTGAATAGACACTCTGAATGGCTGAGGTATATATATATATGTACTGTATATATCCGACCACTGTAAGACATTCATTGTGTAGAAATAAAAGAACTTCACGCGGGAATGAAATCGATAACGAAACAAAAGAATGGACGATGCAGGTCTAGGGAGGGAACTGAGGCGGGAAATATATAAGGCTGAACCACAGACTGAAAAGAAGAAGGGTCTTTAATAATACATTACACAACATATATATATACAATAGGCGAACTGCACACACACACGCACACACACACAACCACACACACAACCACACAACCACACACACACACACACACACACACACACACACACACACACACACACACACACACACACACATACAGTGAAATAATATGACAAATGGAACAATCACAAGAGGAACAGGAATACACGTTTGATACACTATTCACAATATTATGATGAACATGTCGGAACATTTTTCTACCGAAATACGTGCAAATTTAGCTTGAAGGGGGCTGAGGGGGATTTTGTTTTAAGCTTGATAGAGATCTCCGTTAACCCCTTCTGTACCGGTGATGTACTTTGCATTATATTCTGGCAACTATTAAACGATTTTGTACAGCTTAGGAACCCCGTCTATTCATTAAAAAGGCTACAAACCACTCAATTAATCCTTTTTAGCTACCACATATCCTTCCTAAGCTTCATAAAATCGTCTAAATATAGCTAGAATTAAATACAAATGACGTTGCCGGTACAGAAGGGGTTAAAGGGCTGAACCAAGAGAAACCTATATATGGCAGAGAGGCATCA